>JAPZIH010000238.1:2506849-2661849 GCA_027410445.1 Discoglossus pictus | reverse complement strand
CCCTGCCACAATATATATATATATATTCTCTCTATCTGTATGTAGATATATATATATATATATTCTCTCTCTTTGTCTCTCTCTGTCTCTCTCTCTCTCTGTGTCTCTGTCTCTCTCTGTCTCTCTATCTCTCTCTCTCTGTGTCTCTCTCTCTCTGTGTGTGTCTCTGTCTCGCTCTGTCTCTCTCTGTGTGTCTCTATCTCTCTCTATGTGTCTCTGTCTCTCTCTGTCTCTCTCTCTGTGTCTCTCTCTCCCTGTGTGTGTCTCTGTCTCTCTCTGTCTCTTTCTCTGTGTCTCTCTCTCTCTGTCTCTCTCTCTGTGTCTCTATCTCTCTCTGTGTGTCTCTGTCTCTCTATCTCTCTGTCTGTCTCTCTCTCCGTCTCTCTCTCTCTGTGTCTCTCTCTGTCTCTCCCTCTGTGTCTCTCTCTCTCTGTGTCTCTCTATCTCTCTCTCTGTCTCTCCCTCTGTCTCTCTCTCTCTCTGTGTGTCTCTGTCTCTCTCTGTCTCTCTCTGTGTGTCTCTATCTCTCTCTGTGTCTCTCCCTCTGTATCTCTGTCTCTCTCTCTATGTATATATATATATATATATATATATATATATATATATATTCTCTCTATCTCTATGTATATATATATATTCTCTCTCTCTCTCTATGTATATATATATATATATATATATATATATATATATATATATTCTCTCTATCTCTATGTATATATATATACATATATATATATATATATATATATTCTCTCTATGTATATATATATATATATATATATTCTCTAGATTGCTATTTACCTCTCTTTCTCTGAGCAATAAGTCATCTAGAATATAAAGTATAAACACTAATACATTGCTCCCAGTATATGTCACAGCTCCAGCCTCTTCTGTTTATATCACAGAGATGTCTCACACATACATTACAGGGGCACAATAACACGACAACTCTCCTGACCAATAAAATAATTGTATAATCGGTGACGTCACCAGTTGCTTGGCAGAATTACACTAAAACATGATGTCCGATCGTTACAAGCGTATGTGCACAGTGTGAGAAAGTTGTATGCGCACGGTGTGACCATGGAAACTAAATGACTTCATAGAACCGCCCCCTAACTGTGCTGATTGGCTGCTGCTTGTGCTGCTGCGCTTTCCGGAACTTGTATTTTGGCAGAGGCTTCCGGTACATTCTCTTTCTATTCTTCGAGGGAGTTTGCGGCCTAGAGGTGTGTGTCCGAGCTCTAAGCAGGTAAATAAAGCGATTACTGATTACTTAATGATGAGGAGATAACGTAGGGGGTTATAAATAGCGGAATATAATGATATTAGTGTATTAGGAGGTATGAGAGTCTATATGTACATATATATATATAGTGTGTGTGTAAATCGGTATAGTTATTGTATGAGGAGGTGGAGCTCAGTGTGTATATATGTCAGACCAGCTCTCACAGATAGAGGGAGAGGGGAAGAGAGATGGGAGGGGGATAGATAGAGGGATAGATAGATAGAGGGATAGATAGATAGACAGATAGATAGAGGGATAGATAGATAGAGGGATAGATAGAGGGATAGACAGATAGAGGGATAGTTAGATAGATAGAGGGATAGATAGATAGATAGACAGACAGCCCCTCTCCCATCACTCTGTATTATATATATAGTATAATATCATTATAACCGGTATCACTTCCGGTCTTTATCCCACTCGCACCTTATAACCAGTCACAGACAGATAGATAGACAGACAGATAAATAGATAGACAGCCACACTCCCATCACTCTGTATTATATATATGACAAAAAATGACGGCAATATAATTGTAAGGCAGGTAATGCGGTTTGCTACACAAAGTAAGTATTTTGGTTTTGTGAGTACTTTCGGCGCTCATTGCAAGCCTATTGTTGTATGTTTGGTTATCAGAGCTCCTTTGGCACTCATTGCAAGGTTTGTGCTGATGGCGTTTTGGCGAGCATTGCGAGCCTCTTCCCTGGTGTAGTTGTGCTCCTCTAAACACCGTTGACGCTCCTTGTGAGGCGCGCACTGAGCGCCTTTAGCGTTTATTGTGATTTTGTCATCTGTTTTTTTTTTCTGTGTATGTGTTTTGTAATGATAATTAATTAATTAGTAGAGTTATAAAGTAACTAGCGGCTTGCCCGTCATAAATGACGGGGCAATAAAATAAAGTGTTGAAATGCTGTTTGCCACACAATGTGAGTGTACTGTGTGCCCCAACTATAAAGACCCCTCTAACACACTAATGAACGCATGTAATAACACTATAAGTGCCATGAGGGTCATCTAGGACCCTTAGGACCCAAAGTGTAAGCAGTACACCATTTTAACCCGGTCTCTTATGGGGGTCTATACAGACCCTCATAAGCCTCTATTTAACCCCATTAGTCCCATAAGGGTATTTAAAGACCCCCATTGGACAGTTAGAAGCCTAACATTACCTCGTAAGTCCTATGAGGGTTCTCCAGTACCCTCATGACACTAAGTATAAACACTACACTGCAGTATAGCCCCCCAATATTCCATTAAATCTAAACTAACAGCCCTCTACACTGAACTATTAACACATAAACTACCTACCTACACTACCTACCTACCCCCTAATAACCCCCCACCACTCTAATTACAGAGAAGAAGAAAAGAAGAAGGACGGGGACATGCTGGAAATACGAGTACAATGTTTAGAATGTTTATTTATTTTCTGTAAATGTGTTGGACTAACTTTTTATTTTATTTATTAAAAATAAAAATTTAACAAAAAATCTACATTACAGAAAATAAAAAAATACATTAAACCCCCCTCCCCACTACAGAAAAAAAAAAAAAAACATTACACACCTGAAAAGGAAATTTATACAATAAAATCCAATACATACAATACAAATACAATACAACCCCCCCTATCTATCTAACATACAATCAATCCTATCTATCTAATATACATCCCCCTATCTAACATACAATAAATGCTATCTCTATATAAAAGCTTAATTCTAAAATAAAAGAATTAAGACCACTTACCTTTGCAGATGTCCCGTGAGATCAGCAACCTTTGGAGAAAAAAATAAAAATGGAGTTCAACACATTAACAGAAAATAAATAAACATTCTAAACATTGTACTCACCTTTCCAGCATGCCCCGTCCTTCTACTTTTCTTCTTCTCTGGCGCGGCCCCTGTTGGAAAAAAAACATAATATTAGTACAAATACATATAAACATAACACAAAATAAAATAAGTATAATCTACATTGTATTTACCTCCCCGCGATGTGTTGGACTAACTTTTTATTTTTTTCCCCTAGGTTGCTGATCTCAAGAGACATCTGCAAAGGTAAGTGGTCTTAATTATTTTATTTTAGCATAGATTTAGTTTTTTTTATATAGAGATAGCATTTATTGTATTGACCCCCATGAGTGACAGGGTAAATTAAGTGCTTATGGGGACCTGTATTGACCCGCATGAGTGACAGGGTTAAGTATAGGTTTATGGGGGTCTGTATTGATCCTCATGAGTGACTGGGTGTTTTAGGGGTTAATGGGGCTCTGTATAGAGCCCCATGAGTGATAGGGTTAATTTTTATTTTATTACGGGTCCTTTAAGGACCCGTATGGCGGGAAATTTGAATTTTGATTACAGCTGGGGTTCCCGATCGCGTGCGATCGGAGCCCCCCACTGCAAGGGTTAATGTGTGGTTAATGAGGGTTGCCGAGCTTATCTCGGATCCCTTCTTGGGTAAGTTGTACGTGGCTGGGTGTCCGGGGTCATGGAGCCTCGTTTTCATTTTTTTCGCCGACCAATTTTTTCCTTGCTTAGCCGTTTTTCTAGTTGCGAACGGTGGAATTTGGGGATAAATTTCAATTTAACCTCACTTCCAGATGTCCTGGCTGTCTCCCTGTGCTGTGGGTGTTTTTTTTTTAATTATTGGGTTTATTAGTGTGTTTTTAGTGTTTTTGTGCGTGCGCTGTTCGGGGGGTTAGTGCTGTGAGACACAGGGCAGGGAGACGAGGAGGTGAAGGAGAGGACTAAGTGCTGCGAGTTAACGGTTGTGTGGGGTGCTTTGGGGGCGCTGTGGAACTAAGTGCTGCGACTTTAGAGGTATGTGGGGTTGTGTTGTTACAAAGTCATGTGCCTTAAAGCCTCCACCTTCCGCAAATGCGGCCCCTCGCTTTGCGAGGGTTCGCATTTGCGGACCAACATGCACCCCAGCTCGCAAAGCATGACGACGATTCGTAGTTTGACAACTATTATATGTGATATACTTGACCTAATTGTAATTAATATATGCAGCAAGGAATGTGCTGAAGAGCTAACAATCTGTTTTGATGTTCCTGCAGCATACAATGTAGATTTGCAGTGTTGTTGAGCTGAGGTGGAAGCGTCAGCAATGTGTGCAGTGTTTAGTGTAAATAGGCTGCGTGCACGAGGTGAAACCGTTTGTGTAGCTGTGTACTTCCGCATTCTGTAAGTTAGTGTTGTAAAATGGCTGTGCATGTGGTACGCGGGTGTGGAGCATGTAGCGTCCTTCCAAATAGTGTATTTATTACCTTGTACGGGTCTGTGTAACAAGTTGTATGTGCCTGGCGGTGTTTTCCGTGCTTAGGGGTCGTGTAGCCTCGTTTTCTTTTTTTTCGGTGGCCATTTTTTCTCTTGCTTAGGGGATTTTCGAGTGGCGAAAGTCTCTAAATTGGTTTTAAATCTTTTTAGAGGTGATTTTTTTCAAGGTGCTGCGGGACTCGCAGTGTAAATTCTATATTAGATTTTTCTGTTGATGTTTAGTTCCGCGGGTTGTGGGTATGATGCGCAAGTTGTGCGGGGTCTTGTAACAAATCCCAGCGTGTGACCGTCTCATGTTTATTTGTACAGACCATAATGACATGTAACAAATTCCAGCGTGTCACTGTCTCATGTTTATTTGTACAGACCATAAAGACATATAACAAATCCCAGCGTGTGACCGTCTCATGTTTATTTATACAGACCATAAAGACATATAACAAATCCCAGCGTGTGACCGTCTCATGTTTATTTGTACAGACCATAAAGACATATAACAAATTCCAGCGTGTGACCGTCTCATGTTTATTTGTACAGACCATAAAGACACATAACAAATCCCAGCGTATGACCGTCTCATGTTTATTTGTACAGACAGTGACAAAGTGACACCATCAGATCTCTCAGAGTCTGACCAAGAAGAAGAGACAAATATGAGGAGTCCCCGGGAGATTAAAGAGGAGGAAATTCCTGTAAATATCAGTGAAGATGAGAAATATCTTATGGACAATTATCACTTACTTTAGTCCTTATTGAGGTGGATTTCTCCTTCATCTCTCACCCAAGAAGTTTTACAAACATTGCAGCTCATGATAAAGGTGAATTAAATAGATTTTAAGACACAAACACTAGATTGATAGTAAATAATTACAACGGTGAAGGTCTATTATCTGTTCATCTCTATCTGTAGGACCTTTAGATGTGAAGCCTCCAGTTGTCTCCAAGGTTGAACAAGAAGATCTGAATATAAGAGATCAGCAGCAGGTGAAGGAGGAGGAGAGTCCTGGGAATATCAGGGAAGGTGAGGAATTAGTACAAAATGAGAAAATTGATAATAAATTCTGTAACGTCACACTGTCACCATAACAATATGTTTATATTATCTTAAAGAGAATTCAAAATGGTCTATACATTGCAATAGCTATTTATCTCTATAGTACATATTTCTCGAGATATGCAGCATTCTTTGTGCAACTTAGTATCATAATGGATAGCTCAGATAGCGTGATAAGGGTGGGGGGAGGGTCTAGAATTTAGTACTGGCCAATCATTACTAATATCAGTCTATAACTTAATGTCTAACACATGCACGCAGCAAATGTACAGGATAATTCACATTCACATATATAGTTGTCAGTGTCCAGAATGATACATCCCAAAGGGCAAGTTCCTAGTTCAGTATATAGTTAAGGAATTATAAAGATTCAAACATTTATAATAATAATAATAATGTATTTGTGTTCATTCTCTTAATTAGTGATACAGGAATATTATGGTAATATATTATAATTAATATGTAATACAAATCTGTATAAATATCACAATAAGCCCCAAGTGTAAGGAATTATTTATTACTAGCGACTTGCCCATCAAAAATGACGGGGCAATAAAATGTTAAGCCATAGCAATGCTGTTTGCCACACAATATAAGGCTTTTGCTCCTCTGTGGACCTTTGGCGCTCATTGTGAGCGCCGCATTGAGCGCCTTCAGCGCTCATTGTGAGCCTATCTCCTTGTGTACTTCAATTGTCCGGCATAGCAACAATCACCATTTGGCGCTGATCGCGAATACAGATATATAAGTACAGTGTACAGTGAATTAATAAAGTAATATGTATTAATAAATGAATATACTTTACCTATTGATATCTAATATGCAGCAATCAATATCCTGAAGAGGTAACAATCTGTTTGGGTTTTCCTGCATCTAAAAATGTACAGTTGGAGTGTTGATCATCTGAGGAGAAAGTGTCAGCAATGTGGCAAGTGTGCAGTGATAATAGGCTGCTTGCGCAAGACCAAACCATTTTGTTTAGGCGGGTAAGGCGGCATTTTAGAATCCTAATGTTATGAGTTGTAAGTAAGTGTTGTAAAATGTGTTACTTGGCTCGCAAGCATTTTCCGTCCGTCCCTTGTAATGGTATATTTTGTATCTGCTACGTTCCTGGCTAACTCGTACGTTGCTGGCGGTGATTTTCATAGCTCTGTGTCTTTTAGCCTCGTTTTTTATTTTTTTCTTCCGTCATTTTTTTTCTCTCTTTGCAATTTTCAAGAGCCGAAACTTCTTAAATGCGACTTAAATTTGCGTGCAACCTTACTCCCAGACGTCCTGGCTTTCTCCCCGTGCTGTGTGTGATGCTTGTTTTTTATATTTTGTTTTTATTTTTCTGTGTTTTTGGTGTTTTTTGATGTACGCGCTTCGGCCGTTAACTTCATATTTTTTATTTTTCTTAGTCCCTATTTCCTCATTCCGCGTTATTGTTTTTTTTCTAAGTCCCGGGGTCTGCCTTTGGCTCATTGCAGCTGACGTAGGAGCCTTTGCGAGGTCCGCATTTGCGGCCAGAGCTGCGGCCCTCGCTTTGCGAGGGACGCAGTTCTGCGAGCTAACTTTGCTAGCTCGCAAAGTGTGACGATGACTCGCAGTTTGACATTTATTATATGTGATTATTTGCGAGTAAACTGTGAGCTCCGCACAGATTGTGCACAGATGCACTCTATGGTCTCTACATGTACATTCGCCCACTCACCTCAATCCCCATGGACCCTACACGTACACTCACCCACTCACTTCAATCCCCATGGACCCTACACGTACACTCACCCACTCACTTCAATCCCCATGGTCTCTACATGTACATTCACCCACTCACCTCAATCCCCATGGTCTCTACATGTACATTCACCCACTCACCTCAATCCCCATGGACCCTACACGTACACTCACCCACTTACCTCAATCCCCATGGACTCTACATGTACATTCACCCACTCACCTCAATCCCCATGGACCCTACACGTACATTCACCAACTCACCTCAATCCCTATGGTCTCTACACATACATTCACCTCAATCCCCATGGTCTCTACATGTACATTCACCCACTCACCTTAATCCCCATGATCTCTACACGTACATTCACCCACTCACCCCAATCCCCATGGACCCTACACGTACACTCACCCACTTATCTCACTCCCTATGGACTCTACACGTACATTCACCAACTCACCTCAATCCCCATGATCTCTACACATACATTCACCTCAATCCCCATGGTCTTTACATGTACATTCACCCACTTACCTCAATCTCTATGGACCCTACACGTACATTCACCCACTTACCTCACTCCCTATGGACCCTACACGTACATTCACCCACTTACCTCACTCCCTATGGACTATACACGTACATTCACCCACTTAACTCACTCCCTATGGACTATACACGTACATTCACCCACTTATCTCACTCCCTATAGACCCTACACATACATTCACACACTTACCTCACTCCCTACGGACCTAAATGTTCATTTCAATGTAATGTTTTTATTTTAAATTGTAATTTTTTTATTTTAATTTATTTTATTTTTATTGTAATTATTTATTTTTAGTAAATTAAGTTTTTATTATTTACATAAAGTTTTAGTTAGGTGTTAAGATATTACAGATTTGTACAGGTACCCCCATAGTAGAGGATTAGGGTACTATGGAAGTCCATAGGGACCCCTATGGTAGAGGATTAATTTTAGATACCATGGGGATCCCTATTGGGGATGGTCGGTGGGGCATTCCAAGTGCCCTCTGAACACTTAGTACAATTTCTTTACTAATATAACATCAGAAAACGTAGTGCCCATTTTATTAACAGCATCTACTATTTTATTCCTATTAGTATTTAATCTCCACACTCTCAGCATCTGGGTAAGGTCATCATTTTTCAATGATAATGGATGAAAAGATTAAGCTTATAAAATAGTATTTGTATCGGCATGCTTAATACTCCACTGTGATGTCATTATTGAACTTTATGTAGATATCGTTATCACTTAATTGATTCAAAATCTCTTTCATATAATCCTCATAAATCATAATCACTAGGGAACATTTCTTATTTGCTGGTGTAATGACCCCAATCTCTCATTTTATTTTCATTAGCACAATTCCTGATAGAAGACTTTGCACACACAGGAAGTTTGTATCTGCACAGTGGGAAAGTGTCAGTAACTACAGTCGGTGCTCTCCGCAGAGCTAATGGGCAGATTGTTAGTTTACAGAAACACCCACCCAGTAACAGGCATAAAAAATGACAGCCTGCAGCAAGCAATAATTGCATGTAGAAGTTGCAATATATAAAGTTTGTGTTTATACAGTAATTGTTTTTTTCTTTTAAATAACACTTTGCAGACTATCAGACTTAGTTAAACAAATGACCATAATTGATGATAATTGGTATGCACCGGATCACACTGCACTCTATATACTGTACATTCAGACATATTTTGTTTTGTTTTTGTATGATTTGACTTTTTATTAACTGCAAATTGGTCTCTTTAATTGATTATAATTACTATAATAGGTACTGTATATACTAACTAATTATTTCCATATAGAAGAATGTTAAAGCTGTCAGAATTTACTCTTTTTTTTTTTCAACAGATGGATCGAAGATTTGGAATAACATTGGAGAAGACCACATTTGTAACACAGTAGAAAAACTATTTCCATGTTCAGAATGCGGGAAATGTTTCAGTTGGGTCTCACATCTTAATACACATAAGATGACTCATACAGGAGAAAAGCCTTTTCCATGTTCTGAATGTGGGAAATGTTTCAGTCGGGCCTCACAGCTTAATACACATAAGAGGAATCATACAGGAGAAAAGCCTTTTCCATGTTCTGAATGTGGGAAATGTTTCAGTCGGGCCTCACAGCTTAATACACATAAGAGGACTCATACAGGAGAAAAGCCTTTTCCATGTTCTGAATGTGGGACATGTTTCACTCGGGCCTCACAGCTTAATACACATAAGAGGACTCATACAGGAGAAAAGCCTTTTCCATGTTCTGAATGTGGGAAATGTTTCAGTCGGGCCTCACAGCTTAATACACATAAGAGGACTCATACAGGAGAAAAGCCTTTTCCATGTTCTGAATGTGGGACATGTTTCAGTCGGGCCTCACAGCTTAATACACATAAGAGGACTCATACAGGAGAAAAGCCTTTTCCATGTTCTGAATGTGGGAAATGTTTCATTCAGGCCTCACATCTCAAGCGACACAAGAAACTCACACAGGATAAAGACCAGTTGTATGTATGGAATGTGGGTATTGGTATAATATGAGTCCGCCATTACATATCAACATGACACATCATGCAATTCTACTTAAATCATATAAATGTAAGTAATTAAAAATGTTAGCAAGCTCATAAAGATCTATGGATATCTGAGTTGTAAATCACGTTAATAGAGCAGTAAGTTGTACTAATGTATCAGCTTGTATTATTACAATACATGATATGATGCTGGACTGTGCATTGCTGCTTTTTGCTTTGTTACCAATAACCTTTCGATTTAAGGGATCCAGAACGTATAGACTTTGCTCTACACCATCATGCTGAGCACTCATAATACATTTGTGGACCTGTAATCTAAGCTATATATATTTTTTTATATAATCTTTATTTATTTTTTAACCTTAATAGCCCCTTCCATTAATTTTCCTATTTTCTATGTACATTTGTTGCATCAAACAAAGCAATGAGTTTAAAGGGCTTGAAAATAAAAAAAAAACTATGTTTTTAGGTACGGAAAGACTCATAAATGTCAATAAAGTTATTTTTTAATTGAATAAGAATTGACTGGGATATTTCTTGATTTAATCATACATCACCCTCATCCACTGTTCCCTCTAAGCTGTGCGCGCCCACACATACCCTGAGATGAGCGCACACAAATAAACATGGAGTGCACGCAGATCCCTAGGGGGATATGTAATCTTAGTTTTCCCAATTAACTTTTTCCACACTAGGAGAAATAGATCTCCATTGACCCTTTTCCTTTTGCTCCCTTTGAGATAGCGCTGGTGGGCGGAGAAACTCGATAGGGCAAATCTGGTGCTGATGTCAGATGTCGACGTCCGGCATTAGCTTGCTCTCTCAAAGCATCAGAGTCATTCACCCTTCCATGCTGTGTAAACAACATTTCAATGTGTGCACATAACAAATCAAAGAATCGCACAGGACAAAAGGAAAAGGGTCAATGGAGATCTATTTCTCCCTGGGTGGAAACAATTAATTGGGAAAACGTTATAAGCACATAACAAAGAAAGGAATCATACATTGCAAAATGAAATGTATATAGGGTCAATGGAGATCTATTTCTTTATGGGTGGAAAAAGGTTCATGGGAAAACTAAAATTAAATATCCACCTGTAGGGAATTAGAAATGAATGTTCTTTCATATGGAATTAGTATGTGATGCCACCAGGCTGGTGGAGATAGAGACTGAGTACTTGGTGGGAACAAAGAACAGAATCTGTGGTTAAATGACTGAAGATATTTAGAATATCTGAAGGAGTTACTATTTAGTAAAAATAGTGCACTTTTATGGTATACTATGGCCTTGATTCAATTGAGCTGTCGTTGTTTACAGGAGCCAGTAAACTCATTTTCTGTTCAATTGGCGTCTTTTTGCGAGCTGCAAACGATCTACGGGTTACAGGCTGAAAATCCCTGCGGTTGTAAAAATAGTAACTTACAATCCATCTAAGCCTTTGATCTTTCAAGCACGCAACAGTTACAATCGCAAAATCGCTATTCAATTGCTACAGTTCCTCAAGCCCGCAAATATTTTCACACCCGTAAAGTCAAATGTAGAAGGAAATCCAACGGGTACCAGATAGGACACACAAGGGGGTTTAACCCCTGTTCGTAGCACTGTAAATGCAAATAAAAAATCAATACTACACTTTAAAAGATGGGGAAAGTGATGAAATACATTAGAATTAATTGCTCAACAGCCTCAAGCTCGTAAATCTGCAATCAAAAATTATTTTTTTATGTGTAATTTCGGTTGTATATCAATTTTAGGAATCAATGAGTTAATACATATCAGGCCACCCACATGGACTAGAACATTTCCTTCATTTATTTTATTATTGTGTACATTGCAGGATTGCGAGTCTGATCGCGTATCGGGCTCCTAAAAGCTAATTGATTGACATGTAACCTCCATCTTTTACTGATGTCATGATGTCGATCTCATTTTCTATTGGCTGTTTCTAAATCAGTAGTTACGGCCGTGCTTAATTGATCATGTTCATGCTCTGAAATGCTACTCATGATTGCATGGTTTACGGGTTAGACTTTCGGCCTGTAAGTTGCAGGCTTGTTCAATTGAATCGCTCTGTAATTATAGGAAATTTCAATTGAATAAGGCCCTATGTAAGTTATGTTTAAGTATGCTCTGATATATGGACTAATACCCGCCACAGCTATCATCATTAAAACACTTAAAATGAATACAGTATTAAAAACCATTACTGTATAATTACTCCCACCCTAATTCCCAACTCAATCCCATCAAAAGGAACAGAGTGATAGTGAAGTAAAAGATCACTCTTATTGACATGATTACAGCAATCCGAACCCTCAAGCAACCAGAAAAAAATTAAGCATGAACTTTAAATACAAATTAAGATTTACAGGGCTCAGTGACTGAGCCAGGGCATGAGTGACTGAGCCAGGGCAGTGTTGGCTTTGCATTCCCCGACATGAGTGACCGAGCCAGGGCAGTGTTGGCGTTACATTACCCGGGCATGAGTGACTGAGGCAGGGCAGTGTTGGCGTTACATTCCCCTGGCATTAGTGACTGAGCCAGAGCAGTGTTGGCGTTACATTCCCCGGGTATGAGTGACTGAGTCAGGGCAGTGTTGGCGTTACTTTCCACGGGCATGAGTGACTGAACCAGGGCAGTGTTGGCGTTACATTCCCTGGGCATGAGTGACTGAGCCAGGGCAGTGTTGGCTTTGCATTCCCCGACATGAGTGACCGAGCCAGGGCAGTGTTGGCGTTACATTACCCGGGCATGAGTGACTGAGGCAGGGCAGTGTTGGCGTTACATTCCCCGGGCATTAGTGACTGAGCCAGAGCAGTGTTGGCGTTACATTCCCCGGGCATGAGTGACTGAGTCAGGGCAGTGTTGGCGTTACATTCCCAGGGCATGAGTGACTGAGTCAGGGCAGTGTTGGCGTTACATTCCACGGGCATGAGTGACTGAGCCAGTTCAGAGTTGGCGTTACATTCCCCGGGCATGAGTGACTGAGTCAGGGCAGTGTTGGCGTTACTTTCCCCGGGCATGAGTGATTGAGCCAGGGCAGAGTTGGCTTTACATTCCCCGACATGAGTGACTGAGTCAGGGCAGTGTTGGCGTTACATTCCCGGGGCATGATCGACTGAGCCAGGGCAGAGTTGGCGTTACATTCCCTGGGCATGAGTGACTGAGTCAGGGCAGTGTTGGCATTACATACCCCTGGCATGAGTGACTGAGTCAGGGCAGTGTTGGCGTTACATACCCCGGGCATGAGTGACTGAGCCAGGGCAGTGTTGGCGTTACTTTCCCCGACATGAGTGACTGAGCCAGCGCAGTGTTGGTGTTACATTCCCCGGACATGAGTGACTGAGCCAGTGTAGTGTTAGGGTTACATACCCTGGGCATGAGTGACTGAGTCAGGGCAGTGTTGGCGTTACATTCGCCGGGCATAAGTGACTGAGTCAGGGCAGTGTTGGCGTTACATTCCCCGGGCATAAGTGACTGAGCCAGGGCAGTGTTGGCGTTACATTCCCCGGGCATGAGTGACTTAGTCACGGCAGTGTTGGCAATACATTCCCCGGGTTCAGCACTGCACCCTCCAGCCGAATGTACCTGTGTGTACGTGAGGAGTGAAAGCTGCTGCTGCTAGAACAGCACTCACTGACACATATACGCATGATCGACTGAGCCAGGGCAGAGTTGGCGTTACATTCCCTGGGCATGAGTGACTGAGTCAGGGCAGTGTTGGCATTACATTCCCCGGGCATAAGTGACTGAGTCAGGGCAGTGTTAGGGTTACATTCCCCGGGCATGAGTGACTGAGCCAGGGCAGTGCTGGCATTATATTCCCCGACATGAGAGACTGAGCCAGGGCAGTGTTGGCGTTACATTCCCGGGGCATGAGCGACTGAGCCAGGGCAGAGTTGGCGTTACATTCCCTGGGCATGAGTGACTGAGTCAGGGCAGTGTTGGCATTACATTCCCCGGGCATAAGTGACTGAGTCAGGGCAGTGTTAGGGTTACATTCCCCGGGCATGAGTGACTGAGCCAGGGCAGTGCTGGCATTATATTCCCCGACATGAGAGACTGAGCCAGGGCAGTGTTGGCGTTACATTCCCGGGGCATGAGTGACTGAGCCAGGGCAGTGTTGGCATTACACTCCCAGGGGATAAGTGACTGAGGCAGGGCAGTGTTGGCGTTACATACCCCTGGCATGATTGAATGAGTCAGGGCAGTGTTGGCGTTACATACCCCGGGCATGAGTGACTGAGCTAGGGCAGTGCTGGCATTACTTTCTCCGGGCATGAGTGACTGAGTCAGGGCAGTGTTGGTGTTACATTCCCCGGACATGAGTGACTGAGCCAGTGTAGTGTTAGGGTTACATACCCTGGGCATGAGTGACTGAGTCAGGGCAGTGTTGGCGTTACATTCGCCGGGCATAAGTGACTGAGTCAGGGCAGTGTTGGCGTTACATTCCCCGGGCATAAGTGACTGAGCCAGGGCAGTGTTGGCGTTACATTCCTCGACATGAGTGACTGAGTGAGGGCAGTGTTGACGTTACATTCCCGGGGCATGAGTGACTGAGCCAGGGCAGTGTTGGCGTTACACTCCCAGGGGATAAGTGACTGAGGCAGGGCAGTGTTGGCGTTACATACCCCTGGCATGAGTGACTGAGTCAGGGCAGTGTTGGCGTTACATACCCCGGGCATGAGTGACTGAGCCAGGGCAGTGTTGGCGTTACTTTCCCCGACATGAGTGACTGAGCCAGCGCAGTGTTGGTGTTACATTCCCCGGACATGAGTGACTGAGCCAGTGTAGTGTTAGGGTTACATACCCTGGGCATGAGTGACTGAGTCAGGGCAGTGTTGGCGTTACATTCGCCGGGCATAAGTGACTGAGTCAGGGCAGTGTTGGCGTTACATTCCCCGGGCATAAGTGACTGAGCCAGGGCAGTGTTGGCGTTACATTCCCCGGGCATGAGTGACTTAGTCACGGCAGTGTTGGCAATACATTCCCCGGGTTCAGCACTGCACCCTCCAGCCGAATGTACCTGTGTGTACGTGAGGAGTGAAAGCTGCTGCTGCTAGAACAGCACTCACTGACACATATACTTAGCAGAGCATCCTATGTGCAGCTAATCTAGGCCTCTTTATTATGTAACTCTCAAGCAACCAAAAACTACATTTATCCGGCACGTACCAATCTCCATGGGTGCCGGTTAACTGGGAGTCTACTGTACTATAAAAGGAGATTATGATCTATTGTAAATTCAATAGCTCTGCAGCATTGTGAAAAGAGTTCACCCAATATTATGTATATACAATTAAGAAGGTTAAATTCCAGTTACATGTGGAAGCGAATTGAATCACTTAGTGTGAGTAATAAATCTTTTTTTACATGTAAAACATTGCAAAATTTCTTAACCCATACTCCGTTATATCGTAAACAAATGCTAAATTTCAAGCAATGTATGCTAGTGAGCTTAAGACACAATAACATTGATTATCACCTGACTTACTCTCCTTGCAAAATGTTGCACAACAAAAAAAATTAGCATACACATACTCCAAAAAAATAGAGGTAACATAGCCCTCATCCTCTCTTTTTCCCTCCACCCTCTCTCTACTAGCCTCTCCCCCCCCACAAATCTTCCTTATCATTATCCCTCTTTCACCCCATCCAATCTCTCTCTCTTTTTTCATCACATTCCAACTGTTGTGGACGAAATTTTAGAGAACCACTCTTTCAATTAGGAAAGTCTATGTGCCATTTCAAAATATCTAAAAAACAACAACAAAATGTAAAACAGCGAAATTAAAAAACAGCAGAAAAACTCATTGCCATTTTATGAAAGTAGCCTTTTTGCATGATTAGCCCCACAAAACACTTTATAATATTTCACTACAGTTATAGTTTAAATGTTAAATTATTCTGTTAATGTTGGTACTGTTCCAAGTTTGTAACACAACATCAAAAGTTTATTACTTGAATTTAGTGAAAAGTTTATTTGCATAGAAGATGTAGATTGAGTTTGAAAATGTAAATCTATCATTCAATTGTAAATATTAATCCAGGGAGTAATCCGATCGCCACTTCATGGGGTCAGGAAGAAATTCATTTTTTGCAAACTTTGACACTATTGGCTAAGTTTCAAAGACGGTTTTTACTGTTTGCCTTCCTCTGGATTCAATATACATTTTCATTAACAGTTGATCATCTATAAGTTGCATGTTAAAAAACATTACGTCAAATTGACACTACTCATTAATACAATGTTCACCTTAATACAATGTTCACCTGTTGTTACATTAATATGTTAATACTGTTCAAAAAATATAATTTAACGCTTTAACTGTTCAGCACTTACAACTGGCAGTTTAAAAAAATAAACATGTTGACGATAAAAATTTTACTTATTTATATATAAGAAAAACTTTAAGACTGTCTAATACGCATCTTACATGCAACATAGAATTCACAACAGACACATTTCATTGCGGTCATTTTTTCGCTAGTAATATAATAATGAAGATAAAAAAATGAATAAAAAATGATAAATATAATTAGAAATAGAGCCATGATCTTCAGCCTGGCTCCTAAAGAGACTCAAGGCCCCTAAAGGATCCAGTACAGATGAGTTTCCTACAACATGGACATATTATATCTCACAGAGTCCTTTGCACCTTTTACCCTTCCCAACAAGAGCATTGCAAAAGAAAAGTAAAATTATATATAGCAAAAATAAAAAATAAAACAAATTACAAAGCAATTATAATAGTCCAATATTGTTATGACACCCCCAAGAACGAGACCACGCTCCATTTTTGAGGGTTAAAAAAGTGAACTGAACTTTATTGAAAAATCACCCATTTTAAACATGTCACACACACAGTGGAGGCAGTGGCTACCTTTGGTCAACCCCTAATTACCCCGGTCCAATCGGACAGGGTTAAGGCGTGGGAACCAGGAGTCCCCTCCCCCAGGAGCCGCCCACTAGGCGTGGCTAACTGCTCATTCTCCCTCTGACCTTGGATGTAGGAACATCTTCAGGCTCACTTAGGCCCCTGCTAGGAGATGGGGAAACCCCATGCCATCTCATCATTCAAGAGTCCTTACCCCCATTGTTCATGGTGCCATCTTGTCTGCTAAAACCCTTTTGTTCTGCTATCTCTTGTGTGTTTTAGCAGATAGAATTAAGAGGCAGATGGGCAACTCCTGACCAAGTGTATGAGACCAAAGATATTTGACTGCATACCACACAATACGATATTTTTTCAGATATAACCACAACATATTATAACCCAGAACATATCTCCAGATAGCTTAGGTCTGAGCACACATTATTACTGAATGACACTCAGACCACACACATACAGTTCAATGGCCATGGAGCCAAAGTCTTTCTGCATAGGAAAATAAATTATTTAAATGCCGGTCCATAGTCAAAAGGCACCAGGCAGGCAACCAGACTCCTCTAATGTACAGTGGCGAGATTGGTCTCATCTCATCAAAATGTCCTTAGCACAAAGTTCACAGTCCAGATGTTAAAAGTCTATTGAATGAAAGCTTTACAATCAGTGATTATAAAGCACAAGCAAGAAAAAAAATCAAATGCTAATGAAAAAACAAACTAATAGGTTCATAGGGAGCTTTTTGTGCCAAGAGGTTTTCAACTGACAGGAGGACATCCCTTGAGGTTAGAAGTAAAAAGATTCCACCTTAAAGAAAGAAAAGGGTTCTTCACAGTAAGGGTGGTTAATCTGTGGAATTCTCTACCAGAGGAGGTGGTGACAGCAAATTCGATGGATAACTTTAAAAGGGGGCTGGATCTATTTCTAATTAAAAAGGGAATTCAGGGTTATCATGGATAATTTAGAGAGACAGTATTGATCCAGGGAGAAATCCGATCGCCAGTGTCTGGGGTCAGGAAGGATTTTTTTTTTTTTTGCCTTCCTCTGGATTAATAATAAAAAAACAAGACAAAATAATAGTTAAATAATTGATTAATAATAAATTAACAACTAATTAATTAATATTAATCTGCATATTGCAGATCAGAGGAGATCTTAAAAGGTTGAACTTGATGGACTGAAAGTCTTTTTTAAACCTTAATTACTATGTAACTATGTAACTAAATAAAAAATAATAAATCCAGATAAAATAAGTGAGCACCTGTTTGACCAAGTCCATATAAAAAGGAAATAGTCCAATGGGGTGGATGAAAGCATCCACATAAGCTGCTATATGTTACCATGATATAGTCCAGATTGTGGTGCAATAGATATAAAAGTCCAGATATGTAAATAAAACAATGGTTAATGCAAACAAAATGGCCTCACTTAATTTTCACAAAACACCACCCAACAATTACCAATAACTAGGCCATAGAACCAGTTTCCCTTTATCCTTATTGTCTTATGAGGTATTTAGGTGATAGATGTAATTTAATAACCAATACATTTTCCACTGATATTACTAACAATCCAGAGTATATGCATGATAACTTCTTCGTTCCCTAGTTGCTCTTCCTTATCAGATGTTAGTACGTACTAGATCCTAGCAAGTTGATAGAACAAGGTGCATAAGTGTTAGAAGTCGAAGGACAGTAAAAAGGAAGCAGATATAGTAAAAAGTAGAAAAAGTAAAAATGAAAAAACAGTGAAAACTTATGCTGAGACAATCTTCATACAAACCCAGTCTTACACATCGCACTTAGCCAGGCCCCTCTTTGTTCATACAATAAACAGGCGGATTGCTTCTGGATGGTGAGATCCTCTGGTCAAAGCAATAGACATCATGTGCAGATATTCAGGCACAGGCAGAGGTGTAGGAAGTGTGGGGCGTGGGGGACACAGCGCGCAGGGTGGCTTTTCTTTGGATGCAGCAAAAATAACCCCACCAGCCGTCCGGGGCAGTTGCACCCCTGTGCCGTTGTCTCAGGCTCCCTGCTCCTCCCAGGCTCTTTCCTCTGATCCAGGGGAGGAGGAGCCGCCAGGGGGAGGAGCCTGCACAGGAGGAGCCAGCAGACCCTGCATGAAGACTGAGGTCAGATTGTTGGAGAGGGGGAGAGAGAAACATCAGAGGGACAGAGATGGGAGAGACAAAAGGGGGAGAGGATGGGAGAGACAGAGAGGGGGAGGATGGGAGAGACAGAGAGGGGGAGGATGGGAGAGACAGAGGTGGAGAGGATGGTAGAAACAGAGAGGGGGAGGATGGGAGACAAGGAGGGGGACGATGGGAGAGACAGAGAGGGAGAGGATGAGAGAGACAGAAAGGGGGATATGATGGGAGAAAAAGAGAGGGGGAGAGGATGGGAGAGAAAGAGTGGGAGATGATGGGAGAGACAGAGGGTGGAGAGGACATGATAGACAGAGAGGGGAGAGGATCGGAGAGACAGAGGGGGAGAGGGTGGGAAAGACAGAGGGGGGCTGATGGGAAAGACAGAGGGGGGAGAGGATGAGAGAAGCAGAGAGGGAAGAGGATAGGAGAGACAGAGAGGGGAGAGGATGAGAGAGACAGAGGGGGGAGATGTTGGGAGAGACAGAGGATGAGAGAGACAGGGAGGGGGAGGATGGGAGAGACAAAGGTGGAGAGGATGGAAGAAACAGAGGGGGGAGAGGATGGTAGAAACAGAGGGAGAGGATGGGAGAGACAAAGGTGGAGAGGATGGAAGAAACAGAGGGAGAGGATGGGAGAGACAGAGAGGGGCATATGATGGTAGAAACAAAGAGGGTGTGAGGATGAAAGAGACAGAGGGGAGGAGATGATGGGAGAAACAGAGAGGGGAGAGGATAAAGGAGACAGAGGGGGGAGAGGTAGTATTTATATGTATGATATATCATCAATTAATTTTAACAAGTGGCCCGCCCCTTTTATCCTCATGCCCGCCCACCCCTCCCTAATCACGCCTTTTGCGCCATATCATGACTCCGGCTACTGCGCATTCACTTATCCACACCTCAAAGTGCCCCATACCACTGAACCCTATATTTATAAGGGTGAAATAATTTATAGAACGTATTAATAAAATATAAAAAGTGGCTCCATTATTTACTGTAGCCTTACTAAATTACAGAAAGGTTTAGTAACGGGGTCACATGTGCGCTGTGATCTTATCAATAGATTAAAAACATGAATCCAGCACCTGTGGACTTTCTGTATTAAATGATCCAATCTGCGGTGTTATAAGCTTTAGAGAGATATTTTCACCAATATCCTTATTAACATACACCAAATATATATATATTATTTATTATTACAGTTCCTTGACTACGCTCATAAGACCTATACTTGTTGAATTACAGAACCCATTGTAACGTATCCTTTTCATTATAGTGTTTTTTGCTTTTAAATAAAAATGTTATTACCTATACATACAGCCCTACTAAATTAGCTCAACGTGTAAATCCAAAGCCCGTAACGTAGCCCATAAGACTCACAGCTATTAAATTAGACCCGTAAAGCAACCCGTCCACGACTTCCGAGGTAAGGGCGAGAAAAGGCTACGGGACGTGAAAATTTGAACTGCGTGGCCGCAAATCCTTTGATCAGTCGAGCCCGTAACTGTTACGTTTCCAATCATGCTATTAAATTGCAACAAATGTATTGGCGTTCAAGCCCGTAACCCGCAAATGGAGCCGAAAAGCCGACAGGTACCAGAGAGGACCCGCTAGAGGGGTAAAGTCCAATCCGTAGCACGGTAAATGGAAGAGGGAAAGTGATGTTAGGTCTTAGAATTAATAGCACAATATTCTCAGGCTCGCAAATCAGCAAAGAAAAATGTTATTTTGGTTTAATTTCCGTGTTATATCGGTCCCGGCAATCAATGTGTTAATACATATAATGGAACTCACATGTAATATAATATCATATTTACGGCTTTATTAATATTGCATTATTACTGGAATGCGAGTCCAATCGTAATTTGTAATTGAACCCCGTAAGACTTTGAAATCTGACCTCCATTTTTCCGTGACGTAATGATGACGATCTCTGTTTCCATTGGCTCTGTCTAAACCTTTAACTACGGGTTTGAGTAATCGATCATGTTCACGGCCACGCACCCAACGTTTGAAAAATGGTTTATGGGTTTGCATCTCAAGTCCATAACTCGCGGCATGTTCTAATCTAATAGCTATGTAACGCAGACGAATTTCAAGCCCGCAGTCCTTGTGGGCTTCCTGATGCCCCTACGGGCTGATAATTTGTTTATCTTCTGTTTTCTATAACTGATCTACAATACATAATGTAGATTATATTGTTAATCTTTTAATAAGATCACAGCGCACATGTGACCCCGTTACTAAACCTTTCTATAATTTAGTACGGCTACAGTAAATAATGTAGTCACTTTTTATATTTTATTAACAATTTCTATAAATGATTTCATGCCTATAAATATGGGGATTCAGTGGTATGGGGTGCTTTCAGGTAGGGATAAGTGGATGCACAGTAGGCGGAGCCACTATATGGCGCAAAAGCCGTGGTTAGAAAGGGGTGGGTGTGGTGTGAGGGTGAAAGGGGCGGGACCACCTGTCAAAATTAACTGTTGACGTATCATACATACATATACTACTCAATATATTCCTGAATAGCTGAATAGATAATGGTGTATTTTAGTGGTAATTTAATGCTGTGTTTGTTTAAAAAGCATGTATTAACAGATAAAGAAATTATCGCTTAAATTATATAGACATATTTTTAAATATTTGTTTTTCTTTACAGTTATGTCGTTTTGTATGTTTGTTGCAAAGTGATATATTTGACTTGAAAAATAATAATAATAATATGTCTATATAATTTTAGCAAATTATTATGAGAATGGGGAGTTGTTCACAGTTTTTAATTATGCAAATTACCCTTAGGGTTTAGTCTCCCTAAGGGTAATAGGGTACTCCAGACGTGGACCCCTTGCTCACTGTGCCTTAGGGAGTTCAGCTGCACCTCACTGGCGAGGCCCATAAAGGCTGAAACGCGTCTGGGGTTTGCTGTTTCTCCTGTTCAGGGTAGAATTGCCTGGTATTTCGGGGCTGGGTCACTCTTCTGAGTGGGACCAGATTGATATACTACAGGATATTTCTCCCTGTGAATGGCACAAGTGAGCTAAAAGAGGTTGCTCTCAGAGTGGCTTATCATGGCCATATAACTAATCTATTAAGGTTGGTTCGTTCTCTGATGAGCGCCTCTGATTTTTTTTTTTTTTAGTTTTTAATAACAAAGAATTAAATGTAATACATAATTAACTGTTTCCTTATAGGCTACAATGGAAAAGTACAGTTTTAGGTAATAAAAGTATAATATATTACTACTAGCGACTTGCCCGTCAAAAATGACGGCAAAAAAAGTGAAGCCTGGCAATGCTGTTTGCCACACAATGGAAGCCTCTCCCCCTCTGCTTTACTGGCCTCCCAATAAGTGCCTTTGGCGCTCATCATGGGCCTCGCAATGAGCGCCTTTGGCGCTCATATCTAGGCTCCCACCCCTCTACCTCTCCCACTGTGTACTTTATTGGCCTTGCAATGAGCGCCAAAGGCTCTCGTTGCTAGTCTCTCCAGCTGTCTACTTCCTCCCTTGTGTCTCCTTTCCCCCCTGTAATTTGGTGCTTATCTGTTTTAGGTTTATGTCCCTGTAACTCACAGCTTTGTTCCACATTACACTGCGCACAGTAACCAGAACCAAGTGTTACAGGACATGGATATAAGGGATGTACTATCTAATATAAGTGAGGGATTTACTATCTAATATAAGTGAGAGATTTACTATCTAATATGAGTGAGGGATTTACTATCTAATATGTGTGAGGGATTAACTATCTAATATAAGTGAGGGATTTACTATCTAATATGAGTGAGGGATTTACTATATAATATGAGTGAGGGATTTACTATCTAATATAAGTGAGGGATTTACTATCTAATATAAGTGGGAGATTTACTATCTAATATAAGTGAGAGATTTACTATCTAATATAAGTGAGGGATTTACTATCTAATATAAGTGAGAGATTTACTATCTAATATGAGTGAGGGATTTACTATCTAATATTTGTGAGGGATTTACTATGTAATATAAGTGAGGGATTTACTATCTAATATTTGTGAGGGATTAACTATCTAATATAAGTGAGCGATTTACTATCTAATATTTGTGAGGGATTAACTATCTAATATAAGTGAGGGATTTACTATGTAATATGAGTGAGGGATTTACTATCTAATATAAGTGAGAGATTTACTATCTAATATGAGTGAGGAATTTACTATCTAATATGTGTGAGGGATTTACTATCTAATATAAGTGAGGGATTTACTATCTAGTATGAGTGAGGGATTTACTATATAATATGAGTGAGGGATTTACTATCTAATATAAGTGAGAGATTTACTATCCAATGTAAGTGAGGGATTTACTATCTAATATAAGTGAGATATTTACTATCTAATATAAGTTAGAGATTTACTATCGAATATAAGTGTAAGATTTACTATCTAATATATGTGAGAGATTTACTATCTAATATAAGTGAGGGATTTACTATCTAATATTTGTTAGGGATTTACTATCTAATATAAGCGAGGGATTTACTATCTAACATGAGTGAGGGATTTACTATCTAATATAAGTGAGAGATTTACTATCTAATATAAGTGAGGGATTTATTATCTAATATTTGTTAGGGATTTAATATCTAATATAAGTGAGAGATTTACTATCTAATATAAGTAAGGGATTTACTATCTAATATAAGTGTGGGATTTACTATCTAATATAAGTGAGAGATTTACTATCTAATATAAATAAGGGATTTACTATCTAATATAAGT
The DNA here is from genome assembly GCA_027410445.1 of Discoglossus pictus. Classification (NCBI taxonomy): domain Eukaryota; kingdom Metazoa; phylum Chordata; class Amphibia; order Anura; family Alytidae; genus Discoglossus; species Discoglossus pictus. The sequence continues at coordinate 2,638,135 of JAPZIH010000238.1, read as the reverse complement.
GTGGGATTTACTATTTAATATAAGTGTGGGATTTACTATCTAATATAAGTGAGGGATTTACTATCTAATATAAGTAAGGGATTTACTATCTAATATAAGTGTGGGATTTATTATTTAATATAAGTGTGGGATTTACTATCTAATATAAGTGAGGGATTTAATATCTAATATAAGTGAGGAATTTATTATCTGATATTTGTTAGGAATTTAATATCTAATATAAGTGAGGGATTTACTATCTAATATAAGTGAGAGATTTACTATCTAATATAAGTGAGGGATTTACTATCTAATATAAGTGTAAGATTTACTATCTAATATAAGTGAGGGATTTACTATCTAATATAAGTGAGAGATTTACTATCTAATATAAGTGAGGGATTTACTATCAAATATTTGTTAGGGATTTACTATCTAATATAAGTGAGGGATTTACTATCTAACATGAGTGAGGGATTAACTATCTAATATAAGTGAGAGATTTACTATCTAATATAAGTGAGGGATTTACTATCTAATATAAGTGAGAGATTTACTATCTAATATAAGTGAGGGATTTACTATCTAATATAAGTAAGGGATTTACTATCTAATATAAGTGAGGGATTTACTATCTAATATTTGTTAGGGATTTAAGGCCTCATTAAATTCCAGCCTCGTAAATAAGAGGCTTCTACTTAAGCCCTACGTACTGCAAAGTTTCTCTAACTTACAATGCTATTAAATTAGCCCTGCTGCGAGCAACGTATGAGCTACGCAGCAGGCCCGTACGTATCTACACTGCGTAAATGTACATGAGGAGTGACAGCCTGCGAGATGATATCGCAGGCTCCCACTCCTCATCAAGTGCTGCGGGGGTCCTAAAAGGGACCTCCGCGGCAGTCCCCCACATAAGCTTTGCCGTGGGGGGTACTCCAAACCCCCCCCTAGGCACCTAAAATGAACCCCCCCTCAATGCGGGGGTCCCTGTCGGGACCCCCGAAGTGTCCTCACATGAACACCTTGCTGCAGGGGTCCATAGGAACCCCCGCAGCCCCCACACATTAACCCCTTGCAGCGGGGGTCCCCGATCGGCACCGATCAGGCCCCCGCTGCATTTAAAACTTTTAAATTCCCCGCCGCGGCTCCTTAAAGGGACCGCGGCACACTATTACCCAATCCCGGCCGCGGCACTTAAAATTAACCCCCCTCTATGCTGGGGGTCCCCATCGGGACCCCCGAAGTGTCCCCACATAAACCCATTGCAGGGGGGGTCCCCGATCTGCATAGATCAGGCCCTCCGCTGCATTTAAAACTTTTAAATTCCCCGCCGCGGCTCCTTAAAGGGACCGCGGCACACTATTACCCAATCCCGGCCGCGGCACTTAAAATTAACCCCCCTCTATGCTGGGGGTCCCCATCGGGACCCCCGAAGTGTCCCCATATAAAACCCCTGCTGCGGGGGGCCCCGATCGGCACCGATCGTGACCCTGCTGCAATTCAATTTTAAATTTCCCGCCTCGCGGGTCCTCAAAGGACCGTAAAGGTCCTGAAAGGACTCGCACTAAAAATATTAACCCCAGGCAACTATAATTACCCCATTAACTCATGATGGTCAATCCAGACCACCATAAGGCCTAAATTAACCCATTAACTCATGGTGGTCAATACAGACCACCATAAGGCTCTAATTAACCCATTAACTCATGGTGGTCAATACAGACCACTATAAGGCTCTAATTAACCCATTAACTCATGGTGGTCAATACAGACCACCATAAGGCCTAAATTAACCCATTAACTCATGATGGTCAATCCAGACCACCATAAGGCCTAAATTAACCCATTAACTCATGGTGGTCAATACAGACCACCATAAGGCCTAAATTAACCCATTAACTCATGATGGTCAATCCAGACCACCATAAGGCCTAAATTAACCCCACTACCTACCCCCTAATAAACCTCCCCAACACTCTAATTACAAAAAACAATAAACCTACAGCACAGAAAACAAAAAACCTACAGTACAAAAAACAAAAAAACCTACAGTACAGAAAACAAAAAACAATTACAACCCCACCCCCCACTACAGAAAACAAAAAAATACATTACAACCCCACCCCCCACTACAGAAAATAAAAAAATTACACACCTGAAAAGGAAAGACAGATAAACACAATACAATACATACATATAATACATTACATACATTACATACAATACATGACATTACATACATTAAATATAATATATTACATATAATATATTACATATAATATATTACATATAATACATTACATACATTACATACAATACATGACATTACATACATTACATATAATGTATTACATATAATATATTACATATAATATATTACATATAATATATTACATATAGTCCTAATCAAATACCCCCTATCTATCTAACATACAATCTATTTAATTTAAAATAAATCCTAACTATATCAAATACATCCCCCTATCTATCTAATATACAAAAAATCCTAACTACATACACAGACCCTAATTCTAAGCTAAAATCAATAAATTAAGACCACTTACCTTTAAGATGTTGCTTCAGATCACTAACCTATGGGTCAAACAAAAAATAAAAATTAGTACAAAACATTAACATCAAATAAATAAACATTCTATACATTCTAAATATTCAACTCACCTTTACAGCATGTCCAGTCACTGTTTAGCTCTTCCGGCGCGGCCCTGTTAAAAAAAAAAAACACAATACATGAATACATGAATACAATATATAAACAATAAATAAAATACACAAATAAACATCTAAATATACATTTAACTTACCTCCCCGCGATGTCCCCGGCCTTCTCTCCTTCAGCCCCGGCTGGGCCGCGGAACCATCCGCGCTCTAAAAAAAAAAAAAAAAAAAAACTAACGGAGGTCTGCACTGGCAGACCTCCGCGACGCTACTGAACCTCCCGGAGTCGTTTCCGGGAGGAAATTGGCATTGTCGGCTTGTGATTGGCTGAAAAAGCTGTCAGCCAATCAAAAGTCGTCAATGTAGGAGCCAATCAGGATGCGCAGATGTCTTCTACCAATCACTCCGTGGGGGTGTATCCCATAGTGATTGGCTGAAGGCATCTGAGCGTTGTGATTGGTTCCCAGAAAGATAGACAAGTGTTTAAGCCAATCAGGGTGGGATATTGGGGTGTATCCCATCCTGATTGGCTCACACATTGACGACTTTTGATTGGCTGAAATTGATAGACAGCTTTTTCAGCCAATCACAAGCCGCCAATGCCAATTTCCTCCCGGAAACGACTCCGGGAGGTTCAGTAGCGTCGGGGAGGTCTGCCAGTGCAGACCTCCGTTAGTTTTTTTTCTTTTTTTTTTTTAGAGCGCGAAAGCCGGAAGAGCTAAACAGTGACTGGACATGCTGTAAAGGTGAGTTGAATATTTAGAATGTATAGAATGTTTATTTATTTGATGTTAATGTTTTGTACTAATTTTTATTTTTTGTTTGACCCATAGGTTAGTGATCTGAAGCAACATCTTAAAGGTAAGTGGTCTTAATTTATTGATTTTAGCTTAGAATTAGGGTCTGTGTATGTAGTTAGGACTGTAATTATTTTATTTTACTTTAGAATAATGGTCTGTGTATGTAGTTAGGATTTTTTGTATATTAGATAGATAGGGGGATGTATTTGATATAGTTAGGATTTATTTTAAATTAAATAGATTGTATGTTAGATAGATAGGGGGTATTTGATTAGGACTATATGTAATATATTATATGTAATATATTATATGTAATATATTATATTTAATATATTATATGTAATGTATGTAATGTCATGTATTGTATGTAATGTATGTAATGTATTATATGTAATATATTATATGTAATATATTATATTTAATATATTATATGTAATGTCATGTATTGTATGTAATGTATGTAATGTATTATATGTATGTATTGTATTGTGTTTATCTGTCTTTCCTTTTCAGGTGTGTAATTTTTTTATTTTCTGTAGTGGGGGGTGGGGTTGTAATGTATTTTTTTGTTTTCTGTAGTGGGGGGTGGGGTTGTAATTGTTTTTTGTTTTCTGTACTGTAGGTTTTTTTGTTTTTTGTACTGTAGGTTTTTTGTTTTCTGTGCTGTAGGTTTTTTATTTTTTGTAATTAGAGTAGTGGGAAGGTTTATTAGGGGGTAGGTAGTGTAGGTAGGTAGTGTAAGTGTTAATAGATTAGTGTAGAGGGGGGTTAGTTTAGATTAAATGGTTTATTGGGGGTTATAGTGTAGTGTTTGTAGTTAGTGTCATGATGGTCCTTGAGGACCATCATGGCACTTATGTGGTTAATGTTGGGTTGTAACAGGCCCATAATGGTAATAATATACCCTTATGGGACTGATGGGGTTAAATAGAGCCTTATGGTGGTCTGGATTGACCACCATGAGTTAATGGGTTAAATAGAGCCTTATGGTGGTCTGTATTGACCATCATGAGTTAATGGGTTAATTTAGGCCTTATGGTGGTCTGTATTGACCACCATGAGTTAATGGGTTAAATAGAGCCTTATGGTGGTCTGGATTGACCATCATGAGTTAATGGGTTAATTTAGGCCTTATGGTGGTCTGTATAGACCACCATGAGTTAATGGGTTAAATAGAGCCTTATGGTGGTCTGGATTGACCATCATGAGTTAATGGGTTAATTTAGGCCTTATGGTGGTCTGTATAGACCACCATGAGTTAATGGGTTAATTAGAGCCTTATGGTGGTCTGGATTGACCACCATGAGTTAATGGGTTAATTAGAGCCTTATGGTGGTCTGGATTGACCACCATGAGTTAATGGGGTAATTATAGTTGCCTGGGGTTAATATTTTTAGTGCGAGTCCTTTCAGGACCTTTACGGTCCTTTGAGGACCCGCGAGGCGGGAAATTTAAAATTGAATTGCAGCAGGGTCACGATCGGTGCCGATCGGGGCCCCCCGCTGCAGGGGGTTTATGTGGGGACACTTCGGGGGTCCCGATGGGGACCCCCAGCATAGAGGGGGGTTAATTTTAAGTGCCGCGGCCGGGATTGGGTAATAGTGTGCCGCGGTCCCTTTAAGGAGCCGCGGCGGGGAATTTAAAAGTTTTAAATGCAGCGGGGGGCCTGATCTATGCAGATCGGGGCCCCCCCCTGCAATGGGTTTATGTGGGGACACTTCGGGGGTCCCGATGGGGACCCCCAGCATAGAGGGGGGTTAATTTTAAGTGCCGCGGCCGGGATTGGGTAATAGTGTGCCGCGGTCCCTTTAAGGAGCCGCGGCGGGGAATTTAAAAGTTTTAAATGCAGCGGGGGGCCTGATCTATGCAGATCGGGGACCCCCGCTGCAAGGGGTTAATGTGGGGGTGCTGCAGGGGTCCCGATAGAGACCCCTGCAGAATGGGGATGTGTATAGGGTGCAGGGGGGAGCCTCACACTGCTGTCTCGGGCTGTTCCGAGGCAGCACGTAGAGGCTTTCGGATCCCTTGCGTGGACTTTTTGTCCACGTAGGGATTCTTACGATATGCGAGACTCGTGCATAGATTTAAGGCTACGTAGCTCTCTCGGAGCCTATTCTCGGCCATTTTCTCGCAGTCATATCGTAAAGCAGGCTGCGAGAGATTCGGTTCTCGCAAACAGCAGGAAAACTGCCTTTTGCGAGCACCGAGAGAACTACGAGGGAGAATTTAATAGGGCCCTTACTATCTAATATAAGTAAGGGATTTACTATCTTATATAAGTGGGGGATTTACTATCTAATATAAGTGAGAGATTTACGAGGTACCAGCAGGGGGCGTTACCGGATATGCACACGTGAGCGGACGCTCGCACAGTCTGATGGAGGAGACCACGCTAGAGACTGGGGTTCCCTAAACCTTTTCCCTCAGCCCTTCCCAAGGTACAATCACTCCAAGCCCGATACGGGTTCAGCAGCACGGGACCGGCTGCATGAAGAGCAGGACCGTTAAGGAGATATAGCCCCAGCATTTGCCCCCGGTCTCGATGTCCCGCGAGCGGTGAGAGCGCACAAGCTGTGCAAAGAGACTGGAGGGGGCTAAGCTAAGCATAGCAGTGATTTGGAGAACTCTGGCAGGGGAATTCCAGACTGCGGCCCGCAGAAAGGAGCTTTGACTACCTAGAGTATTGGATATTCCAGGCCTCTCACAGCAGTTCGTGCAGCTATTAGCTGATATCACCTGGAGGCCATGAGGTCTGGTAAGGCTCTAATAGAGCACTCTTTATACATAAACACTGATTATTTTCTGTAAGGCCCTAAGATATTAACGGGCATAATATATACACAGGTCCTATAAAGGATATAAGGTCCAGTTCAGCAAGTAAGGACCTGAAGTATAATTTTGTGGGGTCTATAATCTCTTCAAGAATGAAAACCATTATTGGGGCTTTGGTCTGGGAAAAGTGAGAGTAATAATACAATCTAATTGCTCCCTGACAGACCTTATGCAAAAGCTATACATTAATGGGAAAAATCTTACGGACCCATATCTCAAAGGAGTTAATACTAATATGGTTAAAAGTAATTAAGGAATAAAGGTCTGGAATGGACTTCACCAATCGACTAAAGGAATTAATCCCTAAAAATAGGGGTCCTGGCTCCAAACCTTTATACTACCTATAATTGTGAAATAAAACCATATATACTTAAAAGACAAAATATTCCCAATTAAAGACTTGGATTAGGACCACGGAGGAGGAAGAGAGAAAGAGAAATATATAAAAGAAATATATATCCCCAAATAAAAGTTTGTGATCAGGACCACATCTACTGTAAAGCGGATTTGGGACTACCTCTGTTTTTGCATGTTTTTTTTTTCTTTGTGTGTTTGTTTTTTTGGTATATCTTTTTTTCTCTTTTATTATATTCCAGGAACTTGATTCTAGGTAAATTTCATACAATGCCTCCGAAAAATAAAAACAAAGATAAAATAAGATCTCCTCCTAAATCCAAACTATTTTTTTCGCCTAAAATGGCGCAAAAAACTATGGAGTTATCCCTTTTGGCTTCTCCAATAGGGGATAAATCTACAGAGGCATATGTAGATAATACGGTAGATACCTCTTCGAAAACAAATACAGTTAATTTAGAGGAGGAAATCCTCACGGTTGAAAAACTGGAAAATATCCTAGAGAAGTTTCAAAACAAATTCTTGGATGAATTTAAAAATCAAATTCTTCTAAATATCAAGGCAACACAAGAAAACACAGTCAAAATTGCAGAATTGGGGAACACTTGTGAAACAATTAAAAAGAAACAAACTTATTCCAAAGAAAACATCAAAGCAATGGAGGGGAAATTAAAGGCATTGGAAAATAAGGTGGACTTCCTTGAAGATAGATCAAGAATTAATAACTTAAAAATACGAGGGATTGATGAAAAAATACCCAAAGAGGACCTGGGATTATATCTTACCAAGTTTTTTTCATATTTAGTGCCTGATTTTGCAGATATAAAGTTCAAGTTCGATGCAGCCTATAGACTCTCTAAGCCGAAAAACATTGAGGTAGAGTTTCCTAGAGATGTAATGGTAAAAATCCATCATTTGCCACTGAAAAATCAACTATTAAAAGCTAGCTATGGAATAACATCCTTTGATCCTCCCTATTCAAATATTAAAATATTTTCGGACATTTCTACTTCCACGAGAAATAAAAGAAGACAATTTTTTCCTATTACCCAGAAACTGAGGGAAAAAGAAATACCATACAAGTGGACTTTTCCCATAGGACTTTCATTTTTAAGAGACTCTATATGGTATAAAATCACATCACTTAAAGAGGGAGAAGATTTATTTAGTAAATGGGATATTTGAGAGTCTTTGCCTCATTGTCATTTGGTGGGATTGCTAGATTTCCAAAAAAAAGGGAGGAATACTTTACTAATTCCTTGCTACTATCCCTTTTATTTTTAGGATATATTACCATTTCCTCAAAAAAATGATGGATTACAATGTTTAAAGGGTTTGTGATTGTATATTGCGTTCCTCCTAAGAAATTGCACAGCACTTTTTTGTAATGAATGCACTTTAAACTTTATTATGTATTAGGGGTATTAAGGAAGGAAATATGTGGTTTAGATAGGGTTTTTTTATTTATTTTTTTCTCTTCCCTTTTTTTTTTTTTTTTGTAGTCATGCAATTATGATTAGATGCAATATTTAAAGGGTCTAAGATTGCATATTGACTTTCCTCATAAGAAATTGCACAGCACTTTATTTGTATTGAATGCACTTTAACCTTATTATGAATTTTGGGTATTAATGATGGTTTTCTTTTACTTTTTTTTTTCTTATCCAAATATATTGAAGCCACGTAATTTTAATAAGAGGTTCACCAGCTTATGATTGAATCAACTATAGGGTGATTTTAAAGGAAAGGAATGGAAGAGAAAGGAAAAAGGAAGGAATTTTTGGATGCACAAATTTTAATGTAATAGATTGAACCAGTATATGAAATGCAATGGAATGATTCTACACGTAAAATTATGCTAATTTGCACATGTAAATTGTATATAATAATTGATATTATGATCAAGAAGGATTTGTAGCACATGATTGCATTACAAGATTAAGGGGGATATGTAGCTTAATTTAGATTACGCTTGGAAATCAAGAGTGATAGAGTAAGTAAATGAAAAAGGGGTGAAGACAACTTGATCATGGTAAAAATTTTGTATAATTACGATTTAGAACTCATTTTAAGGAATAGCATCTGCACAAAATGTAACAATAGAACATAAATATAATATTATAAATTGTGGAATGTTCAAGGAAATTTACGAAGAATATGAAAATTAAGAAAATTACAAAAGTGAATAAAAATAGAAATATAAAATGACAGGAAGGGAGGAGAGGGGTATATTTACAACAGGAATTGTGATTAGGTAAATTATTAATTAATAGAAATGAGCAGGCAAAGAGAGCATATCCAGGATTAAAAAGGCTTGGAGAGAGCAAGGGTAAAGTAACATAATTGGGGGGGGGGGGGTAGGGGGACGGTTGGGAACCAGAAGGTAAATTAGGAATACAAGATATACAGGCGTGGGGAAACCTCCATGGAGGACTTAACTTATCCCTTCATCGTTCACGCCCATAAGGTACAACTGGGTGGTTGCAGTTGTAATCCCCTTGGAAGGGGAAGGGAGAAAATGGTTAGACTGGATAGGTATGACTCCAAGAGAGAGTGTGGTATGTTTGGAAGTATGGATGTAGCCAGGGGCTGCGGGATGGGAGGCGGGGGGGAGGGCCTAGTGGAGGGAAGATAATGCCGGGTTTGAAGATAGTGAGTTACAACGTTAGGGGATTAAATTCTCCGTTAAAGAGAGCCTCCATTTCGAGAATGCTGATCAAAACAAATCCAGATATTGTATTAATTCAGGAATCCCATTGGGATAAGGGAAGAATATTTCATATGGCCAAACATAGATTCCCTCAAGTATTTAATGCTTGCCATAAAAAAAACTCAGGAGGAGTTTTAATGATGTTTAATAAAAAATTAAAATTAAAAGAAGAATTAGTGGTCTTGGATAGTAAAGGCCGTTATATTATCTGGTTAGGAGAAATAAATGGCGAACATATGACAATAGTAAATGTATATGCCCCTAATAATAAACAAAATATATTTTTGAAGGGAGTATTAAAGAAACTGGATAAGATAGCTATAGGAGGACGCATAGTAGGTGGTGACTTTAATATGACGCCTGATGCTAAGATGGACAGAAGCTACAAAAAAGTTCCCAAAAACTATAAAGGTATAGAAAAAACAGCTCAGGACTTCTCCAAATTATTGGTGGAAAACCACTTATATGATGAATGGCGCCTTATAAATATAAATGAAAGAGACTATAACTATTATTCTGCATCTCATAAAATGTATTCAAGAATTGATAATATAATAGTGAATGAGTCTTTGTTAAACGCAATTCAATCAGTTAAAATTGGTTTAATAACAATCTCGGACCATGCTCCAGTCGCCCTCCAAATACAGGAAAAGGGGGAGATAAAATCTAGCAGGGCATGGAGAATGGATGATAAAATCTTAGAAAATAAGGAAAGACTAAATACTATTAGAATGGAAATTAAAAAAAAATTGGAAATTAATATGGGGTCGGTTCCATTAAATACAACAATATGGAACTCACTAAAAGCATATACAAGAGGTATATTAATCAAGTTGAAAAGCATCTGGGTTAAACAGAGAGAATTGTCCTTACGACTTTTACATATAAAATTGTATAAATTGGAACAAGAAAACAAAATAAAAATAAATGATACCCTTACACAAGAGATAATAACAATTCGGAACAAAATTAAAAACATTAACCAAAAACGCTCAGACATGAGTCTTTGGCAACTACAACAAAAATCATTTCATTTCAATAATCGAATAGGAAAAGATCTCGCGAATAAGATTAAAAAACAAAAATATCAAGATTGTAATATTCCTTATCTTGTAAAACAGGGAATAAAAATTTTTAAGCCTAAAGAAATCACAGATCAATTTGCGAAATTTTATCAAGCTTTGTATAATCTAAACTCGGAAGAAAACTTTATAACACCCAAAAGTGAAGACATATCATCATTCTTAGATCAGATTGACTTTCCAGTTATCTCAAATGAGGAAAAGGAGGCTTTAAATAGTCAGATAACGGAACTAGAAATTAGACGAGTTATTAAAAACCTAAAAAACTACACGGCACCAGGCCCAGATGGATTTTCTACAACATACTATAAAATATTTGAGGAAGAGTTAATGCAAATCTTAGTAGCTACATTTAATGAAATTAAAACCACAGGTACATTCCCACCAGAGATGCTTAGAGCCAATATAATCACTATACCAAAATCAGATAAGGAAGCACACTCTTGCAAAGAATTTAGACCAATTTCGGTTATGAATATAGATACCAAAATATATGCGAAAGTTTTGGCTCTAAGACTTACAGAAATATCTAAATCATTAATAGCGTCCGACCAAACAGGATTTGTCCCAGGGAGGCAGGGCGCCGATAATTCCCATAAACTGATTCATTTAATAACTTATGCGAAGAAAAAAGACACCCCCACCCTATTCCTATCCATGGATGCTGAAAAAGCTTTTGATAGGGTAGGGTGGGATTTTATGATGCAGACCCTCCATAGATATGGGTTTGACTCATTTGCATCGAAAGCTATAGCTGCCCTATATAAGGCTCCCTCGGCATCGGTTTTGGGGAAAGGGGTACAATCAGATTATTTTATGGTAACAAATGGAACCCATCAGGGTTGTCCCCTGTCTCCCATTTTATTCGCATTGACCCTAGAACCCCTCGCTATAGCTATTAGGGCTTCGTCGGACTTTAAGGGGATTAAAGTAGGCAAAAGGGAATACAAGATCTCCCTCTTCGCGGATCATGTAGTAGTATATATGGAGCATCCTCATATATCTATGAAGGCGCTGATGGAAATCATTGCAAACTACAGTAAGGTGTCGAATTATAAATTAAACATAGAGAAATCTGAAGCACTAAGTGTTAATATTCCAGAGGAAGACGAAGAGCGCCTGACTAGTAGGTATCAGCTGGCCCACACAAAGGGATTTACACACCTGGGAATTAACTTTAGTGATGATATAAGAAGTATTCAAACCTCCAATTTGAACAATTTATATAAATCATCTAAAGAGCTTATTGAGAACTGGCCGGTCAATCAAATATCCTTCTCTGGTAGAATTGCATCAATCAAGATGCCTCTCCTTCCTAAACTTAACTATGTATTTAGATCTTTCCCTTTTTCAATCTCAAGCCAATGGACAGCTAAATTCCAGAAGATGATCGATAGATATATTAATAAGAACGGTCAGATCAGAGTTAAAAAAGAAATAATGAGTCAAAAATGTATAAATGGTGGCATTGCATACCCAATGGTTTTTCACTATCAGGAAGCAATTAAATTGGCGCAATATATAAAGTGGAGTCAACCTCTTTCCACTCACCCGGAGAACCAGATTTTAAGTGATATGCTACACAATATCGACCTTAATGCTCTATTGTTCACTCCAAAACTAGCATTAGCATACATTGACCCGAGAGCAACTATTTTGACTATAATGGTAAAAGAGTGGATAAAAATGAACAAAAAATTTAAATTCATAGAGCAATATAGTGAACTTACTCCTTTGACAACATTAGCACGCATGAATTATATCTACTTAGAACCAGAATGGAAAGACAAAGGAATATATCTACTGGGGCACATTATAAATAAAGAAAAAGGAAAAAATTTAGATTATAACATGCTAAAGTTGAAATATAATATATCAACTAAACTTTGGTTCACTTCACATCAAATTTCACGAGTTTTGAAGAATATAAATAAAAACATTACTCGGCAAAGCTTAAACAACGTTGAAATTTTAATAAAGTCCCAAAATACTAGACACTTGATTTCTAAGTGTAGTGAGATCATTTATAAGCAAATACAAACGGATACAACTAGACCTATGGACCTCTGGGCTAAAGATATGCAGCTAAGGATACCTAAAGAGTCATGGCAACAAGCCTTAAAATCTCTAAATAGGTTTGTTAAAAATACAAACCAGAGAGAAATTCAATTTAAATTACTTAAGAGATGGTACTGGGTTCCCTCCAAAATCTACTTTATAACATTTAAACCAGAAATTAAATTATGCTGGAGGAACTGTGGGAAATCTGCAGATATGTTCCATATATGGTGGGAATGCCCTATAACCCTTCATCTTTGGAAGGAATGTTCTGAATACTTATCTATTATATTTAAGACAGAAATGATAGTAAAACCGCAGATGGCCTTGTTTAATATTTTTCCCCCTAAGATGGAAATAAAAAATAAAGCGTTTATGACTCAAATTTTTCAGGTAGTAAAAACTGCAATTGCACGAAATTGGAAGAAAGAGGATCTTCCAAAACTAACTGAAATATTGGCCATGATGGGATACAATAGGGAACTAGAGAGGGATTTTAATATGGCATTTCAGCTAAAACAAGACCCTGTATAATGGGTAGTTTGGGACTCAATTTTTAAGTAACCTCTACGGGTAATCTCACGAAGACACCATATCTTCCCTGGCAGATCGATCCCTCCCTGGCTCTTCCTCCCTACCTTCACCAAGCTGGCTAGAATATGAGTGGAATGAAAGGGTGTGATAGGATATGTAAGTAATTTAAGAGAGAAGTTTAACTGGTTAATCTCTCCATTAGGTTGAAGAATATTCAACCAAATATTAAAGTTTGGATTTCATTCATAGCCATATGTAAGTTTAATACAATGATACACTTAAAGTCTAATATTAACAATAAACATGAAAGAACAGTTACACTCTTATGATTATTGTTATAATGTCAGGGCACAAATGTATGCCTTCCGTATTTTTGTCTGGCTGTGTATATAATATGTAAGGTATTATTTATGTAAATGGAGATTTTAAATTTGAAAAAAAAAAAAAAAAAAAAAAAGAAATATTAATAAAAGATATTGGCTCCAGGGAGGACGCAGCTTTTTCCTAGTGTATTAATAATATTGTTCAATTTATTAAGTCAGATTATTGTGTTTTTATACACAGAGATTCTCACATTAGTCATAAACTAATAAATAGTAAAACTATGGCACCTCAGTCCGTATATTTACACCCGGGAGCTGTTTTTGTAGATATATATATAACTTAGTGCTGGCCTTTTTATGAATATCCCGACTGTGCATTAGAAATAGGCTGCGTGCGCGAGGTCAAACCATACTGTAGATGCGTAATGTTGTGATGTGCAAGTTCAGCATGTAAAGTTGCGTTGTTTATGTATGTGCTACGGCGCTCATCGCCTAAGTCATACGCACCACGTAAAGCGTGACGACGTCTCATAGTTCGACAATTATAATATGTGATGTCAGATAGTTGTGTAAATCTGTACAAACCAGAGGCTTCTCTCTCTTGTGACTAATAGGACCCCAAGATGGAGATCTATATCCTGACTTAATTAATAAGGACGGAGAATATGAGAGAGATGAGAAGTCTATTCACCAGATGGAAACCCATTCAGATCCCTGTACAGGTGAGTGATAATAATAATAATCATAATATATTTGTGTCCATGCTCTGAGTGATACAGGAATATTATAGGAATATATTATAAGTAATATGTAATACAGATCTGTATAAATATCACAATAAGCCCCCAGTGGAAGGAATTATGTATTATTATTTGTCACTAAACTGTGAGTTCAGTACAGATTGGGCACATATGCTCTCTATTGACTCTACACGTACACTCACCCACTTACCTCACTCCCTATATTGGTAAATACATCACCTGTAAGTGACGTCCTCCTGTGTGTTCCCAACATCCAGTGATGCACTCTATGGACTCTACACATACATTCACCCACTTACCTCACTCCCTATATTGGTAAATACAGCAACTGTAAGTGACGTCCTCCTGTGTGTTCCTATCATCCAGTGATGCTCTCTAAGGACTCTACACATACTGCAACCCACTTACCTCACACCCTATATTGGAAAATACCTTATCTGTATGTGACGTCCTCCTGTGTGTTCCCTTCATCCAGTGATGCACTCTATGGACTCTACACATACATTCACCCCACTTACCTCACTCCCTATATTGGTAATTGCATCAACTGTAAGTGACGTCCTCCTCTGTGTTCCTATCATCCAGTGATGCACTCTATGGACTCAACACGTACACTCACCCACTTACCTCACTCCCTATATTGGTAAATACACCACCTGTAAGTGACGTCCTCCTGTGTGTTCCCAACATCCAGTGATGCACTCTATGGACTCTACACATACATTTACCCACTTACCTCACTCCCTATATTGGTAAATACATCACCTGTAAGTGACGTTCTCCTGTGTGTTCCCAACATCCAGTGATGCTCTCTATGCGCTCTACACATACATTCACCCACTTACCTCACTCCCTATATTGGTAAATACATCAACTGTAAGTGACGTCCTCCTGTGTGTTCCTATCATCCCGTGATGCACTCTATGGACTCTACACATACATTCACCCACTTACCTCACTCCCTATATTGGTAAATACATCACCTGTAAGTGACGTCCTCCTGTGTGCCCCCATCATCCAGTGATGCTCTCTATGCGCTCTACACATACATTCACCCACTTACCTCACTCCCTATATTGGTAAATACATCAACTGTAAGTGACGTCCTCCTGTGTGTTCCTATCATCCCGTGATGCACTCTATGGAGTCTACACGTACATTCACCCACTTACCTCACTCCCTATATTGGTAAATACATCACCTGTAAGTGACGTCCTCCTGTGTGTTCCCTTCATCCAGTGATGCACTCTATGGACTCTACACATACATTCACCCCACTTACCTCACTCCCTATATTGGTAATTACATCAACTGTAAGTGACGTCCTCCTCTGTGTTCCTATCATCCAGTGATGCACTCTATGGACTCTACACGTACACTCACCCACTTACCTCACTCCCTATATTGGTAAATACATCACCTGTAAGTGACGTCCTCCTGTGTGCTCCCATCATCCAGTGATGCTCTCTATGGTCTCTACACGTACACTCACCCACTTACCTTACTCCCTATATTAGTAAATACATCACCTGTAAGTGACGTCCTCCTGTGTGCTCCCATCATCCAGTGATGCTCTCTATGGACTCTACACGTACATTCACCCACTTACCTCACTCCCTATATTGGTGAATACATCACCTGTAAGTGAAGTCTTCCTGTGTGCTCCCATCATCCAGTGATGTTCCCTATGGACTTTACACGTACATTCACCCACTTACCTCACTCCCTATATTGGTAAATACATCAACTGTAAGTGATGCCCTCCTGTGTGCTCCCATCATCCAGTGATGCACTCTATGGGATGTACACATACACTCACCCACTTACCTCACTCCCTATATTGGTAAATACATCACCTGTAAGTGACGTCCTTCTGTGTGCTCCCATCATCCAGTGATGCACTCTATGGGCTCTACACATACTGCAACCCACTTACCTCACTCCTTATATTGGTAAATACATCATCTCTAAGTGACGGCCTCCTGTGTGCTCCCATCATCCAGTGATGCACTCTATGGACTCTACACATACACTCACCCACTTACCTCACTCCCTATATTGGTAAATACATCACCTGTAAGTGACGGCCTCCTGTGTGTTCCCATCATCCAGTGATGCACTCTATGGACTCTACACGTACATTCACCCACTTACCTCACTCCCTATATTGGTGAATACATCATCTGTAAGTGACGTCCTACTGTGTGTTCCTATCATCCAGTGATGCACTCTATGGACTCTACATGTACACTCACGCACTTACCTCACTCCCTATATTGGTAAATACCTCATCTGTAAGTGACGTCCTCCTGTGGGTTCCCTTCATCCAGTGATGCACTCTATGGACTCTACACATACATTTACCCACTTACCTCACTCCCTATATTGGTAAATACCTCATCTGTAAGTGACGTCCTCCTGTGGGTTCCCTTCATCCAGTGATGCACTCTATGGACTCTACACATACATTTACCCACTTACCTCACTCCCTATATTGGTAAATACCTCATCTGTTAGTGACGTCCTCCTGTGGGTTCCCTTCATCCAGTGATGCTCTCTATGGACTCTACACATACATTTACCCCACTTACCTCACTCCCTATATTGGTAATTACATCAACTGTAAGTGACGTCCTCCTGTGTGTTCCTATCATCCAGTGATGTACTCTATGGACTCTACACGTACACTCACCCACTTACCTCACTCCCTATATTGGTAAATACACCACCTGTAAATGACGTCCTCCTGTGTGCTCCCATCATCCAGTGATGCTCACTATGGACTCTACACGTACATTCACCCACTTACCTCACTTCCTATATTGGTAAATACCTCATCTGTAAGTGACGTCCTCCTGTGGGTTCCCTTCATCCAGTGATGCTCTCTATGGACTCTACACATACATTTACGCCACTTACCTCACTCCCTATATTGGTAATTACATCAACTGTAAGTGACGTCCTCCTGTGTGTTCCTATCATCCAGTGATGTACTCTATGGACTCTACACGTACACTCACCCACTTACCTCACTCCCTATATTGGTAAATACACCACCTGTAAATGACGTCCTCCTGTGTGCTCCCATCATCCAGTGATGCTCACTATGGACTCTACACGTACATTCACCCACTTACCTCACTCCCTATATTGGTAAATACATCAACTGTAAGTGACGTCCTCCTGTGTGTTCCTATCATCCAGTGATGTACTCTATGGACTCTACACGTACACTCACCCACTTACCTCACTCCCTATATTGGTAAATACACCACCTGTAAATGACGTCCTCCTGTGTGCTCCCATCATCCAGTGATGCTCACTATGGACTCTACATGTACATTCACCCACTTACCTCACTCCCTATATTGGTAAATACATCACCTGTAAGTGACGTCCTCCTGTGTGTTCCTATCATCCAGTGATGCACTCTATGGACTCTACACGTACACTCACCCACTTACCTCACTCCCTATATTGGTAAATACATCACCTGTAAGTGACGTCCTCCTGTGTGCTCCCATCAGCCAGTGATGCTCCTTATGGACTCTACACATACATTCACCCACTTACCTCACTCCCTATATTGGTAAATACATCACCTGTAGGTGACGTCCTCCTGTGTGCTCCCATCATCCAGTGATGCACTCTATGGACTCTACACATACACTCACCCACTTACCTCACTCCCTATATTGGTAAATACATCACCTGTAATTGACGGCCTCCTGTGTGCTCCCATCATCCAGTGATGCACTCTATGGATTCTACACATAATTCACCCACTTACCTCACTCCCTATATTGGTAAATACATCACCTGTAAGTGACGTCCTCCTGTGTGCTCCTATCATCCAGTGATGCTCTCTATGGACTCTACACATACACTCACCCACTTACCTCACTCCCTATATTGGTAAATACATCACCTGTAAGTGACGTCCTTCTGTGTGCTCCCGTCATCCAGTGATGCACTCTATGGACTCTACGCATACATTCACCCACTTACCTCACTGCCTATATTGGTAAATACACCAACTGAAAGTGAAATCCTCCTGTGTGTTCCCATCATCCAGTGATGAACTCTATGGACTCTACATGTACACCCACCCCACTTACCTCACTCCCTATATTGGCAAATACATCAACTGTAAGTCACATCCTCCTGTGTATTCCCATCATCCAGTGATGCACTCTATGGACTCTACACATACATTCACCCACTTACCTCACTCCCTATATTGGTAAATACATCACCTGTAAGTGACGTCCTCCTGTGTGCTCCCATCATCCAGTGATGCACTCTATGGACTCTACACGTACACTCACCCACTTACCTCACTCCCTATATTGGTAAATACATCACCTGTAAGTGATGTTTTCCTGTGTGCCCCCATCATCCAGTGATGCACTCTATGGACTCCACACATACACTCACCCACTTACCTCACTCCATATATTGGTAAAAACCTCATCTGTAACTGACGGCCTCCTGTGTGCTCCCATCATCCAGTGATGCACTCTATGGACTCTACACGTACACTCACCCACTTTACATACTCCCTATATTGGTAAATACATCACCTGTAAGTGACGTCCTTCTGTGTGCTTCCATCATCCAGTGATGCACTCTATGGACTCTGCACATACTCATCCCACTTACCTCACTCCCTATTTGGTAAATACATCACCTGTAAGTGACGGCCTCCTGTGTGCTCCCATCATCCAGTGATGCACTCTATGGGCTCTACACATACTCATCCCACTTACCTCACTCCCTATATTGGTAAATACATCACCTGTAAGTGACTCCTCCTGTGTGCTCCCATCATCCAGTGATGCACTCTATGGACTCTACACGTACACTCACTCACTTACCTCACTCCCTATATTGGTAAATACAACACCTGTAAGTGATGTTTTACTGTGTGCCCCCATCATCCAGTGATGCACTCTATGGAATCTACACATACACTCACCCACTTACCTCACTCCATATATTGGTAAAAACCTCATCTGTAAGTGACTGTCTCCTGTGTGCTCCCATCATCCAGTGATGCACTCTATGGTCTCTACCCATACATACACCCACTTACCTCACTCCCTATATTGGTAAATACATCAACTGTAAGTGACGTCCTCCTGTGTGCTCCCATCATCCAGTGATGCACTCTATGGGCTCTACACATACAATTACCCCACTTACCTCACTCTCTATATTGGTAAATACATCAACTGTAAGTGATGCCCTCCTGTGTGCTCCCATCATCCAGTGATACACTTTATGGAATGTACACATACATTCACCCACTTACCTCACTCCCCATATTGGTAAATACATCAACTGTAAGTGATGCCCTCCTGTGTGCTCCCATCATCCAGTGATGCACTCTATGGGATGTACACATACATTTACCCACTTACCTCACTCCCTAAATTGGTAAATACATCACCTGTAAGTGACATCCTCCTGTGTGCTCCCATCATCCAGTGATGCACTCTATGGACTCTACACGTACATTAACCCACTTACCTCACTGCCTATATTGGTAAATACACCAACTGAAAGTGACATCCTCCTGTGTGCTCCCATCATCCAGTGATGCACTCTATGGACTCTACACGTACACTCACCCACTTACCTCACTCCCTATATTGGTAAATACATCACCTGTAAGTGATGTTTTCCTGTGTGCCCCCATCATCCAGTGATGCACTCTATGGACTCCACACATACACTCACCCACTTACCTCACTCCATATATTGGTAAAAACCTCATCTGTAACTGACGGCCTCCTGTGTGCTCCCATCATCCAGTGATGCACTCTATGGACTGTACACGTACACTCACCCACTTTACATACTCCCTATATTGGTAAATACATCACCTGTAAGTGACGTCCTTCTGTGTGCTTCCATCATCCAGTGATGCACTCTATGGACTCTGCACATACTCATCCCACTTACCTCACTCCCTATTTGGTAAATACATCACCTGTAAGTGACGGCCTCCTGTGTGCTCCCATCATCCAGTGATGCACTCTATGGGCTCTACACATACATTCACCCACTTACCTCACTCCCTATATTGGTAAATACATCACCTGTAAGTGACGCCTCCTGTGTGCTCCCATCATCCAGTGATGCACTCTATGGACTCTACACGTACACTCACTCACTTACCTCACTCCCTATATTGGTAAATACAACACCTGTAAGTGATGTTTTACTGTGTGCCCCCATCATCCAGTGATGCACTCTATGGAATCTACACATACACTCACCCACTTACCTCACTCCATATATTGGTAAAAACCTCATCTGTAAGTGACTGTCTCCTGTGTGCTCCCATCATCCAGTGATGCACTCTATGGTCTCTACCCATACATACACCCACTTACCTCACTCCCTATATTGGTAAATACATCAACTGTAATTGACGTCCTCCTGTGTGCTCCCATCATCCAGTGATGCACTCTATGGGCTCTACACATACAATTACCCCACTTACCTCACTCTCTATATTGGTAAATACATCAACTGTAAGTGATGCCCTCCTGTGTGCTCCCATCATCCAGTGATACACTTTATGGGATGTACACATACATTCACCCACTTACCTCACTCCCCATATTGGTAAATACATCAACTGTAAGTGATGCCCTCCTGTGTGCTCCCATCATCCAGTGATGCACTCTATGGGATGTACACATACATTTACCCACTTACCTCACTCCCTAAATTGGTAAATACATCACCTGTAAGTGACATCCTCCTGTGTGCTCCCATCATCCAGTGATGCACTCTATGGACTCTACACGTACACTCACCCACTTACCTCACTGCCTATATTGGTAAATACATCACCTGTAAGTGACATCCTCCTGTGTGCTCCCATCATCCAGTGATGCACTCTATGGACTCTACACGTACACTCACCCACTTACCTCACTGCCTATATTGGTAAATACACCAACTGAAAGTGACATCCTCCTGTGTGCTCCCATCATCCAGTGATGCACTCTATGGACTCTACACGTACATTAACCCACTTACCTCACTGCCTATATTGGTAAATACACCACCTGTAAGTGACGTCCTCCTGTGTGCTCCCATCATCCAGTGATGCACTCTATGGACTCTGCACATACTCACTCCACGTACCTCTCTCCCTATATTGGTAAATACACCAACTGTAAGTGACGTCCTCCTGTGTGCTCCCATCATCCAGTGATGCCCTCTATGGACTCTAAACGTACACCCACCCCACTTACCTCACTCCCTATATTGGTAAATACATCACCTGTAAGTAACTGCCTCCTGTGTGCTCTTATCATCCAGTGATGCTCTCTATGGAGTCTACACGTACACTCACCCACTTACCTCACTCCTTATATTGGTAAATACATCACCTGTAAGTGACGTCCTCCTGTGTGCTCCCATCATCCAGTGATGCACTCTATGGACTCTACACGTACACTCACCCACTTTACTCACTCCCTATATTGGTAAATACATCACCTGTAAGTGATGTCCTCCTGTGTGCTCCCATCATCCAGTGATGCACTCTATGGACTCTACTCTATGGATCTTGTCTCAAACCCCATTAGTAATAAAAATTGTTGTGATCACAAAATAAACTGTGTGTTGTATATTTGCATTCAGAGAGAAAATGTTATTATAGAAACACCTTCATTTTTCTGTGAAAAAAAAAATAGTTTTTACCATTATAATGTGGGTTACATGTCAGTGTTTCAGTCCCATTATGGGGTCTTTGTTAAGTCTGTAATATATGATAAATATATACCCAAAAGAAATCCCCCTGGCAATAACATATCACACACCTACCTGTGTATCATGGGCTGGAAGTGATTTTTTTTTTTAAATCCCTTTTTCAAGACCGACCCTCAGAGACATACTCAGTAATCATCCGCTATACTCTTCTTCGTTACACAGTGTGACAATAAACAACATGGAGATCACGTGTCTTGCTGTAATAAAGCAGCCCATTTGTGTCAGGGATTTCCCATCAGTTGCAGCATAAGATCTGTGTCTAAAGTCACTCAGGGGTTAATCTTCCTGGGACTGCACCCAGACACACAAGAGTTAATTCTATTACATCCAGAGCAGCTGGAGGCTGTTTCCACCAGAAGCGTGACTATGGAATTAGTACTAAATGTTCATTTCAATGTAATGTTTTTATTTTAAATTGTATATTTGTATTTATTTTATTTTCATTGTAATTATTTATTTTTAGTAAATTAAATTTTTATTATTTACATACATTTTTAGTTAGGTGTTAAGGTATTTCAGGTATTCACAGGTACCCCCACAGTAGAGTATTAGGGTACTATGGAAGTCCATAAGGACCCCTATGGTAGAGGAGTCATTTTAGATACCATGGGGATCCCTATTGGGTTTGGTGGGTGGGGCATTCCAAGTACCCTCTGAGCACTTTATATTACCCATCAATCTCCATACTCTCACCATTTGGGTAAGGTCATCATTTTTCAATGATAATGGGGGAAAAAAGATTAAGCATGTAAATGAGTATTTGTATCAGCATGCCTAATACTCCAACTGATGCCATTATTCAACTTCATGTTGATATTGGTATCACCTATTTGATTCAAAATCTCTTTCATGTAATCCCCATAATGCATAAACACTAGGGAACATTTCTTATTTGCTGGTGTAATGACCCCAATCTGCCATTTTCTTTTCCTTAGGACAACTTCCTGATAGAAGACTTTGTATACACAGGAAGTTTCTGTCTGTACAGTGGGAAAGTGACAGTAACTACAGTCATTTCTCTCAGCAGAACTAATGGGGAGATTGTTAGTTTACAGAAACACCTACCTGGGGAAGTAACCAACAGCAGCAGGCAATAATTACATGTAGAAGTTGCAATATCTAAAGTTTGTGTTTATATAGTATTTGTTTTTTTCTTTTAAATAACATTTTGCAGACCATCAGATTTAGTTAAACAAAAGACCATAATTGACAATACTTGGTATTACAAAATATGTTGTATGTTCATAAGGAGTTTTATAACTTCCACTAAATTAATAGACTAAGCTAAATAATGTTTTACCTTTTTATTAACTGCAAATTGGTCTCAGTGCGCTTTTTATTATAGTTACTATAATAGGTATATACTTACTAATCATTGAAATTTAGAAGTATGTTAAAGCTGTTAGGATTTACTCCTGGTACTTTTGTTTCCAACAGTTGGATCCGAGATTTGGAATACCCTTGGAGAAGACCACATTTGTCACACAGTAGAAAAAACATTTGCATGTTTTGAATGCGGGAAATGTTTCAGTTGGGCCTCGCATCTTAATAGGCATAAGAGGACTCATACAGGAGAAAAACCTTTTCCATGTTCTGAATGTGGGAAATGTTTCAGTCACCTCTCTAATCTTTATAGCCATAAGAGGACTCATACAGGAGAAAAATCTTTCCCATGTTCTGAATGTGGGAAATGTTTCAGTCAGCTCTCAGATATTAATAAACATAAGATGACTCACATAGGAGAAAAACCTTTTCAATGTTCTGACTGTGGAAAATGTTTCCATCAGCTCTCAAATCTGAATAGCCATAAGAGGACTCATACAGGAGAAAAACCTTTTCCATGTTCTGAATGTGGGAAATGTTTCAGTCACCTCGCTAATCTTAATAGCCATAAGAGGACTCATACAGGAGAAAAACCTTTTCCATGTTCTGAATGTGAGAAATGTTTCAGTCATCACTCTCATCTTAATAAACATCAGAGGACTCATACAGGAGAAAAACCTTTTCCATGTTCTGAATGTGGGAAATGTTTCAGTCACC
Source organism: Discoglossus pictus (assembly GCA_027410445.1). Classification (NCBI taxonomy): domain Eukaryota; kingdom Metazoa; phylum Chordata; class Amphibia; order Anura; family Alytidae; genus Discoglossus; species Discoglossus pictus. The sequence goes on along the minus strand of JAPZIH010000238.1, from coordinate 2,614,192 downwards.
TCGCTAATCTTAATAGCCATAAGAGGACTCATACAGGAGAAAAACCTTTTCCATGTTCTGAATGTGGGAAATGTTTCAGTCATCTCTCTGATCTTAATAAACATAAGAGGACTCATACAGGAGAAAAACCTTTTCCATGTTCTGAATGTGGGAAATGTTTCATTCACTCCTCCCATCTCAAGCGACATATGAGAACTCACATAGGATAAACACCATTTGCATGTTCTGAAACTTACACAAGAAAAACATTTATGTGGGTTGTGTGTTTAATATGAGTCCGCCATTACACATCAACATTACATCATGCAATTCTACTAAGATCATATAAATGTAATTAATCAAAAACATTTGCAAGCTCATTAAAATCTATTGATATCTGAGTTGTAAAAGCATTTTCATATAACTTTTTAGCAGTAAGTTCTAGTAGTGTATCAGCTTGTATTATTACAATATATGATATGATGCTGGACTGTGCGTTGCTGCTGTCTGCTTGGTTGGTTATCAATAACCTTTCGATTTTAGGTATCCAGAATGTATGGACTTTGCTGTACATTATCATACTGAGCATTCATAATACATTTGTGGACCTGTAAACTAAGCTATCTATATATATATATATATATATATATATATATATATATATATATATATATATATAAATATACTATATATAATCTTTATATTTTTTTAACCTTAACAGCCCCTGACATTAATTTACTTATTTTCTATGTGCATTTGTTGCATCAAACAAAGCTTTGACTCTATAGAGCTGTAAAAGAAAAACACTATGCTCTTAAGTCCTGAAAGACTCAAGTATGTTCAATATGTCTACAAAATTTATTCTCTGTTTTTTTTTTTTCTTCTTTTATCTCTTTACATCGCTCATTATAGAATGTCTCCTTGTCTCTTCTAGAATGTTGCATTCAGTTGGACAAATCTTTTCCTATCTCCACTATCTTTCACTTTCCTTCTTTCCTGGGCTACTTCCAAAGCCTCATCAGACAGACATTTCCCTTCTTAGTTTTCTTTCTTTTAGTTGTTATTCTTTGTTGCTGTTTTCTGTACAATGTCACAAACTTCTCTCCAAAGTTCTTCAGACATTTTATCTACCATGTCTAGTATCTCAAATCTATTATTTACCTCCACTGCTTATTCAGAGGGTATATTATATACTTTGTATCTGCTCCTCGTATGATTTTACCTCTTTTTCTTTGGTCTATCTCTGAACGTAACAATAAGAAGCTCATGATCTGATCCACATTCAGCTCCAGGTCTTGTTTTGCTGACTGACTGATATAGAGCTCCTCCATCTTTGTCTGAAAAGAATATAGGCAGTTACACATTTTATTTTTCTTTAAATCCAAGATGGTGTCTGCATCCATAAAATTAAAAGATGTTTGCTTCTGGGAATGAAAGCTATGCTACGTTTGATAAATCTATTACAAAGTAAAGATATCACACTGCCAAGGATAGTTGTTAGTGTAACAGAACTATGTGGACCTTAAAGAAGACATACAATTGATGCCTCTGAATTGTGGGGTTGAAGAAAACTGTTTAGAGTCCATTGGACTGCAAGAAGATCCAGTCAATCAATACTACAAGAAACCAAGCCAAACTGTTAATTGCAAGGTTTGATCATGAGGATAAAGTGCAAATATTTTTACTTAGAGAAGACTCTGATGCCAGAAAGGCACACGATGAAGAGGATGTCAGAGGCAGAGATGGATAAAATACGTTATTGAAGCAATTAATATGAGCTTGATGGAGCTCAAAATGGCAGTGTATGATAGATGTGTCTGGCATACAGTGTTCTATGGAGTCATAGAGAATTGTACATGACTGAACAATTAAACAGCAAATCTCCCATCTGCCACTGGTGAGTGCCAGTATCCTCCATGCACGAATTCCTGGTGCTGCTAGGGGGTGCATGAGTCACCTAGGCCACCTCCCATCTATAACTATAGAGAACTGGCATCCTCCACGCCTCCTCTCATTTACTGCTGGGAAGAGCATCATCCTCCATGACACTTCTCAAAAAATCCTGCTGCTTAGGAGTTCCTGACTCACGTAGGTCACCTCCATTCTGCTCTGCTGTTGGGGAATGCCGGCATCCACCATGTCTCCTCCAATGAAATCCTTCAGCATCTGGGCAGTGATTGTATAACAACATATGCTCTTATCTGCTACTTGATCAGGTTCTGTAGGAACAACCAGAGGTAATATGACTCCATTGCAACTTAATGCATCCAGTATTACAGGAAAGCAACTATACATATAATTACCGTATCAAGAAGATATGGACCATAGAGAACACTTAGATTATTACAATCACAAAGAAAAAATAATAATAAATCTCACATGGTTAAAGTACATGTTTCAAAGTATATTTACATAGTAACATCTAGGATCATTTATACTGAACACAAAAAGTTTGTTTTGGTCTTCAGGTTTGACCCGTGCAATAGTGAGGTCATGGGATCTAATAATCAGTGGAAGACCTTAGGTTCATAGCAATAACTGATCCCAACTGGAGTTGTAACGTTCATACCAAGTCATTCAAAGACAAATCGGCAACTAGAAGCCCAGTAAGGCCATATGTACAGACAAAACCAAAGTGAAAGGCTTATTATAGTGGCATTAATAACTTTCCTTGGTAATGTTATATATTATATAAATTCAGAAGACATGCTCTGCAGGACTCTGAGGAACATTTGGTTATACAGCAAGATGGCATATGAATCTTATGGTAATTTAGTCTTTATTTCCCATACAAAGGTCTAAATCACAACCTCTTCTTATTACTATACGGTGAGGCACCTATTTCCAACTACAAGATGTCCTATATAGTGACCAATGATTAGTTATACTAATAGAAGTAATTTGCAATTCTAGTGAGTAGATACCCTCCAACCTCCAATCTTTGTATTAATATAAATGACCTTGTAACATGGAGTAGAAATTGGCCTCCTACTAATCAAATAAATAGTCCAAAAAATTATTGTTACAAAATATAATTTTTATTAATGTACAAAACGACAATTCAATATACAGTATATACCACACACTGCTAGGTGGCACCAGTGTGAAGTAGGTCGCGTCACAGTATGTCCGGGCAATCTAAAAGTGTTGCGTGACCAAGTGTTAAAACCATATCGCCCAATCTAGAGGAGTATCCAAGGGATCTTCACTCAATCCAAGCCTGATATAACCAGCAGGGCTAGGTCCCTCTATCAGACCAAGGGTCTCACTATTATTTTAAACTAGCAAATTGGCCATCAAAAAATGACGGCAATAAAATTGTAAGCCAGGCAATGCTGTTTGCCACGCAATGCAAGGCTATGGGCCCTCTGAGCACCTTCGGCGCTCATTGCGAGCCTACACTGTGCTCCTCATTGCGAGATACGCAATGAGCACCTTCGGCGCTTATTGCAAGCCTCTCCCCTGTGCACTTTATATGCCTGTGTAGTTTAGGGCCCTATTACCTTGGGCTAAGTGTTAGTGTCGGCAATGAAATTGTAAGGCTGGCAATGCTGGTTGTCATACAATGTGAGGCTTTTGGTCCTCGTTGGTTGTATTTTCAAAGACCTACGTGCCTGGCGTGGTTAGTGTAAGTGTTACTGTTTGCGCCGTTGTGTATTTTCTAAGTTCTGCGTGCCTGGCGTTGCAGAGCCTCATTTTCATCTTGTTTCAGATTATTTACGTTTTTCGTCTGCCTTTTTTTTTCTCGCTTAGCCTATTTTTGAGTGACGAAACACAGTAAATAAGGCTTAAATTCTCTTGCAACCTCACTCCCAGGCTTCCTGGCTCTGCCCCTGTGCTGTGTGTGAGTGTGTTTTTATTTTATTTAAATTATTTTTCTTGCTTTTGGAGTTACGCGCTATGTGCTTCAATAGCTCAACTCGCTTCGCAAGTCTCGCAGATGAGCGCCTTCTGCACTCATCTCGCAGGTGTGACGGCACCGCTGCCAAGTGCTGGGCGACTGCTTTGCTTCACTTTTTGAGGGTCGCATGTGTAATGGCACCGGCGGCTGCAGTGAGCACCTTTGGCGCTCATTGCAGCAACTTGCGCGCCTCGCAGTTTGACAACTATTATATGTGACTAGCGACTTGCCCGTCAAAAATGACGGCAATAAAAACTGAAGCCTGGCAATGCTGTTTGCCACACAATGTAAGCCTCTCCCCCTCTACTTTACTGGCCTTGTGATGAGCGCCTTTGGCGCTCATCACAGGCCTTGCAATGAGCCCCTTTGGAGCTCATTGCGAGTCTCTCCCTCTGTCTACTTCCTCCCTCGTGTCTTATTTCCCCCTCCTCCCTCCCTTGTGTCTCCTTCCGCCTCGTCTACCTCCCTTGTATCTCCTGCCCCCCTGTGTTTTTACCTCCCTCTCCCTCCCGTGTCTCTAAACCCCTCCCCTGTGTCTCTTTCCCCCTTCTCCCTCCCATGCATCTCTTCCCCCCCCTGTGTCTCCCCCAACCCTCCCCTGTGTCTGTTCCCCCCTGGCCTGTGTCTCTTTCCCCCTCCCCCTGTGTCTGTTCCGGCCTTTCTCGTGTCTCCATTTCCCTCCCTTGTGTATCTTCCCCCCTGCACTCTCTCCCCTGTGTCTCTTCCCCCTCCTCTCACTCCCCTGTGTCTCTTCCCCCTCCTTTCACTCCCCTGTGTCTCTTCCCCCTCCTTTTTCTGTGCCTCTTCCTCCCTGTCTCTTCCCCCTCACCCTCTGTGTCTCTCCCCACTCTGTGTCTTCCACCCCTCTCCCTCTGTGCCTCTTCCCCCGCCTCTCTCTGTGTGTATCACCACTGTGTCTCTTCACCCCTTCCTCTGTTCCCCCCCCCTCTGTGCCTCTTTCCCCCCTCTCTCTGTACCTCTTCCCCCCTTTCCCTCTGTGTCTCTTCCTCCCTCACCCTCTGTATCTCTCCCCCCTGTGTCTCTTCCCCCTCTCCCTCTGTGCCTCTTCCCCCCTCTCCCTCTGTGCCTGTTCCCCCCTGACCTGTGTCTCTTTCCCCCTTCCCCCTGTGTCTGTTCCCCTCTTCCCCCCCCATTTCCCTCCCATGTGTATCTTCCCCCTGTTCTCCCTCCCGTGTGTCTTTCCCCCCTCCTCTACCTCCCCTGTGTCTCTTTCCCACCTATCCCTCTGTGTCTCTCCCCCCTCCCTCTGTGTCTCTTCCCCACTCTCCCTCTGTGCCTCTTCCCCACTCTCCCTCTGTGCCTCCCCCCCCCTCTTCCCCACTCTCCCTCTTCCCCACTCTCCCTCTGTGCCTCTCCCCCCCTCTTCCCCACTCTCCCTCTGTGCCTCTCCCCTCCCCTCTTCCCCACTCTCCCTCTGTGCCTCTCCCACCCCTCTTCTCCACTCTCCCATCTGCTCGCGGCTCGGTCCGCGCTGCGTGCATGCGCTGCTCGCGCCGCGCTGCGCGCATGCGCTGCTCGCGCAGCGCGCATGCGTGGTTCGCGCAGCGCGCATGCGCGGCTCGCGCCACGCTCTGCGCAAGCGCGGCTACTGCTGCGCAATGTGCAGTTTATCATTGTCAAACTGCGATTCGTCTCAAGCGTGACGACGAATCGCAGTTAGACAATTATAATATGTGATTAGTTCAGTCCCTGTGCATCAGAGTACTAATTTGACCAATATTAATTAATAAATTCCACATACTAACTAATATGATAATGTAATTACAATACATCTCCTACACAGCTTCTGAGGAAAATTATATTGACTCCCAATTGGGTGTCAGACACAGGGACTCAATAACAAGGTCACTGGGGCATTTTGACATGGGTTGCCCCATCCATATAGCTAAGTAGCACAAAGAGACTGATGCCCTAATTGGTGTCTGATGTCATCAGACTGCGACGCTGGAAAGAACAGCCTGGCTAATGTGCATTGCGCATAGGAGCTTCGATGGACGCTATTATTACAGTGTAAAGGGAGCCTCTATTTAAAGATCATATTCAAATGATGTCACGGGTCAAAGGTAAGTGAGTTCAATCCTGTCCACATTAATACTATCATTAAAGATTATACATCGTGGGTCACATACTTAACATCCTAGTGTAACAAATACAGGGATCCTACAATTGGAGCATTATCCCATGTTTTTACTTATGGCATTACCTATATACACATATACATTATATACAGTAAGGCATGTATATATCACCTTCATTCAGAAAAAAAGGGGTTATCAAGGTGGTATTCATTAGTGGCTACATTATAAGATCTTTACATAATAAAGATAAAACATATAACCTAGCAGTGTATGGTATATACTGTATATTTTAACGGTTTTTAGATTTATCATTGTTCTTTGGTACATTAGTAAAGGTTATCATTATTTTTATTATTCATTCGGACTTACCTGTAGAAGTTTGGAGGTTCTTTATGCTTTGATTTGGCCCATGTGGGCTTTCCTGGACTTACTGGCCTCTTATTCTTTGAAATACTTAAGATCTAGGATAATGATAGGTCTGGCAGCAAATCATTTTAGCAGTTGTACTCATAGATAAGGAATGCATAGCGTGGAATGAAATACTTAAATGATCAGATATTTAGAAATTATCAGCATACATTAGTTTAACATCCCATTTGTAATAATACTATAACCATGGAACCTTAAATTAACCCTGTTACTATGTGGGTCTTACACCTCCCTTATGGTATTATAAACTGAAAACATGGGGGTCCTTACGGGCTCCCATAGCACCTAATTCAAAGCTTTGAATCATAGGGGTTCCTATGGATCCCCATGGTATTCTAAAATTCCCATGGACCTCTGTGAATATGATAGTCCCCATGGACCTTTGCATTATTATTATTATAGTTCATTTATAACGCGTCAACATATTCCATAGCGCTGTACATAAGTTAAGTTCAGACAAAGATAGATACAAATGAACATATAGCAAAGCAAGGAGAGTACACTCTTTGAGTTAGGAATTCAATGTCCATGGTGCATTCCCAAAGTACTTAGGATAGAAACTCGGAGACTTACAATATAAGGGATAGTGAGTGGTAAAAGAGGGAGAGAGAGGTGATAAGTGTGTTAGGGTGGAATGTGATACGCTTCTTTAAAGAGATGCATTTTAAGTGAGGTTTTTTATGTTTTGAGGATAATCTGGTGGAGCGAGGCAAGGAGTTCCAGAGACTAGGGGCAGCACGAGAAAAGTCCCAGAGGCAGGAATGAGAGGAGGCGACAAGCGTTGTAGAAAGAAGAAGGTCATTAGCAGAAAGAAGAGGGCGGGTTGGGGAGTATTTGTAGATGAGAGCAGAGATGTAAGGGGGAGCATTATTGTTGAGGGCTTTGTAAGTTAGGGTCATGATTTTAAAATGTTATTCTTGAGGCTAAGGGAAGCCAGTGGAGTGATTGACAGAGAGGTGATGCCAACACTGAATGTTGTGTATGGAAGATGAGTCTAGCAGAGGCATTCATAATGGATTGAAGTGGAGATAGTTGGGTGGTGGGTAGGCTAACAAGAAGTGAGTTGCAGTAGTCTAGTCGAGAGATGAGAGAGAGTGTATAAGGATTTTAGTGGTGTCTTGTGTAAGATAGTGATGAATTCTGGAGATGTTTTTTAGATGGAGAAGACAAGATATAATTAGTGATTGTATGTGAGGGATGGAAGACAGAGTGGGGTCCAGTAGAACCCCTAGGCAACGGGCTTGGGAGGAAGGGGTGATGATGTTGTTGTTGACAGTGAGAGAGATGTGAGGAATTGATGCGGAGGGAGGGAAGATTAGGAGTTCAGTTTTAGACATGTTGAATTTGAGATGGTGGGTGGACATCTAAGAGGATATACTAGAGAGGCAGTTGGAGACGTGTTAGAAGAGAGGGGGATAGATCTGGTGATGAGAGGTAGATTTGGGTGTCATCTGTATAGAGATGATAATGATGCCCAAAAGAGTTTATTAGGGTACCAAGTCAGGATGTGTAGATGGAGAAGAGGAGGGGGCCTAGGACTGATACTTGGGGTACGCCAACAGGCAGGGGGTGAGGAGAAAAAGAGGTGTCGGAGGAGATACTGAATGATCGATTTTGTAGGTATGATGAAAACCACAAGAGAGCAGTGTCTTGAATACCGAGGGAGAAGAGGATATGAAGTAGAAGTGGATGGTCCACAGTGTCAAAGGCAGCAGAAAGATTTAGAAGAAGAAGAATTGAAAAGTGACCTTTTGTTGCATTCTGATTTGTTAGCCATTTCACCAATATTGGGCAGGAGAAATTCAAATATTTGATTCTGGTATGTGGTGGTAGGTAGGATGCCATTAGATGTAGTTACTTTTAGGTGCTATGAGTTTCCATTTGCCCACTATAGTTATAATATAATATAATATACTCTCAGGGCTCATAGGATCCCCATGGTATAGAGTTTAATATTAGAAACCATGGGGTCCATAGGGACCCCCATTGTAAAGGGGTTAATATTAGGTACCATGAGGTCCATAGTTATAGTTTACAATACCATAAGGTCTGTAGGGACCACCATGATATAGGACGTCCATGGCTACACTTTAAATGGGGAATGCCCTGTGATACTTGGCTCATAAGGATAGTGGGTAGTAATCAGAGATCCCGGGAATCCCCTGACTTACAAGAGGTAGTGGTATTAACCCCTTAATTATGTTAGATTTAAGCAATCAAGCCTCAAATCTGACCTAATTACGTTGTTCCTTCACAGAGAATCGGACAATGCTAATGAGGTGACGTGCTTGTGACGTCACGCCATTAGCATATGCTGGGTCCCAACGCAGCCAGAAGACACGCAGAGGAGCACAGGAGCAGCTGTGATGGAAGGTGAGTGAGGGAAAAGGGAGAGGGGGAGGTAATTTGAGAGGTAAAGTGAGGAGGGGGGTTGAGGATGAGGAGGGGTGTTGAGGATGAGGAGGGGGGTTGAGGATGAGGAGGGGGGTTGAGGATGGGGGGGTTGAGGATGAGGAGGGGGAGTTGAGGATGAGGAGGGGTGTTGAGGATGAGGATGGGGGGTTGAGGATAAGGATGGGGGGTTGAGGATGAGGAATGGGAGGGTTAAGGATGAGAATGGGGTTGATGATGAGGAGGATGATAAGGGAGGGGAAGTGAAAGAGACACAGGGGAAAAGTAGACACAAGGAGGGAAGAGAGACATGGGGTGGGAAAGAGAGACACAGGTGGAGAGACATGGAGGTGGAGAGACACGGAGGGAAGAGAGACACGGAGGGAAGAGAGACATGGAGGGAAGAGAGACACGGAGGGAAGAGAGACATGGGGATGGAGAAACACGGGGGGAAGAGAGACACGGGGGGGGGAGGAGACACGGGTGACTCGAGTATAAGCCGAGGGGGCCCTTTTCAGGCTTAAAAAAAGGGCTGAAAAGCTCGGCTTATACTCGAGTATATACAGTAACTAATGTCATTTACGTTAATGTTTGGATTGTTAACATTGTATTTTACAAGGTTTGAAAAGCTGATTTATTGGATGTTATTAAGGGTTTATGTGAGTAGTAGCATAATCATTTGTTACAAATTTAAATGTATAATTAAATAGAAAGTATTCATTCAGGGAGTAATCTGATCGCCAGTTACTGGGGTGAGGAAGGAATTCATACCCCCCCCCCCTTTGATACAATTGGCTAAGTTTCAATGGGGTTTTTTACTGTTTGCCTTCCTCTGGATTCAATACCCATGTGCTTTACCAGGAGTTGCATGTTAGGAAGCTTCTGTAATGGTTTAGAATATTATTGATGTTAGTATGATTGTTGTTAAAAATGATTTGTTCACCACTGTTTACAATATAAGTTGCATGTTAGAAACCTTTATGTAATGCTTCACAATACATATTCATACAAATTTCATGTATTCTTATATTATTACTACATACATGACAATTAAAAAGCTTAATATGGTTTAATAGTTCCTTGTTAAAAAAATAAAAAACTTTATTATACATGTTTGTACTTCTTTGTAGATAAAAATAACTTTAAGAGTCTCAAAGAATCACACTGTGTCACAAACTGCATTTCCAGCTTTAAAATTTTATTGAGCGTAATTTTTTAACGGGCAACTAGTGATGTCCCAAACAGTTCGCCGGAGAACTATTCGCGGCGATTTTCGCATGTTCGCGTTCGCATCGAACGGCGAACACATCCGCTTTTCGGTCCGCCCCCTATTCTTTATCATTGAGGAAACTTTGACCCTGCACCTTACAGTCAGCAAACACATTCCAGCCAATCAGCAGCATACACTCCCTTCCAGGGCCTTACATCTGAAGGACAGCCTCCATTTTAGAATCATTCTGAAGCTACATTCGTTGAGAGAGGACAAATATTCTAGCTGCTGCTGATTTAATAGGGAAATTGATAGCCAGGCGGTGTATTTAGCTTTCACTACACACCTGAAGGACTCATTTGATATCTGCTGCAAGGACAGCAACCCAAAAAGCCCTTTTTAGGGCTAGAACATCATTTATTTTATTTTATTAAATTTTTCTGTGTAATCTAATTGCATATGCCTGCCTGCTAGCGTGTGTGTGAGGCCTATTGCATCTACTCTGCCAATTTTTGCCAGTGCACAGTGACACTCATATCTGGTGCAACCGTAGTGTACAGTGACATAAAACAACCCTTTGTCAGAGGAGGAAGGTGGCTTTGAGGAGGTGGAAGACCAAACACAGCAGGCGTCCCAGGGGGCTTGTTGTCACCTTTCGGGGACCCTTGGTGTTGTACGTGGCTGGGTGGAGGAAGAGACCTTCAATGACATCAGTGAGGACAAGGAACGGGACATGGCTAGCTTGGTATCCAACCTTGTGCAAATGGGGAGTTTGCGGTTGTGCAAAGGGACTGTTTGCGGTTGTTTGCGGTGCATTAAACGGGGATATTGGTCTGTTACTGTGAAGCGGGCCTAACCCTTACACTACCTGATCGATACAACATCATACCTGATGTTTTAAAGCATGTTATTCCAAACAATTTAGGAATGTTAGGTGATGTATGCCCTTTATGGCTTAAAACCAGACTCTGCATCAACTATGTAATTTTCCATGGGAGTTTTGCCATGGATCCCCCTCCGGCATGCCACAGTCCAGGTGTTAGTCCAGTTGAAACAACTTTCCCATCACTAGTAGGGCCAGAAAGAGTCCCTGTGGGTTTTGAAATTCGCCTGCCCATTGAACTCTATGGCGGTTTGCCGATGTTCATCTGTTCGCGAACATTTGATGAAATTTGCGTCCGTGGTTCGCGAACTGAAAATTTGATGTTCGCGACATCACTACGGGCAAGTCGCTAGTAATAAAATAAAATAGAGAGCTTCAATGAATTTAATATAATTTTCACATTATATGCTTTTAAACAGTTTTTAATTGTAATAAAACCTTAAAAATCTTTATTTTTATTATTCAATAACCCATTTTATTTACCAATTACTGTATTTACTTGTAACTAATTTTCTCAAATATCATCCTTTTTTTTCCAATAAATGTTATTATACAGATTCACATAGGTACATACATTTACCAAGAGTATACCTTATATGATTGGAAATACAAACTGTATGTCGTAATGATACATCGTACATACCAACATTATGTGTTATCTGTATACCACTTTACTTTTTCAGTTTTTCCAACTATGTTTGAACTGGCAAACATTGTCCAGACCAGGGGCAGGCAAGCCTGGCCCCGGAGAGCCGCTCACAGGCCTGGACCCGAGGACACCCCCTCCGCGCACAGGCAAGTCAATCAGGATGACCGAAGAAGCGGCCACGTCAGCAGTATGTTCTGTTCCCACAAAATTTGCCTCTCAATGTCTACCCATACTGAGGGAGAATCTCTAACATACCACTTTGATAATTGGGCTAGACGTGCAGCCCTGTAGTACTTGATCAGGTTAGGTGATGCTAACCCCCCCTTTTGAATTGATGTGGTCATGATTGTTTTATTTATTTTGGGTCTTTTATTGTTCCATATAAAGCTGGACAGTGCTTTCTGTAATACTTTAAGCTCCTTTAAGTTAATGGGTGTTGGAATTGTACGAAAAAGGTAAAGTCATTTTGGCAATATATTCATTTTGATGGCGTGTATTTTGCCTAACCATTAACTACTTATAGTAGACCACCTTCTTATATCATTGTAAATGGTTTTGATAATGTCTGGGTAGCTTGCTTCATATATTAATTTTGATGTTCTTCCTAAGTATGTGATACATTTGGGGACCATTTAAATAGAAAATACATTTGTTTGTGTTTACTTTGAATCCTGATACTTGTCCGAAATTTGACAATAGCTTAAAGATGTTGGGAATACTATAAGTGAGTTCGTAATTGTGAGTAATATATTGTCTGCGAAAAGGTTTAATTTGTATTCGTTTGAACCCACTAGGACGCCTGTGTTATCCGAGTTGTTTCTAATAGCTATTGCTACCGCCTCAAGACATTATGTGCAGAGCAAAGGAGACAGGGGGCATCCCTGCCTCGTGCCCCTTGTTATGTCAGATGATTGTGAGTTGAATCCTTGGTATGAGATGTACGCCTTTGGATCCGCGTACAATGAAAATATGCCGTTCAGAAAGTTTTCAGGAAATCCGAATTTCAACAGCGCCGCTCTCATGAATGTCCAGTCAATTCTGTCAAAGGCCTTTTCTGCATCCAACGACAGCAACACCATCGGTATATTGTTGCTGGATGCAAGGTCCATAAGGTTAATGATCTTTCTCGTGTTGTCTGGTATGAAGCCCACCTGGTCCGGATGGATCACCTCTGGCAATAGCGTTGCTATTATCTTGGAATATAACTTAATATCTGTGTTTATCAGGGATATTGGCCTGTAGCTACCACACTGTGCTGGATCTTTGCCCTTTTTATGTATTACTATAGTTTTTGCTTATAAAAATTCAGTTTTTATTCTCTCTCCCTTTAGAAATTCATTAAATAGTTTCTGTATATGTGGTAAGAGTGGTTCCTGACACCGTTTGTAGTAATAATTTGAGAATCCATCCGGGCCATCAGCCCCATGTGGTTTTGTGTCACCTATGGTTCTTTTGATTTCTTCTAGTGTGATTGGATCCATGAGAGCGGTCACTTTGGTTTTGTCTAGTAGTGGGATGTCGATTGGGGCAAAAAATTCTTCAATCTTTACCTTATGGGTGTACGTGTCTGATTGTAAAGGGGCCGAGTATAATTCTTGATAGAATTGCTGGAATGCTTTTGGTCTGGTTTAAAGATGGTGTGATTGTCTTTACTTACTATTTTAGGGATAAAGGAGTCTGCCCTTTGTTCCTTGAGCCTTCTGGCTAGCATACCATCTGGTTTATGGGCATTTTTTAAAGACATTGCTTGTGTGCGTAAAATAGATACTATTTTTTTCCGTAGCACTGAGTTTAGTTCTTATTTAGGTTCTAATATAGCTTTGTGTATTTGTGGGGACTTATGTTTGGAAAATAGACCAATGGCGCTCTGAGTTTCTAATTCTGCTTTTTTTGTTGCTGCTCCTAATTGAATACACACTCCCCTCACCACCCCCCCCCCCCCTGCTGTCTGGACCTCTCCCCCATTATGGAGTGTAAAATATTCCTCTATTGCTTTGTGGATTTTCTTACTGCTTACTGCTTGTATGATTTAATTGGGGTTAACAGCCTTATTAAATTGCGATTGGGACAATTGAATAGGACTCTATATAAGCACATGGCATATTTATCTTACAGAAGTTTTTAGTTAGCGAAGACCTGGCTTTTGGATAGAAGTTCACTAACTAAAAACTTCTGTAAAATAAATATGCTCTTTGCTTATATAGGGCCCTATTCAATTGGCCGAATCACAATTTAATAAGGCTGTAAGTGTCCATGTCAGGTGCGATCTTTTGGTAGTAAGTCACTAATGGAGATTTTGACCAGATCGTGATCTGACCATGAAATGGGGTAAATATCGGCTGCTGTCAGATTGGATTCTAATTGCTGCCGTAACAGAATGTAGTATAGACGGGAATGTGACTAGCAGAGTACAAAGTGTATTCCCTTTCTATGGGGTTCATTTTTTTCCATGGGTCAAACATGCAGTTGGATTTTAATAGCCTTTTAAAAGCTTTAGTTGCGGTGGGAGTTAGCTGTGAGGTAGGTGTCGTTGTTTTGTCTTTATTCATGTCTAAGCTCACATTCATGTCTCCGCCTATGATCCATATGGAGTATTCCCAATTGGTGATTCGGGCTGAGATTTTACGGAAAATGGGAGGTTGTTCCACATTTGGCGCTTATATGTTTAGGAACGTAACATTTCTTTCATTAATAGTACCCTGGACAGCTAAAAATCTACCTTCCTTGTCTTTTTGTGTGTTAATATGTCAGAAATGTAATCTTTTAGGAATAAGACTGATAGCCCCTTTTTTTTCTAAGGCCGTGGCGTGGCTTGTTTGAGTGTAGATTCTCACCCAGTATTTGGGAATTAATTGTTTTTTAAAGTGTGTTTCTTAGATTAGTATAACATCAGCTCCTATTCTTTGGTGATCTTTGTCGGCATTCCCCCTTTTGACTGGTTCATGTAGTCCCTGGGCATTGTGGGAAACTATATTAATGTCCATGACTCACCCGTCTGCAGTATTTAAGTTTTGTGACCACTTTGACCTTTCTCACCGGTTAATTTACTTTATTAACCTCCTGCTGGGAAAGGACGAAGAGGGCGACTGGGTCTCGTCAGTTATCAAACCTGCTGTAGCGGTCAAAAGGAAAGTGTGAGCAAAAAACTGATTCTTATAACAAGTTAACACAGTTGGAGTTACACGGGATTACTAGATTGTCTAAAGATATTCTCTGTGTCTAACCAGGAACTCTAAATTCGCTTGTCTCTTTTACAACTAAAGATTTAATATAATCTAAATTGGTAAATTAGATTATCACGAGGAGGGCTAGAGCCGTCCTCTTACTTCATAGTTGGTGGATCATGTAGTATTATAAACTAATACTGAAATGATCCTCCCAACAAAAATTAACAGTTAACAATGCCCTATAGGGACACATTTGTCAATGATTCCTACAAACAATAGGTGAGTGACTTTTCTAAATCATAACAGACTCTAACATATATTACAGGATTATTACTGTAACGGATCTCCTGGCACCCCGACCGGGTACCTCCGTTGATAGACGCGTCCTAGTTTGCGCCGAGGCCTACAAGCACTGCACCGGACACCAAAACCACCACAGACTCCAAGGAAGAGTACATCAGGAACAAGCGTTCAGTAGTTACAGCTCAAGGGAGTATGCAAAAGCATAGCAATCCCCAGTATGATAGTGATCCCCTCCAATAACGAGACAAGGCTACGTTTTGAAGGGTCAAGTAGAACTATATTTTAATGACAGGGAATCTCCTTTTATGCAATGGTGCCCTCTGAAGGGCTACACCCACATAATTATCACAACAGACAATTATCTACATGGTTCAACCCCCACGTCTCCTCCCCTCAGATAACAGGTAACACAATTAAAACAGACACAATTTTAACTACATTCTGGATGTACCCCAAATACAGGGGGTACACCTTTAAGTCCCGCACCATTCAATATCTCTCACCCAGGGGAACAACATATACAAAAATGGCATGAATCAGACCAGGGGTTCAAAAGTTAGTAAAAGTATGTTTTTACACATAGCACACAGACATTGCACATATCCCCCACACAATACACATATAGGACAATAGGTGAGGCACACCTCCCTGGCAACTTGGATACAATCAGACATTAATTAGATCATTCTTCTTTGTTCTTATCAGAGAATGAAAACACTTTGGAAAATGCAAGGATCCTTTACAACTTTCTTATCTCTTGAATCTCTGTAATAGGATTATCTATTAGCCTAGGTCTGCAAAAGTCTGGCTAATATTCTGCAGAGCATAAACCAGCATACATATAGTAGGATCATATTTTAACCATAATAATCATAAAACAGGGTAAAACAGTGATGGGTTCTGTTACACACCTCCCCCGTGACCATAAGCCGGCATACACGGTCTGATCCCAACGGATCGGCTTGGGGATGTCCGGACAAAAGTATTTGTTGGTCAATTCTCTAGTTTGACAACCCATCAGCATTACTGCAATTCACATTGACTCACGTTTCACATATCCCCAGATAGCTGGGATCTGAGCGCAGAAAACTACCGAATAGCGCTCAGATCCTCTTCACACAGTTCAATTGCCATGTAGCTAAAGTCTTTCCCATAGTCTTTCATCCTATGAATGGGCTCCATGGCATAGCTATCTGGGGTATCACCGCTCCCACAGGGCAAGTACAGAATGACCCCCCTGTATGTAAAGGGCCAGAATGAGTGACATACACTCTGGTATGGCCGAATACTGTGTTTGAAGGGCAATATGTCCCAGGGCCATAGTCGCAGGGCAGGAGACTGGCAAATAGTCCTCTCCAAGCCAAAGTGGCGAAGGGCACTTCGTCACAATTACTATGTGACACTTCGTTATATCTTTTTCTCATCACAGTCAACATAGTACATTTGAGTCATGAAACTTAAGACAGAGTATCCCTATTTTGTCTCCTCTCTCTAGGTTGACTTGAGTTTTGGGAATGTTCTTTTCTGTTGCTTTTTGACGGAAGCTTTGGGTTCTAGTGTGGGGCTCTCTGTTGTCCTCTGTCAGTTGAATGTTCCATGATGCTAGGAATTTGATCCCCTCCTCCCGGGATCTGATGCTGAATATCTTTTCATCTTTTTAAATATTTAAATGAAACGGGAACCCCCAAGAGTATTTCCACCCATGAGCAAGTACACTGTCCAGAATTGGTTTCATGAATTTTCTTTTATATAGGGTCACTGGTGCTAGATCCGAATATATACTCGGTTGGTGTCCCTCTATTTTCGGAATTCCGTTCCTGGCTGTTCACATAAACTGTTCCTTTGTAGTGAAATATCTGAAGTTTGCAATAATGTCTTTTGGGCATTCTGTGAAGGTTGATCGATTTCCTAGCGCTCTGTGTATTCTGTTGATTTTATAATTTAATGGGTCTACCTCTGGCATCAGAAATTTGCATAAATCAGTTAAGTATAGGTGCAGGTCTTTTATCGTCTCTGGTACATTCCTCAGACGTACGTTTTGTCTCCTTGATCTGTTCTCTAGATCCTCTTGATGTGTCTGTTGGTGTGTTTGCTCTTCTCTCAAAGCTTTCATTTCCTTGTCCAAATTATTGTAAGCTTGTAATAGTTCCGAAGATTTATGCCCTTGGTGCTTTTTCTCGTTGGTACTCCTGCCATATCCTGTAATGTGCTTTCTAGTCACATTGCAGATGTAAGTGTCCCTTTGGTCCGGGCGAGTTTAGGTCTTTACATATTAAACGGTTTCCAGCCTCTTAATAAAAATGTTGCTCTTGAGACTGTAGTGTTCGGAACAATCTCTAGATGTTAATGTCTCTGTCTTGTTCCTTGCTGTTACTTGGACCACAATGTTAACGTATATACTCTGATTATCCAAGTATTATAGGAACCTTATGTTAGGAAAGCCATTACTGCTGCTGATTATAAGGCTGCAACTTGTAATTATATATTTGTTATTAGCACAGCAATACTTGATGTTTTATATACATATATTTACATTGCTTTCAGTATCTCCAGGCAATGAGGCTTTCTTTGACAAAAATTGCCACTGGGTGTGGAGCTAAGAATCTCATATAGTCCGGAGAAAGCCTTGCTTGTACTTTATCCTGTTGATGTACTAACGCTGTAAAGCTTCTTATTAGAAAAGTTGCTCCTGAGGCCGTAGTGCTCTGCTTAGCCTCGAGATATCAATGTCTCTGTATTGTTTCTTGCTGTTACCTGGATTGCAATGTTAATGTTTAGACTCTGAGTTTCCCAGTATTATAGGAACCTTGTGTTAGGCAAACAGTTACTGCGGTTGATTGTAATACTGCAACATGTACTGTTATCTTTGTTATTCAACAGGCAAGAGTACATGGTTTATATACATATATTTACAGTTCTCTTAGTATCTCTAGACAATTAGGCTTTTTTTAATATAAAGATTGCCCCTTAATTGTGTGCATTGAATCTCATCAACATTGTCCAGAAAAAAACCTTGCTTATGTACCGTCTTATTGGTGTCCTGTTGTGCTATGTGAACAGCAACCACAGGGTTGGCAGCTCAACCTCAGTCCCTGTGGAGTATCCTCTCTACCTTTATGCACATCTAGTTCAGACCCTGGTTGGCCACACCCCCAATCTTTAAAAAAAATATTTAACATAATTAGGATCCAGATCTAAATATAACTTTAATTCTGATTATCCAAAATGGCAGACGGCATAAAAACACAAATATAAAAACACAAATATTAATCTGAAATTGATCAGATTTCAGATTATATTCTCTATAAGCAATTCTATTACACTGTCAGTCAGATATAATGGACAATCTTTGCACAAAGATGCAATGATATCATTTGGACATTAGTTTCCTATATGAATACCAATATTCATCATACACTATTCTAGGAGATCAAGAGATCTCTCTTTCAACCAACACAAATTCACATGACAATCATGATATCCTCACACATAGACAGATGTCAGTTTAGCTCACACACTTCCAAACACTGGAAATTCACACACACTAGGTAATGAACAAAACAGAGGGATAATCCCTAATTTCTCTCACAATGTCTTACACAGCATTCACTGCACACGGTACTCACACTCACTACTCACATATATAGTTGTGAGCATGCAGGCTGTTGCTAACGCTGCGGGCTCGCATAGCGAAGCAAGGGCCGCAGTTGCTGGCATGGAGCGCCGAAGGTGCTCCTTGCCAGCAACTGCGGACCTTGCAAAATTTACGGAGTTAAGAAACAAAAATACAAGATGCGTTACGACCCATTACGACCTTACAAGAAACGCCGAAACCCGCGCACTAGAAAACAATTACATAAAAAGCTTACCTACAGCAAGGGGGGGGGGGGCACCCAGGACCTCTGCAATTAAAGTTACACCTCAATTTAAGTCCAAATTTCGGAGTTTAGACACCCGAAAATTACCTGAGCGTGAGAAAAAATGGCCGTCGAACAAAATGAAAACGAGGCTAAAGACGCAAAAATACTACAGCGACTCGCAAAACGGAAACAACTCTCCAGTCAACTTCACGAGGCACGTAACACACACTATGCGGCACGTAACACACTGGTATTAACCACCTTTTTACAGGAAAATTACAACTATTAGCCTAAAATGGCGGCTGGAACGCAAATTGTAAGCTGGAACGCAAATAGCGCATGCGTATTGCGTTCTAACGGTCTGAGGCACCTCAAAGTTTATAAATACTGCCTACTTTCCAGAAAATTCTACATTTCTACTCAGGTGATGAACGGAGTGACTGGATAGGTAAGTGCTGCTGTTACTTGAAAAGAGAATTATTTCCTACTTTACACTGTGCAAATTACAACTGAGAGGTAAGCTATAATTTATTACATTTTCTTACAAAGACAGCAAAAAATAAAAATATTGCAAACTTTAACATTGAAAATAAGATTCATGTATAGTGACATGTGACACGCACATATATGTGTATCAAGTATAGTGACATGTGACACGCACATATATGTATAAAAGCACTACAACAAACTAATGTTAACTCAAACTAATGAAACAATTATATTCAAATGACATTAATTTATTGCAACTCATAGCAAAAAATAATATGACACTAATACATATGGAACCTAAAGCTGAATCTTTGCCCTTTTTTCACTATTCAAACGGACTCTGCATCAACAGCGTCACTCAAGAATTTGCACCGTGCATTGTGAACCAGAATCACTTTTAAAGAACAGAAAGAAAGAAGAAGAGGTAAGATAGAAAATACATTACATGCGGAAAAAGACCATGCTTTGCAAAATGCAAAATAATAAATAGACAATTAACCATTTAACTTTCTTTTTCAAACAGACACTACAAGAAGACTGGCGGATTAAGATTGGCAGGAGGGGACCCTCTGTCATTCGGACAAGAACAACACTTCAATCAAGGTATAGTATAACAAGTAAAAAAAAATATGTTTAATGGCCGCCAATATGAGAATTGAAAGTAAAACAAAAAAAACGCACTACAAATTCAATCAAGACCAAAACAACACAGTTCAACAAACTTCACAAAGACCTATACAATTTCCAAAGAAAGACAGTTTTGTTTTTTACTGTCCAACAACATGTAATCCTCACAAACAAGACTAATTCAATTAAGCAAAATATGGTGGACACAAAACAGGATTGTACAAAAATTCCCACAAACAGATAGAAAAATAACTTAATATTCATCTTTACTGTTTAACAACCTATAAGCCTTACAAAGAAGCCTAAATAAGCATACCAAAAGTGGAGGACGCTAAACAGGATACTACTGGTAATAGTTACAACACAGATAAAAGATCATTCATAGTCAGCTTTACTCTACAACAACCTTTAACTGTCATCTACAAGCCAAATACAGCATCCCAAAAGTGGTGGACACAAAACAGGATACTCCCAAAAACATTGCTGTCATATACAAAATGTCAAAAACATTGATAATTACAGTAAAAAAAAGGATAACTGTAATATACAAATACAATTTAAGTATTTTTAAAGTGGTGCACAAAAGAAGAATTCACGATAACAGATAGAGTAGACCAAAAAAATTAACTTGCTATTCATTAGAAATACATTCCAATCAAATAACATTTTGCTTTTTCTTTTACAACAGACACTGCGTGAAGAGCATCGCACGAAGACTTAAAACAGTGGACCAAGAAAGATTCTGCTTGAAATCACACTTCAAACAAGGTACAGTATAACAAGTAAAAAAAGAGAAAACTAAATACACGTTTGCTCTGCATCCATGTCAAGATAAAAAACTAAATAAACCAACAACAATAAGCACCACTAATTATCAGCTTTAACAAAATATTACTGACACATTTGTCATTTACCTACTAATTGCCTTTTACATACAACAACGTTTAACAGTAAACCCAAACTTCACTCAAAAACAACATAAAACAGCATAGTCCAAGAAATAGTGAAAACACATACAAAACAACATTTTTAATTCTCAATTCACAGCCCTAATGTACAATGTTAAACACAAAACCTAACCAAACACATCAAATAGAATACTACAATAAATACTACTAACACCTAACAAACAACAATACAAACCTTCTTTTCACAGCCACAACATATAAGCCTTTAAGTAAAATAGAAGAATAGTATTACAACAATCCCCTGCAGGACAAATTAGAAAGAGCAATGTATAACTACCATTTTTTGCCCTGGACTATGCCTCGAAGCCAAACCTAAAAGATAAAGAGCAATCAACAAACAAAACAAAACAAAAAAATTCACTTAACACTATAAACCTACTACATCTACAATAAGCTATAATTGTATGTGCTATGCATCTAAGTAAAAAATTACAACCTACAAGAGATAAAGTAAGAGCAAAAAAAGAAAACACACTCATTTAACAATAGAAAGAAACTTAATTTACAATCGCAAAAGTGTTGCAACTAAAAGATTTTGATAAACCAACTCAAACTAAACTAATGATACATTATTTTCTTTTACAGATTAAGATGGCTGATAACGAGACCAAACAAGAAAAGATCAGACATCAAGCTAGAGAACGACAACAAAGATGGGCAAACCAGCAGACACCGGAGCAGAAGGAAAGAGAAAAAGAACGCAAAAGACTATCACCTGCAAAAATAAAAGATACACCAAAAAAGCCACTAAAACAAACAAAGCATTCAGAACCTGTTCCCGAAACATCACATGACATTTCGAATGATGAATTACAAACTGAAACTGATATATGCTTTACAAATTGTCCTTTACTCAAGTCTTTAGCAGTAGAGGTTCAAAATTGTGGTGACATGAATACTCAATGTCAGTTTTATGAGGCTTATCATTTTAAACAGGAAAGACCCAGAGATGGCCAATTCATTAGTTGCTGTCAAAAAGGCAAGGTCAAACTTCCAGAAAAAAAAATTTCCCAAAATATTTACAAAACATTATGACTGAACCTACTTTTCCAAACTACAAAAATTTCAAGCCAAACATAAGATCCTACAATAGTGCCATATCATTTGCATCTATGGGGACAACATTAGCTGCTAATGTACCAGGACATGGTCCTTACTGCTTTAAAGTCCAAGGCAAACCCGATTTATTTCTTACATTTACATGTAATTCTCAATGGCCAGAAATTACACAAAATTTACTTCTTGGCCAAAGTGCTTCCGATAGACCAGATTTAGTAGCCAGAGATTTCAAAATTAAATTAAATGAATTAATATGTGACATCACTATAAGTCACTTATTTGGCAAATGTCTTGCTTATGTATATACCATTGAATTTCAAAAAAGAGGCCTTCCACATGCACATCTTCTGATAATACTTCAAGAAAAAGATAAATTAGATACTTCTGACAAAGTGGATGCAGTCATTGTTGCTGAACTACCAGATCCAGAACTATATGGTAGACTATATGAGATTGTTACTCATCGCATGATTCATGGACCCTGTGGTGACCTTAATCCACAGTCACCATGTATGGAAAATAATAAATGTTCCAAAGAATTTCCAAAAGATTATAGAGACAAAACATATGCAAATTGTGATGGCTATCCACTTTATAAAAGAAGAGAAGTAGATAGTGCCATTATTCGTGAAAAAAAATTGGACAATAGATATGTAGTACCCTACAATCCACATTTACTCATGAAGTATAACGCACACATTAATGTAGAAGCCTGCACTTCCATCAAATCCATTAAATATGTGTACAAATATATTTACGAAGGCTATGATGCAACTACTGTAGTCGTCAAAAGTGCAGACAACCCTGAAAGTAGTGAGTTAGTACATGATGAACTTGCATCTCATGTAGATGCTCGCTATGTCAGTGCGCCAGAAGCTATGTGGCGGCTTTTAAAATTTGAAATGCATGATAGATCACATGCAGTATATAGATTAGCAGTACATTTGCCACAACAACATTTAGTGTATTTCCATGCTGGAAATGAAAGTAATGCATTGGCCCAAAGTGAACTTCGTCACACTACACTAACTGCATGGTTTGAATTAAATTCCACAGATTCAGAAGCAACACAATTCTTATATATTGAGATTCCATATCACTATGTTTTTGTGAATGGATTATGGAGACCTAGAAAAAGCAGAGGAAATAAAATAATCCCAAGAATTTACACAGTCAGTCCAAGAGATGTTGAACGTTTTTGCTTACGAATATTACTTTTAAATGTTCAAGGAGCACAAAGTTTTGAACACTTAAGAACTGTTAATGACATAGTATATGAATACTTCCATTTAGCTGCAAGACATAGAAACTTACTAGCTGATGATACAGCATGGGAAAGATGTTTAGAAGAAGCAGCACAATGTCAAATGCCACGGCAGATGAGAGAACAATTTGCATTTATTTGTATATTCTCAAATGCTCCAAATGCATTAGCTTTGTGGGAGACATTTAAAAGTAATATGGCTGAATACTTTATGCGACGATACAATGAACCGATTGCAAATGGAAATGCAATGGAAATCCAAGAAGTATTTTT
The DNA here is from genome assembly GCA_027410445.1 of Discoglossus pictus. Classification (NCBI taxonomy): domain Eukaryota; kingdom Metazoa; phylum Chordata; class Amphibia; order Anura; family Alytidae; genus Discoglossus; species Discoglossus pictus. The sequence goes on along the minus strand of JAPZIH010000238.1, from coordinate 2,590,641 downwards.
AACTCATGGATTAAGTTGTGCAAGTTTTAATTTGCCTGATCCAGGTCTTATAGATGACATAAACTTTGAAGACTATGACATTCAACTACAAGTAGAAAGAACAGAAGAAAGACTTGCAACTTTAAATATGTTACAATTGCAAGCATTTAATGCCATTAAAAATGCAATAGATGATGACATGGTCACAGAGCGTTATTTCTATCTTGATGGACCTGGCGGATGAGGACAAACGTATCTATATAATTTATTAATGAGTTCTGTATGAGCACAAGGTCAAATAGCACTGCCGTTTGCCACTACTGGAAGTGCTGCATTTTTGTTAGAAGGTGGAAGAACTGTTCATAGTGGATTTAAACTGCCAGTGCCTATTTTAGAAACCTCTGTGTCAGATATTCGCATGACATCATTACAAGCAAAGAAATTTAAAAAAAGTAAATTAATTATAATAGATGAGGCCACAATGATGTCATGCTATGCCCTCCAATGTATTGACCGTTTACTTCGTGAAATCATGGATAATACTTTTCCATTTGCTGGAAAGGTAATGTTGTTAGGTGGCGATTTTAGACAAACATTACCTGTCGCTGTACATGGAAATCGAACTGACATTATCGAAACCTGTATAAAGTCACGCACACTATCGAAACATTTTACCCATCTTCAACTGCAACAAAACATGAGATCAGAAGGCCAAACTGATTTCAATGATTGGCTTATTAAAATTGGAGAAGGCAGAACAGAAAAAATACCACATTTACCTGACGACACTGTGCAGATCCCACCTCATATGATTCGTCACCAAGATATTATATCGGCTATATTTGAAGGTAGCATAAATAACCAGGAATATTCAGAGCTTGCCAACCAAGTCATACTAACATGCATTAATCCTCAATAATAACATCTTAAAAAAAATGAATGCACCACAAAGAAATTATCACAGTGCTGATTCTGTACTTGCTGATGACAATGAGTCAGGCTAACTTTTCCACTGAATTCATAAACTCACTAACTCCTTCTGGAATGCCACCACATATTTTGCAGCTAAAGAAAGGTGCAATTATCATGTTACTGCAAAATATGAACCCCAAAAAAGGCCTATGCAATGGGACAAGATTAATTGTTCTACAATTAAAGGACCATTTTATAGATGCTGAAATTTTAACTGGTACCCATAAAGGAGAGAGAGTTTTCATACCAAGAATAGATTTAGCACCAAGTGAAAGTAGTCTCCCTTTTATTCTTCAAAGAAGACAATTTCCCATCATTATGGCATTTGCCATAACCATTAAAAAATAACAAGGACAAACGTTCAAATCTGTGGGTATTTTCTTACAAGAACCAGTATTTGCACATGGCCAATTGTATGTTGCGTTATCACGGTGCAAAAATCCACAGGCTATTAAAGTTTACATTGAAAAGAATGAAAGTCAAGGTTATTTATTAGAAGATGGACGTATTTTTACTAAAAACATTGTCTACTATGAAGTACTTTAACTTTTCATTAAAGAAATAAAAGCCATGCAAAACAAATTTAAAACCAAATGCAAAAATATAAAAAAACACAATATAGAGAACCACTTTTCCAGAGACCAAACTATATGTGCGATTTAAAACAATTACTATAGCAACAAACAAAGGTCAACCATTCAAAAATACAAATCAATAAACAATTCAGTCATAATTAATGGAAGTATACTGTTTATGGATGATTAGCTTCACAAAACACTTGCCTTGCATTATTTTTACAAATTATGTTAAAATGTTAATTAACTATGTTACTGTTTCTAATGTTACAAGTTTGAAAACAATATTTTCAAGTTCATTACTTAGACAGATAAGAAAGTTCAAGTTTCAAAAAATATACTTTCAAGTTCTTTACTTAAACATATTACAAAGTTCATGTTAAGAGCTCAACCACGTTTTAAGTCACAATGTAAATATTGTCTTTTATGTTAAACATTAATCCAGGGAGTAATCTGATCGCCAGTTCATGGGGTCAGAAAGGAATGAATTTTTTCCCTCTCTGATACAATTGGGTACGTTTCAAGGAGAGTTTTTACTGTTTGCCTTCCTCTGGATTCAATGTATATTTAAGTTAACAATTCATGAGATAGAACTTGCATGTTAAAAAAACATTACCTCAAGTTTACAATACTGATTAATTTAAAGTTCAACTGTTTTTACATTCAAATGTTAATACTTTTAATACAAAATTATGTTAAAATGTTAATTAACTATGTTACTGTTTATAATGTTCCAAGTTGGAAACATTTTTTTTCAAGTTCCTTACTTACACAGAAAAGAAAGTTCAAGTTTCAAACTTAGAAATATTACAAAGTTCATGTTAAGAGGTCAACCACGTTTTAAGTCACAGCAATAAACAAAGGTCAACCATTGAAAAATACAAATCAATAAACAATTCAGTCATAAATAATGGAAGTACTGTTTATGTATGATTAGCCTCACAAAATACTTTCCTTGCATTATTTTTACAAATTATGTTAAAATGTTAATTAACTATGTTACTGTTTCTAATGTTACAAGTTTGAAAAAAATGTTTTCAAGTTCCTTACTTAGACAGATAAGAAAGTTCAAGTTTCAAAAAAAATACTTTCAAGTTACTTACTTAGACATATTACAAAGTTCATGTTAAGAGCTCAACCACGTTTTAAGTCACAATGTACATGTTGTCTTTTATGTTAAACATTAATCCAGGGAGTAATCTGATCGCCAGTTCATGGGGTCAGGAAGGAATTAATTTTTTTCCCTCTCTGATACAATTGGGTACGTTTCAAGGAGTGTTTTTACTGTTTGCCTTCCTCTGGATTCAATCTATATTTAAGTTAACAATTCTTGAGATAGAACTTGCATGTTAAAAAACCATTCCCTTAAGTTTACAATACTTATTAATTTAAAGTTCAACTGTTCTTAAATTCAAATGTTAATATTTTTAATACAAAATGCTTGAACAGTTACTGTTCACCGAGAGAACATTTTACAAAAATTAACATGTTTAATATCACAATACTACTTATTTCATCATAACTAAAATCTTACAAGTGTCAAATACGTATATTAATAACTAAACAACTTTCCAAACATACACATCTCATTGCCATCATTTCTTGACGGGCAAGTCGATAGTAACATATAAATGTAAAGTGCTGGTGCTGTGTTTAAATATTATATGGTGTAAAAAAGGTTTTTGAAATAAGAAATATTGGAATAATAAGAGGGGGTGGTCCCTAAACTACCTGTTTTGGTGGAACTGGGGACCTATCACTTGTCCCATGCTCTAAGTGCTGCTGTCTATACTAATCTAGTGAGTATATAACTATTTAATGTGGTAGCCTGGGGGCCCACCAATTACCCCGTAGGCTAGCAATTATGGAATAAATTCTACTCTATATATATTTTTTTTTTTTCCTCCAACCCCTCACATTAAATATATTGTACTACATACTATGCTCATTGGGAAATACGCATGTATTAAATATGAATATTTATATTGGGATACTTGAATTCCGATATACTTGATAGAAAAATGTCTAAGTCGTATAATACTGATTATATTTATACAATTTAGTCATAATATTCAAAATATGATTTATGCAGTTGTAATTGAAAGTCCTTATCTTTAGAGATGCGGTTTTACAGTCTCGATGGATGTGGATTGAGACCGGCCGGGCCCGACCGTCTCATACAGCTCCAAATCGGCGGGTGACATCACAACCAGGAAGTGCTGCTGCTCAATGCGTCAGACGCGTTTCGCTACTTGATTTGTCAAGACCTGGTAGGTCTTATTAGGAGTTCTTTAATGCTTAATAAAATATGACCTTCAAGAGAAGACATTTCCACATTCCTGGCAAAAAAATTCTTCTCTGCTGTATGAATCCTATTGTGTGTTACCAGATTTGATTTGTGCAAGAAGCTTTTCTCATATTTCTGTCAAATACATGGCTTCTTTCCTGTATGAACTCTTTGGTGTTTAAGCAATGCAAACTTTTTAGGGAATGCTTTGCCACACTGAGAACAAGTATATGGTTTGTCTCCTGTATGAGTTCTTTTGTGTGCAGCTAAATGGGTCTTTTGAGAAAAACCTTTCCCACACTCTTGGCACACATATGGCTTCACTCCTGTATGAGTCATCTTATGTCCTAACAGACCTTGCTTCTTTGTGAAACTTTTTCCGCACTCATTACAAACATATGGCTTCTCTCCAGTATGAATCATCTTATGTCTAAACAGATCTTGCTTCTTTGTGAAACCTTTTCCGCACTCATTACAAACATATGGCTTCTCTCCTGTATGATTCATCTTATGTCCTAACAGACCCTGCTTCTGTGTGAAACCTTTGCCGCACTGATTACAAACAAATGGCTTCTCTCCTGTATGAGTTCTACTGTGTACAGCTAAATTTCTCTTTAGAGAGAAACCTTTGCCACACTCTTGGCACACATATGGTTTCTCTCCTGTATGAGTCATCTTATGTTCTTTCAGACCTTGCTTCTGTGAGAAACCTTTGCCGCACTGATTACAAACAAACAGTATGTGACTTTTGCCTAGTATGAGTTACGCTCTGTGCAATCACATCAGACTCTGCAGTGACTACTAAATCACATTCTTGGCACAAATGTGGCTTCTTATTTGTATGAGTTTTATCGTTGCCTGGCATTAGTGAGAAATCTTTCCCACATTGCTGGCAAACAAATGGCTTCTGATCCGTATGAGCACTTCGATGTCTGGCCAGATGTGACTTCCGTCTTCCATATGATGCTTTTTCATCTTCTATTCTGGTGTGAAGCTTTGCACAGTTTGAGGTGTCCTTTCTAGCTCTCCTGGTTCTACAGATAACGTTCTTACTTTGAGCACAAGTTTCTTGTTTATCCTGATAGGACTCGGAATAAACATCAGTATTTACTTTGTGACAAAATGCTGATTCCTTCCTTGGGATTATTTCAGAGCTTTGTTCTTGAACACTCTGATCATCTACTTTAGTGTCTTGTGAAGAGGATGGTGTCTGGGATTCTTCTTTCATCTGCCTGCTCATTAATTCATATGTTGGTAAAGACAGAACTGAAAGATAATAAATGTACATATGAAATACCCCAAATAACATGGTGCTGTAAGAGGTGATGTCTCATATTATGTCTTTAAGAACTGGTTCACTCTGTACCCCACCCACTAGAGAACACTTATTATTCATAATATAAAAATATAAAATTTATACTAAGAAAATAAAAATTTATCACTTTTAACTCTCCATTAATTAGCATGCTAACATTAAGATAATAGAAAACCCCATAGGGTGCCCTACACTGTCCTATAAAATGGTTGCTGGCCAGTAAACCCAGACTATCTCCCAGAAATCCCACTAATGGATAGTAAAATACCCAGTAAAATATAAAATTGTGAAATACCCAGATGTAACAGTGAAATCTCCAAAACATTTATTCACTATAGGGAGCAGAGGTTAAGGTGAAAAAGATGATGGTAATATTAATAATAATAATAATAATAATAATAATAATCAGAGTGTATTCAATTATGATACATATATAAAAAATAGAATATATATAAAAAATAATAAATAATAATAAAAAAAGAATGAATAATAATAAACAAATAGGAAGAGATACCTCGTCAATACAACAAGTAAGTATTCCAGGTTTGTGGGGGGATAGGAACCCAAAATATTATACTGTCCTAAAGGGATCAAATCAATAAATACTATTGTCAGACTAAAGTACAGAGCGCACATTCCACATGTGATGACAGTGTGCGCCCATGCATATACACATGCAGAAATTCATATCTATATTGAATCTAGTGGATGCCTCAGTAATTAGGCTAAACACAAATGTTTTTAGTCACTATTAGTACGAATGGACACCCCAATACCACATTGTATTTATATGTATATATACTTATACTGAGGGGTATTACCCTACTATCCCATTGTATATTGTTGTATCGTCTTCTCCTTTTATCATTTAACCATTTTATTTATGGGTCGATTGTATCTATTTTTATCTAGGTTATTTCATCATTGATAAAGATGTAAAATAGAAACAGTGAAACGCGTCTGTTACTATTGTTCTATTATAATTATATTTTTTTAGTTTTATACATTTTTACCTATACATTATTTTATATTGCTTTTGTATTTGAAAAATAAACTATTAATTGGAACCAAATGCATACAATGGTCCATCTATTTACACCCACAGTATGTGCCACTTTATACTACCCGGGATCTATGGGATATAAAGACATTATAGACACTGTAAAAGCTGACCACAAATTGGGATTACATGATTGTATGAATTTATTAAAACTGAGATTATTAAAACATTGTGTTTAAAAATAGAAATTAGACTTTAACAACTAATAAGTGAGCACTTTTCATGTGACCCCAACACAGCCATCATATTATTCCCAAGTTTCCCACTTACCTGCGCCGCGGTCTGGATGCGCCGTCACCTGATGAATATCTATTTCCTCTGTCTCATCCTCACCTGTCTCACTAATAGATACAGTAGATACATTTTCACCAGGGAACCCTAGAAACAAATACCTATGTTATTTTTATACATATCATATGGAGTTTTGTAAATTCAAAATAAAAAGATACCACTGAAATTCAACAGCTGGAAATAAAATGTCTGTACATGTAAAATGCGTGTGCCCAACCAATATACATGTAAGATGTATGTGTCCTACCAATATACATGTACGATGCATGTGTCCTACCAATATACATGTAAGATGCATGTGTCCTACCAATATACATGTAAGATGCATGTGTCCTACCAATATACATGTAAGATGAATGTGTCCTACCAATATACATGTAAGATGCATGTGTCCTACCAATATACATGTAAGATGTATGTGTCCTACCAATGTACATGTAAGATGTATGTGTCCTACCAAGATACATGTAAGATGCATGTGTCCTACCAATATACATGTCAGATGCATGTGTCCTACCAATATACATGTCAGATGCATGTGTCTTACCAATATACATGTCAGATGCATGTGTCCTATCAATATACATGTCAGATGCATGTGTCCTATCAATATATATGTAAGATGTATGTGTCCTACCAAGATACATGTAAGATGCATGTGTCCTACCAATGTACATGTAAGATATATGTGTCCTACCAATATACATGTAAGATGTATGTGTCCTACCAATATACATGTAAGATGTTTGTGGCCTACCAATATACATGTAAGATGTATGTGTCCTACCAATATACATGTAAGATGTATGTGTCCTACCAATATACATGTAAATGTATATGTCCTACCAATATACATGTAAGATGTATGTGTCCTACCAATATACATGTAAGATGCATGTGTCCTACCAATATATATGTAAGATGTATGTGTCCTACCAATATACATGTACGATGCATGTGTCCTACCAATATACATGTAAGATGCATGTGTCCTACCAATATACATGTAAGATGCATGTGTCCTACCAATATACATGTAAGATGAATGTGTCCTACCAATATACATGTAAGATGCATGTGTCCTACCAATGTACATGTAAGATGTATGTGTCCTACCAAGATACATGTAAGATGCATGTGTCCTACCAATATACATGTCAGATGCATGTGTCCTACCAATATACATGTCAGATGCATGTGTCCTATCAATATACATGTCAGATGCATGTGTCCTATCAATATATATGTAAGATGTATGTGTCCTACCAAGATACATGTAAGATGCATGTGTCCTACCAATGTACATGTAAGATATATGTGTCCTACCAATATACATGTAAGATGTATGTGTCCTACCAATATACATGTAAGATGTTTGTGGCCTACCAATATACATATAAGATGTATGTGTCCTACCAATATACATGTAAGATGTATGTGTCCTACCAATATACATGTAAGATGTTTGTGGCCTACCAATATACATGTAAGATGTATGTGTCCTACCAATATACATGTAAGATGTATGTGTCCTACCAATATACATGTAAATGTATATGTCCTACCAATATACATGTAAGATGTATGTGTCCTACCAATATACATGTAAGATGCATGTGTCCTACCAATATATATGTAAGATGTATGTGTCCTACCAATGTACATGTAAGATGCATGTGTCCTACTAATATAACAAGGACTTTCTGGAGATGCCAGGGCTGCCAGTAAGTAAGCAGGTCTTTCAGGGACAGATTGCTAAACTTCATTCTGAGATCGGTAAAATGTTTCCTCCAAAGAGCCACATCAGGAAAAAAAGAGATGTCAGAATAATAAATGTTGACAAATGACATGTCCCACATATGTGTCTCTATAATTACACAAATCATATGTTGTTCTTGCAGAAACCATCCATAGTATTCAGACTTCTGAGGACCCTGTTATAGAGCCACCTACCTATAACATGTCAATCTTGTGACTTCCGAGACACACAGTTAATCTGGATGGTTATAACCTACTTAGGAAGAACAGGGGCAATGATAACAGAGGAGGAGGGATTTGTCTGTATGTTAAGCCTGAATTTAAGGCTATAGTCAGAGAAGATATTTATGGTGGCCCTAGTGATAAAGCGGAATGTTTGTGGGTAGAGTTAAATAGCGGAGCAGCAAATTCCAAAAGAATATTAGTAGGGGTATGCTATAAACCCCCAAATATAATTGAAAGTGAGGAAATACAATTATTATAACAGATTGGAAATGCAGCTAAGCATGGGCAAGTTCTAATAATGGGAGATTTTAATTACCCTGAAATAAACTGGATAAATAAGACCAGCAGTTCAGCTAGCTGGTTCTTGAGTACACTCAGGGATCATTATCTGTCCCAGGTTATACAGGAGCCTACTAGAAATTAAGCTATCTTAGATTTACTCATCACATATATAGTTGTGAGTGTACGAGTTGTTGCTAACGCTGCGGGCTCGCGTAGCGAGCCCGCGGGCTCGCTACGCGAGTCGCGGCCCTCGCAAAGCGAGGGCCGCGACTCGCGTAGCGAGCTGCGGCCCTCGCGTAGCGAGGGCACTGCCCGAGGGTCTCAGTTGCTGGCATGGAGCGCCGAAGGCGCTCCTTGCCAGCAACTGAGGACCCTCGCAAAGCGAGGGCCTCAGTTGCTGGCATGGAGCGCCGTAGGCGCTCCATGCCAGCACCTGAGGACCTCGCAAAGCGAGGGCCGCAGTTGCTGGCATGGAGCGCCGAAGGCGCTCCATGCCAGCAACTGCGACCCTCGCAAACTTCACGTCGCAACCCAAACAGTACGACACACACATTACGACACTGGCAAACAACATACGACACACGTTCACACACATTACGGACTCGCAACACTCGGACGCAACTCGCGAACATTACAAAATGTAAAACACAATACATACACACACCACATACATAAAAAACTTACCTACACCAAGAGGGAGCACCCAGCACCTCAAAAATACAACTTACACCTCGATTTTACTCCAAATAAAACAGTTTAGAGACTAAAAAAAATCGAAGCGAGAGAAAAAATGGCCGCCGAACAAAACGAAAACGAGGCTACAGCACACTAAACTCGCAAAACACCACAAGAAATTTGCAAAACACCACAAAACACCTACGGATATTCCGATACAAATGTATACCACACATTACTCGCCATTTTACGCCAATGCGGAAGTACACGACAACGGTTCGGGCTCGCGCACGCACAGTGTTACACTGCACACATTCAGCACGCTTACACAGCAGATCCACACCACTAATGCTGCAGCAACATCAAAACACATTCACAGCTCTTCCACACAATGCTTTAAAATAGGTAAAGTATATTCATTTATTAATGTATTATATATTTCATTATTACACACTAAACAGCATTAGCTCACTTACAATTTCATTGCCGTCATTTTTTGACGGGCAATTCGCTAGTTACAAATAATATTGATATAATATCTAATGTTGGAATAGGGCAACCTTTGGGAAACAGTGATCACAACACAGTCTCATTTGAGATTGAATTAAAAAAACACAATTTTAAGGGGCCAACAAAAACTCTTAATTTTAAAAGGGCAGATTTTAATGGTCTAAGGGCAGCAATACAAAGTATAGACTGGGACAGAGAACTGATAGGTAAAAATACTGAACATAAATGGACAAGGTTCAAATCCTTACTGAATATACATACACATCAGCATATACCATGTGGGAATAAAAGTAAAAGGAGTAAATTACATCCAATCTGGCTTAACAATGATTTAAAGATAAATAAAAAAAAGAGTAAAAAACAGGCATTTATGTTATACAAACAAGAGGGGACAGAGACTGCTTTAAGTGAGTACAAGGAAATCATCAAGGCAGCAAAAGCGCTACTAGACTGGCTAAAATAGAAAATGATAAGTTATATGTAAAAGAGAGTAAGACTAACCTTAAATAAGTTTTAAGTATATAAATGGGAAGAAGGCGAGGAAGCTATAGGAACATTACAATGTGACACAGTCTGATAATTAGTGACCAGGAACAGGCAGATGAGCTAAATAGGTTCTTTTCATCGGTATACATAAGGGAGGTACCAGTGGTTAGGACACTGCAACATAATGGGGCTACACTACCTTTGCCAAATAATTGGTTAACACAGGAAGTAATCCAAAAGAGGTTGGAAAAAATAAATGTTAATAAAGCCTGTGTACTGATGAAATACATCCACGGGCACTGAGGGAACTGAGGTCTGTAATAGCCAAACCATTATATGTAATTTTTCAAGACTCACTCAGCACTGGGTCGCTACCAGATGACTAGAGAAAAGCAGAGGTGATACCTATATTTAAAGAAGGGAGCAAGAGCAAATCCGGGGAATTATAGACCTGTAAGCCTCACTTTGGTAGTGGGAAAGCTTTTAGAAGGGTTAATAAGGGATATATACAATAATATGTCTATTCAAACAGGATTATTAGTAGGAGCCAACATGTATTTATGAGGGATAGGTCATGTCAAACAAATCTAATCAGTTTCTATGATGAGGTTAGTAGGAACTTGGATCAAGGCAACTCAGTGGACGTAGTCTTTTTAGATTTTGCAAAGACTTTTGATACAGTGCCACATGGGAGACTATTGTGCAAAATAAGGGATACAAGAATTGCAGTAAATATTTGAGAGCTGGCTAAAAGACAGGAAGCAAAGGGTTGTTGTAAATGGAGCATATTCAGATTGGATTAAGCTAATTACCTGCTATATCCTCATATATCTCCTTTAGTAGAGGGAGAACATAGTCCCCGCTTGATAAATTTCCTTGAAGTAAAATTTTTTGCTATTCCAATTTTTTCCCCTTGGTATAAGTAATTATTAATGTAATATCTCATTTTAATAATTAACCTGGTAGACTCCTGAGTATATATGTGATTTTAGGGATTATTGACATTTTGATAAGGGCTATTCTTGCTGACCATGTCAAATTTAGATTTTTACACTCCTGTAGAATCTCTCTGATTTGGGCCATAGTTATTTTCAGATTGTCCCTTAAAATATTTTTTTATTTGATTAGTAAATTTAATTCCTAAGTGAGTAATTTTACTAGAATTCAAATTAAAGTTCTATAAATCTGCTAATTCTCCTTTCAAACGCCTATTGAGTCCTATTGTTAGGATATCCGTTTTGGTACAATATTTTTTTTAAATATGAGATTTTACTGAATTACATTATTATTTCTTTAAGTTTTGAGCATAAGTTTCTCGGATTAGTTAGTGTTAATACAATGTCATCTGCGAAGAGCATGATCTTATATTCTTTGCATCCTATTGTGATTCCATCGATACCCCAGGGGATTCTCTATTGAGCTAAAAGAATTAAACAGGGTAAAAAGCAAGGGCGACAGGGGGCGACCCTGTCACGTTCCATTGCTTATTTTGAAGTTGTTTGAATTCCATTCAGGACCCACTATTCTTGTAGTAGCTTTGGTATATATAGCCTTAATTATTTTATGCATAGTGTATTAGGTCCTGTAGGCGTCTTGTATTATCCATTGCTTACCTTCCTTTCAAAAAGCCTGTTTGATCTAAATGGATGATCTCTGGAATTATCTTCTTTAATCTATTAGCAAATATTTTGTTATACAATTTTACATCTTGGTTAATCAGAGATATTGGATGATAGTTCTTAAATTCTTTAGGGTTTTTTAAGTGTTTTATAATTGTTGCTTCTAGGAGTTCGGACGGAATTACACCTACATTTTTCATCTCTTTATACATAGCCACCATATGATTTGTTATTTCATCTTAAAATGCCTGATAATACAGCGGGTCGAATCCATTTGGACCTGGTGCCTTATTAATGTTCCCCCTTTTTATGACTTTGGTAATCTCTTCCTCAGTAATATTGCCATTAAGGATGATATTGTCTTCCTCAGTTATTTTGGGGAAAACAAGTTTGTCCAAAAATGTATTTATAGTTGGCTCCTTAGGCTTAACAAATTTTAGATCTTGGTTTAGATTATATATTTTTTTATAATGTAACTCAAATATCTCACTGATTTTATCTGGATGAGTTTGCGTCTGGTTATTTTCATCTTTTAGTTTTACTATTTTATTTTGTAGGTGTTTCTTAGCTTTGTTTGCCAGGTATTTACCGGTTCTGCCCCCATTATAAAATAAGTTTGTTTGTTTTTCCAAATCATGGAGTCCGCCTGTAGTTGTAAAATTTTGCTTATTTTCTTATTTATCTTATTTATTTGGGCTCCAGTAGTTTTATTGGGTACTATTTTATTTCATCATTGGGCTTTTCCCAAGTCTATGTATAGTTGTCTTAACAGGGCACCTCTTTTCCTAAACTGTTCTATCGATTTGGAAATCGTTATGCCCCTCATAACAGCCTTGTGAGCACACCACAAGGTTATGGGGGATTTTACCAAACCTTTGTTAGTCTCAAATATTTATTTTTTTGTTAATTTCTTTAAAAAGCTAGGATCAGTATTGATGACACCATTTTATGAGATTTGTGTCACAACCCGCTTCTTGGTTGGGGCTTGAAAGGGTCACTAGACCGATTCTACCCACAAGTTTGTATCTATCCCTGCTAACAGGATAGCTTACCAGAGGCTAGGACAAGTAACCAATTTGTAACTTGAGGAGTGGTTACAGGACAAGTTACTATGTACCAGTACAAGTTGCAGAGATAATAGTTATCATAATATTAATATTTCTTACAAGAATATTATAATAACATTTCCCCCCTCAGAATGAAAGAAACACAGTAGTAATGAGCTTCTAAACAAGTCTATTCACACACAACAGAAATGGTTCATTATCCAATCCTCTTACTCTTTAAACCCCCTTTGAGCAAACTAGACCAGCAAATTCCTACCCTCCTGTTTTATCTAATCCATGTGGGATGGATTTATGGGTGGAGATCAAGATCTATCCTTTTAGCTTACAACCACTTGACACCACTTAACCTCTGTTTGTGACAAGTGTTGCAATTGCTATTTTCAATCTTGTTGCTGTATTTGATATCTTAATTCATACCCACGAGTTCCCCATTGAAGTCTATGGAGCCACCAATAGCTGTGACCAAGAGTTCAATTCCAGCTGGTGCCTAGCCCAGTGGGCAGAAAGGGAATACACTGCATATCTAACCCCAAATCTTTTTATAAGCCCCATAGGATAATTTTAGTACCGAAACACATTTCACACTCACAAATAACCACAATTAGAGCCTAGAAGTACATCATAACCTAGCAGTATGGGCTCTGGGCCCTCATGGTACATACACAAGGCCGATGGGCCACACCTTACAATGTTCAGTAGAGTAATAACATCTCAGTCCATAGACACTAATGACAAATAAGTCCAAATATCCAGGGGGTAGGACAGTGTGGATAAGGAAAGTAAAAGAAGGAAATCCGTACTCCAGCTCACAAGGATTACATTTTATGAATTGGTAAGGTATGAATGTAGGATGGCCGGCTTCATATAACTGAATGCTTTAGGACTGGTGACCTGGTTAGGGATGATATCAATGTACTTTGTGGGATGAATAAGCAGCGTACCATGGGGCATCATCTGTGTCTCTTTATGAGATTCTGCCTGTACATAGTCATGAAGAAGGACTTGTGTATAGTAATAAGCAAACACGGGTACTTTAGTTCACTTGATAAAAGTTTTTCTAAAAGTTTATTTTCCGATATAGCCAATGAACAGTAATTAAAAATATTTAATATTCCTAATAACCATTTAATGTAGTGTGTAGGGTTAGTCATATAAATCCTGCCCTGTGTCATGCTTCCCTCAGACATGTCATACATGTACACTCAAACATGATGGTATTTCCCTGGGTTTCCAGCTCTTGAGCTTCCTGTTGACTCCCCACAGTTTTGGATGGAGTGATCATTCTGGCTAAAATGGTGTCCTACTGGGCTACAATAACTGTCTTCATTATGTTTTCTTATTGAATGCCTGTGGACTACAGTGCTCTGCTTTTTCATGTATATATTGATGTATATGTGTATTTAATATGTGTATATATATTTCCTTTGCTATGTTGTGTTTATTCCCCATATTTGAATTTACCTGATGATGTCAGATGCTGTCCCAACTCTCTCTCTGCATCTGCTGTTATTATTCAAACTGAGGGCTCCATCTCATGTAGTATCGCTTGAGACTTGATAAAGGGAGGCTAAGCCTCTCGAAAGCTCGTCATTATAAATATAACGTTTGTCCAATACAAAAGGTATCAAATTATATTGCAATACTCATTATTAATCTATATTTATATGGATTAATAATTACTAAATTACTAGATTACTGGACATTCACGGCTGCTTCACTCTTCAATTACATATATATATATATATATATATATACATACATATATATATATATATATATATATATATATATATATATATATATATATATACAGTGGATATAAAAAGTCTAAACGCCCCTGTTAAAATGTCAGGTTTCTGTGCTGTAAAAAAATGAGACAAAGATAAATCATTTCAGTACTTTTTACACCTTTAATGAAAAACAAACTGAAATCTTTTAGGTAGAGGGAAGAAAAAATATAAAAATAAAATAATATGGTTGCATAAGTATGCACACCCTTAAAACTAATACTTTGTTGAAGCACCTTTTGATTTTATTACAGCACTCAGTCTTTTTGGTTATGAGTCTATCAGCATGGCACATTTTGACTTGGCAAGATTTGCCCACTCTTCTTTGCAAAAACACTCCAAATCTGTCAGATTGCAGGGGCATCTCCTGTGCACAGCCCTCTTCAGATCACCCCACAGATTTTCAATCGGATTCAAGTCTGGGCTCTGGCCATTCCAAAACTTTAATCTTCTTCTGGTGAAGTCATTCCTTTGTTGATTTGGATGTATGCTTTGGGTCGTTGTCATGCTGAAAGATGAAGTTACTCTTCATGTTCAGCTTTCTAGCAGAAGCCTGAAGGTTTTGTGCCAATATTGACTGGTATTTGGAACTGTTCATAATTCCCTCTATCTTAACTAAGGCCCCAGTTCCAGCTGAAGAAAAACAGCCCCAAAGCATGATGCTGCCACCACCATGCTTCACTGTGGGTATGGTGTTCTTTTGGTTATGTACAGTGTTGTTTTTGCACCAAACATATCCTTTGGAATTAACCTTGGTTTCATCAGACCATAACACCTCTTCCCACATGCTTTTGGGAGGCTTCAGGTGTGTGTATTTGCAAAATGTGGCCTGGCTTGGATGTTTTTCTTCGTAAAAAAAAGGCTTTCGTCTTGCCACTCTACCCCATAGCCCAGACATATGAAGAATACGTGAGATTGTTGTCACTTGTACCACACAGCCAGTACTTGCCAGATATTCCTGCAGCTCCTTTAATGTTGCTATAGGCCTCTTGGTAGCCTCCCAGACCAGTTTTCTTCTCGTCTTTTCATCAATTTTGGAGGGAGCTCCAGTTCTTGGTAATGTCACTGTTGTGCCATATTTTCTCCACGTCTTCACTGTGCTCCATGGTATATCTAATGCCTTGGAAATTCTTTTGTACCCTTCTCCTGACTGATAACTTTTAACAATGAGATCCCTCTCATGCTTTGGAAGCTCTCTGTGGACCATGGCTTTTGCTGTGGGATGCGACTAAGAACATTTCAGGAAAGACCAACTAGAGCAGCTGAACTTTATTTGGGGTTAATCAGAGGCACTTTAAATGATGGCAGGTGTATGCTGACTCCTACTTAACACAA
This sequence comes from Discoglossus pictus, assembly GCA_027410445.1. Classification (NCBI taxonomy): domain Eukaryota; kingdom Metazoa; phylum Chordata; class Amphibia; order Anura; family Alytidae; genus Discoglossus; species Discoglossus pictus. Next base: position 2,574,418 of record JAPZIH010000238.1, on the reverse strand, counting down.
TTTGGAATGGGATTGCTTAATTCTGAACACAGCTACATCCGCAGTTATAAGAGGGTGTGCAGACATTATTTTTCTTTTTTTTTTTTCTTCCCTCCACCTAAAAGATTTCAGTTTGTTTTTCAATTGAGTTGTACAGTTTATAGGTCACATTAAAGATGGAAAAAAGTTCTGAAATGATTTATCTTTGTCTAATTTTTTGACAGCACAGAAACCTGACATTTTAACAGGGGTGTGTAGACTATTTATATCCACTGTATATAAATATATATATATATATATATATATATATATTGTGACAAAGTCATCCAGAGATATGGGAGAGTCCTGGAGGGCAGATATGTGTGCCTGAGGCTGAAGGAGGCATTTGCCCAATTCAGCCCTGCAGGCTCGATTACATAAGAATGTGGCTGCAGCAGTGAACAGGCTGGTAGTTTGTGAAAAGTGAGTTGTAGCCCAGAGCAGAGGGGAGAAGAGTTGCAGCCAGAGCCAGGAAAGTCTGGATGAACTGGCATTTGGAAGAGGGGTAAACCTGCAGAATGAGCTGAGGAATGGAGTACAACAGGCTCAAATTTGCACAAGAATTGCAACGATTGGCAGTAGAGAGTCACTTGCTTTCTGAGTCAGAGATCCACTACTATCTTGTTGTTTTGAAAGAAGCAAGTGTGGGTAAGTGAGAAAGAAGCCACAATCACTTGTATAAAGCAGGAGCGGCTGAAGCTTAACTCCACAATTGAGAATCGACATTCATTAAAGTTATGGGAAATATTACAGATGGTCAATAAGGAGAGCTGTAAGACTAAAGCTCTGTCTGAGCACACGGACAACAAGCATCTGGAAGTTTGTGATACAGAAAATCAGATTCTACAAGCAGCCAGCCAGATACTGCAGAATGCTTTACTGAAGGTAGCACAGAGGAAGAAGGATGTGCATGATAAAGGAGAAGACTGGAGAGTTGAGCTATTAAACAGAGTGCAGAGGTTACAGAAAAGTGAACAGCAATATCTACACCAGTCATATCTCAACCACGAGGATGTTGGAAACCAAAGCTATTTCCTGAGAGGAACGATGATAGTAGTAAAAATGCTGGATGAGCAGGCGCTTCAGAAGATACCAGAACGACTATCCAGTTCAAAAGTGAAAGGAAGAAAGTCAACATAACCTGGATATAATGTACAGCATTTACGGCCTCTCGGCTGAAGTCACTCAACCCTCTAGTATTGAGCTGAGGGGGAGGATATGTGACCAAGTCATAAAGATATATTGGAGAGTCCTGAAGGGCAGATATGTGAGCCTAAGGCTGGATGGAGGCATTTGCCCAATCCAGTCCTGCAGGTGTTAAAGGCTCGATTACATCACAATGCGGCTGCAGCAGTGAACAAGCTGGGGCAGTCTGTGAAAAGCGAGTTGTAGCCCAGAGGCGAGGGGAGAAGAGCTACAGCCAGAGCCCTGAGAGGGAAAGATACAGCGCAGAGCCCAGAGAGAGTGTCACATAGTGGGAGCTGATAGACAGCCACTGAGCCAAGTAAAGTATCTTGAGAATAAACTAAAGTCATGAAGACGGCAGCAAGCTGATAAAGTATTTGCAAAGTGTAGCGTTTGTAAAGTGTTGAAAAGACAGTAAATCTGCAGCGTGGAACCTGGAGGTCATCCGCTGAAGAAATCAACATGTGGACATATGGAATATACAGGCCAGTGACTTAAAGGAAAGGTATGTACTAATTATACTGTTTTGCTACATCCAGGCTTAGTTGGATGAAAGCCCTGGTTAGTAAGGGAACACGATATACAGTACAGATAGCGCTCTGACAGAGCTAGGTCTGTTTATTATATGATTTTGTTTTGGAAGAATTACAGCATGTAATGGCCTCCTGTGTTCCTCCATAAGAAGTGTAGAAAAAAGAAGGGCACTTTGCCACAATATATATATATATATATATATATATATATATTTATATACAAATATATATATATATATATATATATATATATATATATATACTGTATATACAGTGGACCCTCGGTTCTCAGTAGCTCCCAATCCCACATCAATCTGCAAATCCTGCTTTTCAAGCTCTGTGCCCAACCTCTCATGAAACACAAATAATTGCTCTCATGGCAGCCTCTATACACTTGCAGAGTTAATCATTCATTTTTACAGTAAATCTTTGAAACTCTTGGGTGAGACAACTGTTTATGCTGATTCTTCACAAGCATGTGAAGTTTTACTAACCTCTAGTGGCCTTTTAAACCAGATTATAATTATACATCAATATAACCATGTGCTTAATTCATATATATATAATAATTATATGACTGATGCAAGTAGATCTGTATTATACATTCATATTACCCATATCACCCACCTGCGCCAGGCTCAGATTGGATTTCCTGTTGCTGATAATCATTTCCATTTCTCGCCTCCTCTTGTTCCTCTCTAACTGACCTTATATCTAGATTATCATCAGGGAGAACTATTAAAACAAACAGAAGATAAAGGGTGTTTATGTGGTATTATTACATTCAATAAATACAAGTCTTATTTAACATAACAAGCAATAAGATATACACACTTTTCAAAACCTGGTCAGTTGTTTGACTTTTGCTGCCAATGTCATGGCGTACTCTTGGATATAGATACTACTGGACATTCCTGGATAGGGTGGTCAACTTCTCATAGAAACATCATGGGATAATTAATATTGACTTCTAACATCAAAATTTTACCTGAGCTCTTGTTTGTTGGGATTCCCGAAGCCCTAAGTGTCTGGTGATTCTCCATCATCACGTCCTGGTAAAGCTCCTTGTGTCCTTCTATATACTCCCACTCCTCCATAGAGAAATAGACGGCGACATCATCACACTTTATAGGAACCTGAAAAATACAACGACATACAGAGCGGACACAGAGACTGGTTCTGTTAGAGTCTGTTACTGAAAGAGAATCAGGAGAGGAAGATAATGTTACTGGGAACATGCAGAGAGAAGATAGGAAAACACACCCAGTTCAAGATAAAGCTTGGTCAGTTAAGGGAGTCACTGTGTCCTGGTATAATGTCATATTGTCCAGAAGTGCTCACCTCTCCAGTCACAGGTCCAGATAGAGCTTTGTCAGTAATGGGGGTCACTGTGTCCTTGTATAATGTCACACTGTCCAGCAGTGCTCACCTCTCCAGACACAGGCCCAGATAGAGCTTGGTGAGTAATGGGAGTCACTGTGTCCTGGTATAATGTCATATTGTCCAGAAGTGCTCACCTCTCCAGTCATAGGCCCAGATAGAGCTTGGTAGGTTAGGGGAGTCACGTGTCCTGGTATAATGTCACATTGTCCAGCAGTGCTCACCTCTCCAGTCACAGGTCTAGATAGAGCTTGGTCAGTAATAGGAGTCACTGTGTCCTGGCACAATGTCACAATGTCCAGCAGTGATCACCTCTCCAGTCACAGGTCCAGCTTGAGCTTGGTCAGTAATAGGAGTCACTGTGTCCTGGTATAATGTAACATTGTCCAGCAGTGCTCACCTCTCCAGTCCGCTGGTGAATGTTGGGGGAATTCTTCTTCACAATGGTGTATTCCTACAGGATGATAGAGGGACATGTCAGACATCAGTGCAGGTAGTTATTGTGTGACATATTCTTACTTGCACTGTATTCCTCACCTTCCCACATCAATATATCCTTTTCAGTGACCTCCTCTAATCCAGACTGTAAAAGCCTCACACACACACAGAGCTTACGTATCTTCAGGCAGATTATTATACTGTGCCATATAAATAGTATAACTTGTACAGAGAAATGGCCAACAACACATTATAATGCATCACTTTCTCCCTCCATACAAACATGTCTCCTCCTCCACCAAATTCAGTCACATGGACCTGTTTGTTGGTCTGTGATCGTTCTCTACTTCTACCAATTCTTATCTATTTATAACATCATATTGAACCATTTGTTTTTCTTTTCCTCTATTACTGGACATTGTTTAACATCAGCACAAAGATTGAGGTGATAATAAAAGTAAATGTGATAAAAGTGGTGTCATTGTGACGTTGTCCAGCAGCTCTCACCTCTCCAGTCAGCAGGTAGATCATCTCCAAGGCTTGGTGTAAGAATCTCTCAGCGACCTTCTCCATATTCTTTTTATCCTTAGTCATTTTGTTTATAATTAGTGTGTTAATAGGATTCTGCAAGAAAAGACAAAAGAAACTGTAGATAGTTGTAGATGGTGCACTTTTATAATATTTAATCCAAAGCTAATTCAGATATGGATCCATATCAAAATAATTATGGAACCCCATGACCCATAAACATGGTACCTCTGGAAGCCCTAGCTCTACACAATATATTAAAGGACCACTGCAGTTCCATGCAAAAATTACACTTATTAGTCACGTATGTACCTGTGATGGCAGCCCTTATGTGGACACATCTGTAATAAAGTACTGTGGTACCTGCTTCACTTTACCTGCAAAAGAGCCTAGTCCAGTCTCAAGGGAATCCCATCCATGGACCGGCAAAGATGTACATGTCACCCCTGGGGTTTGTTACTAGCCCGGGGTTACCCCTGTGATAACCATTACTTCCCCTGTTTGGACTTTCTAGGTTTGGAAACCCTCATCCCCAGTGAATCCCTCTTCTGTCTGGGTGTTTCCGCATTGTGTGGCTAAATGATTGTTATTTGTTTATATGTAGCTTTGAACCAACAGGACTCTCCAAAGTGACCGTACAATACGCACATGCGCAGAGTCACCCACCTGACCATTATTTGGGGCTGGATCCTACACTATGTCACAGTATATGTCTCTGTATACGGCTCAGGTGATCTCTCTGCTTATCATCATATTGAGTGTCTCTGATTCATTGAACTAATAAACATTATGGGCTCTGAGTTCCCACTAATTTGGCTCCGACCCGAGCTCTCCCCACAGTAATCAGTGATCCAGATAACCCCTAAATTATCTCCTTGTCACTAATTAGAACATTAATCACTTTATTTACCTGCTGAGGACACACAAAGATCAGCTCCCGGCCGCACTGCTGGAAAAGGAACAGGAAGTGAATGTTCACTGCACTAAACTACAAGTCCCAGAACCCCCAGCACTTCAAGCAGTAGCCAATCAGTAAAGTAAAGGGGCGTGTTTATGGTTACAGTCCGGTTTCCATGGTGACACGGCGGGTATATCAATATGTCTCACTCTCTGCATCTCTCTGGAGCAATAAAGCAGAGCTGTTATCAAATAGTGATGTCATCGCCAGCCCGATTATTTCAGTGGCAGGACATTTGTGATGCTGTTGCTGCCCTATAATGTGTGTGTCGCGCATGTTACCCACTGTCTGAAATGTCTGTCTGACTTACCCAAAACAAACATGGCGATCCAAGTGACCGGCGGATAATCTTTCTGTAAGCGTGCGTCATGACGTCATAATTTCTTCCTAACAACCGGATATCCACTGAATAAAGAGCAAGGGGCACAAACTAGGACTGTCTATCTATCTATCTATCTATCTATCTATCTATCTATCTATCTATCTATCTATCTATTTATCTATCTGTCTATCTGTCAGTTTGGAGGGAGGGGTGTATATATGTTTTTATCTCATATGTATTTGTACTTATTTATACATATATAGTGATGGGAGATGATTTCTCTCTCTGTGAATATATATTTATAGTGCAGGGCAGTGTATACCATGGTATATATGTATTTAAATTGCGAGGCTCGAAGAGGGAGAGAGAAGGAAGGAGGGGGAGGGAGAAGGAGAAAGAGAGTAAAGCCGCTCATTGCGAGGCTAGCAATGGGCGCCGAAGGGGAGAGGAAGGGAGAAAGAAAAGGAGGTGGAGAGAGAGAATAAGATAGGGAGAGATAGAAGGTGGTAAGGAGAGAGAGCAGAGGGGGAGAGAGTGGAGAGGGTGCAGATAGAAACAGATGGCGTAGAGAGAAGCAGAGGGCGTAGAGAGAGAGGGTACACAGAGAGAGGGAGCGGGCGCAAAGATAGAGAGAATACACCGAGAGGGCACACAGACAGAAGACACCATTTTTAAGACTATATTATACCGAGGCTCACAATGGGAGACGGAGGGGGAGAGGAGGGAAAGTGACGGAGGGAGAGAGGAGGGAAGGAGAGGGAGAGAGAAGGATGAAGGGGGGAGAGAAAAGGAAGGAGAGAGAGACAGAGGGAGGAGACAGAGAGAGTGAGAAGGAGAGAGAGAGAAAAGCTGCTCATTGCGAAGCTAGCAATGGACGCTGAATGGGAGAGCGAGGGAAGGAGAGGGAGAGAGTGAGTAGGAGAGGGAGGTGGAGAGAGAGAAGAAGATAGGAAGAGATAAAAGGAGGGAAGGAGAGAGAGCACAGAGAGAGAGTGGAGAGGGTACAGAGATTGAGAGAGAGAATACACAGAGAGAGGGCACACAGTGAGAGTGAGCACAGAGAGAGGGAGCGGGCGCAGAGAGAAGCAGACAGAGAGGACACACAGAGAGAGGGTGCAGAGATAGAGAGAGAGAATACACAGAGAGAGGGAGCGGGAGCAGAGATAGAGAGAGAGAATACACACAGAGAGAGGGCACACAGACAGACAGAAGACACCATATTTAAGACTATATTATACCGTCATTATTAATGGGCAAGTGACTAGTAGATATATAATGGTGATAAATACTTGTGAGCTGTGCGGTCTGATCAGGTGATGTTTGTATCTAATCTCCGGCTCCTACTAATCTTATAATCACTATAATCCTTTATGGTCAGTACTTTGTCCTATAACAGATAATATCAGATCCTTCCCTCCTGATCCATCCTACTTGTCCTTAGTGTCTCCATATTGTCCCCCCAATGCCCTCCCCACCATTGCAGTGTTTGATTCCCTGTTAGGTCATTGTACAAGTAGTGTGTTTAACCCATAAAGTCCTGGGCAGGCCCGTGTGTGACTAGAGGACCAGGTATAACAAGGGGCTCTGGTCTTAGACCTGGACTTTAGGTCAGTGACACAATGACTGATACAATAGCCCAGTATTAAATAAAATAATATCAGATCTGTGTCTACACAAACATACATCGCTGGATGATCATTTGGGTAGGTATTATTAAATTACATTTATTTAACAGTTTCATTTATTTTTCATTTTGTTTTTCATTTTTTATTTACTTGAATTTTTTATTTTAATGTAATCTAATTTTTTTTTAAAGTTTTTTTGTGTTTGTAGTTAATTGTATTAGTGTAGTGTATTAGTGTAGTGTAGTGTTTTTTATACTTAGGCACATCAGGGGTTACGTTTAGGGTACCATAGTGGTCTATATAGACTCCTGAGGCTGTTAAGGCTTGGTTTTAGCATACCATGGGAGCCTATATAGACCCCCATGGTATTTTGGAGTAACATTAGATACCATGGGGGTCCTTTTAGGATAGGCATAGCATAGGATCTATATAGAATAGGAAGGTATACTGGGTTAATATTGATTATTATTATTGTTTATTTGTAACGCGCCAATACTAGTGAGTTGTGTGTCTGTGCTATCCTAATTACTATCCTAGATTATGTGTCATTGTGTATTGGTGGTTGCTTCCTTAGTGTATACCTAAAGTTGTGTGGTGTTTTGGTGCCACTGTACTCTGTACATCGGTTACAGTGAGGTGAAACATGTAAATGTGTTGGAATGGCCGAGTCACAGCCCAGACCTCAATCCAATAGAAAATCTGTGGTCAGACTTAAAGATTACTGTTCACAAGCGCAAACCATCCAACTTGAAGGAGCTGGAGAAGTTTTGCAAGGAGGAATGGGCAGAAATCCCAGTGGTAAGATGTGGCAAGCTCATAGAGACTTATGCAAAGCGACTTGGAGCTGTGATTTATGTACAATGTATTGACTTTAGGGGGGTGAATAGTTATGCACATTGACTTGTTCTGTTATTTTGTCCTATTGGTTATTTATTTATTATTATTATTGTTTATTTATAACGTGCCGACATATTCCGTGCTGTACATATGTTCCAGGCAAAGGTAAATACAAATTAAGACTTGGAATCCAGTGTCCATGGTGCTTTCCCCAAAGCACATTGCAGGATTGAAACTCGCAGACTCACTGCCTAAAGGTATTGTGAGTGGTAAAGGAGGGAGAGAGAGGTGATGAGCCTGTTAGGGTGGAAGGTGATATGCTTCTTTAAAGAGATGCGTTTTTAGGGAGGTTTTGAATGTTTTGAGGCAGAAGGATAATCTGGTGGAGCGAGGCAAGGAGTTCCAGAGAGAAAAGTCCTGAAGGCGAGAGTGAGAGGAGGTGACAAGAGTTGTAGAAAGAAGAAGGTCATTAGCAGAATGAAGAGGGCGGGTGGGGGAGTATTTGGAGATGACACCTGAGAGGTACAGGGGACCGCTATTGTTGAGGGCTTTGTAAGTTTGGGTCATGATTTTCCTTTTATTCTAGAGGCTAAGGGAAGCCAGTGGAGTGATTGACAGAGAGGTGATGCCGACACTGAATGTTGTGTACGGAAGATGAGTCTAGCAGAGGTGTTCTTTATGGATTCAAGTGGGGATAGTCGGGTGGTGGGTAGGCCAACAAGAAGCAAGCTGCAGTAGTCGAGTTGAGAAATGACAAGAGAGTGTATAAGGATTTTAGTTGTGTCTTGTGTAAGATAGCGACAAATTCTGGAGATGTTTTTTAGATGGAGAAGACAAGGAGTTTCAGCGTTTCCAAAAATGTTTGTATATCTCCCCTACTTGGTTTAATGAAATTTACTTGTTCTTCTACATTGTATAATTGTCTGTAATAATCGTAGAAGATATTGCCTATATCCTTAGGTTTATGTTGTGTTATCCCATTTTTATCTATTCATTTTTCATATCTTTTCTGGGGAAGCTTCTTCCTTATTTTATTCACTAGATATTTTCCAGATTTGTTTCCAAGATGATATTGATTCATTTAATTAATCTTACTAATATCAATTCCCTAATAACGTCTGGATCTATATTTGTTTTATTAGATCTTTTTTAATTGTATTAGCCTAACGTTCAACTTTCTTAAAGATAGACCTCTTTGTTTTTTAAGGTGTATATTCCAAGAGGTTAATAAACCCCTCACAAAGGCTTTGTGTGTATTCTACACAAGCACGTCTGAGTCTACCGAGCCTTTGTCAATTAAAAAAAAACGTTTTAATTCATGTTTTAATTTCTCCTTATATTCTAGACTTTTATGTATATGAATCAGTTCTGTAAATCAATGCAGTGTTTTCTTTCCTGTGCTCTGTAATCAAGGTCCAGGTGAGAGTGGGTGTGGCTTGGCCTGTGCTCTGTAATCAGGGTCCAGGTGAGAGTGGGTGTGGCTTGGCCTGTGTTCTGTAATCAGGGTCCAGGTGAGAGTGGGTGTGGCTTGGCCTGTGCTCTGTAATCAGGATCCAGGTGAGAGTGGGTGTGGCTTGGCCTGTGCTCTGTAATCAGGGTCCAGGTGAGAGTGGGTGTGGTTTGGCCTGTGTAAAGGTTTGTCTGTGTGCATTTTGTCGTGTTCTGTTGAATCAGTTCTGTGAGGCAGGGCAGTGTTTTCTGTCCTGTGCTCATTTATCATTGTACAGGTGAGTAGGCGGGGTCTATTTTAACAAGGGAAGGAGCGAACTTGGGAGCTTGCAATCATTTCTAGTGTAAGTGTAGTTAGTGTGTAGGAGATTGAATAAAAGGAGGGAATTCAAAGAAAAGGGGTATTATAAGAAAAAGTAGAAAACAACAATATATATATATATTTCTTTGTTTTGTTTGGGTTAAGGTGTAGAAAAGCCATCTTTATACAAATACATTGATTTGTTTTCTCACTGTATTTTTGTAACTGATAATCATGAGTCAGTCTAGCGGCAACCTCATAGAGTGTACACCCTGCCACATGTATGCACTACTGATACAGATGATCCAAGGTCCATACCTCTGTGACAGGTGTGAGCATATTGCCTCTCTGGAAGCTCAAATTGGAAAACTAGAGAGGAAAATTGCGACACTTCATGATATTGTACCACTGGAAAAGGGAGCTGGTGCTCACTGTGCACAGTTAAGCTGGGCCTAGCATTGAGGGTGGAGATGGGGCTAGTGAGGATGTCCAGGGAGGTAGCTGGGTTACAGTTAGAAGGGGAATCACGGGGAACAGGAGGAGGCAGGCCAGTTCTGAGTTGGCAAACACCAACAGATTGGCCAGATTGAGTGAAACCGTCGGAGAACCGATAGAGCTGGAGGAGTGGGAGGGCAGAATAGGCAGAGCAACAGACAGGTTTTGGTGGTAGGGGACTCTATTATTAGGAAGATAGACAAGGTGATTGGAGATGTCCATTCAGGAATGGCATTGTCATATATGTCATATGTCACTGTTGGAGAAACGATAGAGCTGGAGGAGTGGGAGGGCAGAATAGGCAGAGCAACAGATTAACCATCGCAGTGGGGGTCCCGATCACACGCGATCAGTGACCCCCGCTGCAATGAAAATTAAAAATGTGTTACGGGTCCTTAAAGGACTGTAAAGATCCTTAAAGGACCCATTATAAAAGAAAACAAATATAAACTATCACCCTATCACTATAATTAACCCTGTCACTCATGGGGGTCAATATAGACCCACATAAGACCTTCATTAACCCTGTCACTCATGGGGGTCAATACAGACCCCCATAAACCTTCATTAACCCTGTCACTCATGGGGGTCAATACAGACCCCCATAAGCACTTCATTAACCCCCTCACTCATGGGGGTCAATATATATCCCATAAGCCCTTCATTAACCCTGTCACTCATGGGGGTCAATACAGACCCCCATGAGCACTTAATTAACACCCTCACTCATGGTGGTCAATACAGACACCCATAAACCCCTAAGTAACCCTGTCATTTATGGGGGTCAATATAGACCCCCATAAGCCCTTCATTAACCCTGTCACTCATGGGGGTCAATACAGACCCCCATAAACCTTCATTAACCCTGTCACTCATGGGGGTCAATACAGACCCCCATAAGCACTTCATTAACCCCCTCACTCATGGGGGTCAATATAGACCCCCATAAGCCCTTCATTAACCCTGTCACTCATGGGGGTCAATACAGACCCCCATGAGCACTTAATTAACACCCTCACTCATGGTGGTCAATACAGACACCCATAAACCCCTAATTAACCCTGTCATTTATAGGGGTCAATACAGACCCACATAACCCCCTAATTAACCCTGTCACTCATGGCAGTCAATATAGACCCCAATAAGCCCTTCATTAACCCTGTCAATCATTGGGGTCAGTACAGATCCCCATAAATCCCTAATTAACCCTGTCATTCATGGGGGTCAATATAGACCCCCATAAGCCCTTTATTAACACTGTCACTCATGGGGGTCAATACAGGCCCCCATAAGCCCTTCATTAACCCTGTCACTCATGAGGGTCAATACAGACCCCCATAAGCCCTTCATTAACCCTGTCACTCATAGGGGTCAATATAGACCCCCATAAGCTCTTCATTAACACTGTCACTCATGGGGGTCAATATAGACCCCCATAAGCACTTAATTAACCCCCTCACTCATGGGGGTCAATACAGACACCCATAAACCCCTAATTAACCCTGTCACTCATGGGGGTCAATATAGACCCCCATAAGCCCTTTATTACCCTGTCACTCATGGAGGTCATAAGAGACCCCCATAAGCACTTAATTAACCCCCTCAGTCATGGGGGTCAATACAGCCCCCCATAAGCCCTTAATTAACCCCCTCACTCATGGGGGTTAGAACAGAACCCCATAAACCGCTAATTAACCCTGTCACTCATGGGAGTCAATATAGACCACCATAAGCCCTTCATTAATACTGTCACTCATGGGTTCAATACAGACCCCCATAAGCACTTAATTTACCCCCCCACTCATGGAAGTCAACAGAGGCCCCCATAAACCCCTAATTAACCCTGTCACTCATGGGGGTCAATACAGACCCCCATAAACCTTCATTAATCCTGTCACTCATGGGGGTCAATATAGACCCCCATAAGCACTTCATTAACCCTCTCACTCATGGGGGTCAATACAGACCCCCATAAACCTTCATTAACCCTGTCACTCATGGGGGTCAATATAAACCCCCATTAGCCCTTCATTAACCCTCTCACTCATGGGGGTCAATATAGACCCCCATAAGCCCTTCATTAACCTGTCAATCATTGGGGTCAGTACAGGTCCCCATAAATCCCTAATTAACCCTGTCATTCATGGGGGTCAATATAGACCCCCATAAGCCCTTTATTAACACTGTCACTCATGGGGGTCAATACAGACCCCCATAAGCCCTTCATTAACCCTGTCACTCATAGGGGTCAATATAGACCCCCATAAGCTCTTCATTAACACTGTCACTCATGGGGGTCAATATAGACCCCCATAAGCACTTAATTAACCCCCTCACTCATGGGGGTCAATACAGACCCCCATAAAATCCTTAATTAACCCTGTCACTCATGGGGGTCAATATAGACCCCCATAAGCACTTAATTAACCCCCTCACTCATGGGGGTCAATACAGACACCCATAAACCCCTAATTAACCCTGTCACTCATGGGGTCAATATAGACCCCCATAAGCCCTTTATTACCCTGTCACTCATTGAGGTCATTAGAGACCCCCATAAGCACTTAATTAACCCCCTCAGTCATGGGGGTCAATACAGCCCCCCATAAGCCCTTAATTAACCCCCTCACTCATGGGGGTTAGAACAGAACCCCATAAACCGCTAATTAACCCTGTCACTCATGGGAGTCAATATAGACCACCATAAGCCCTTCATTAATACTGTCACTCATGGGGTTCAATACAGACCCCCATAAGCACTTAATTAACCCCCTCACTCATGGATGTCAATAGAGGCCCCCCATAAACCCCTAATTTAACCCTGTCACTCATGGGGTCAATACAGACCCCCATAACCTTCATTAATCCCTGTCATCATGGGGGTCAATATAGACCCCCATAAGCACTTCATTAACCCTCTCACTCATGGGGGTCAATACAGACCCCACATAAACTTCATTAACCCTGTCACTCATGGGGGTCAATATAAACCCCCATTAGCCCTTCATAACCCTCTCACTCATGGGGGCCAATATGACCCCCATAAGCCCTTCATCTAACCCTGTCAATCATTGGGGTCGTACAGATCCCATAAATCCCTAATTAACCCTGTCATTCATGGGGGTCAATATAGACCCCCATAAGCCCTTTATTACACTGTCACTCATGGGGGTCAATACAGGCCCCCATAAGCCCTTCATTAACCCTGTCACCTCATGATGGTCAATACAGGACCCCCATAAGCCCTTCATTAACCCTGTCATCATAGGGGTCAATATAGACCCCCATAAGCTCTTCATTAACACTGTCCACTCATGGGGGGTCAATATAGACCCCATAGCACTTAATTAACCCCTCACTCCCATGGGGGTCAATACAGACACCCATAAATCCCTAATTAACCCTGTCACTCATGGGGGTCAATATATACCCCCATAACGCCTTCATTAACCCTGTCACTCATGGAGGTCATTAGAGACCCCCATAAGCACTTCAGTCATGGGGGTCAATACAGCCCCCCATAAGCCCTTAATTAACCCCCTCACTCATGGGGGTCAGTACAGAACCCCATAAACTGCTAATTAACCCTGTCACTCATGGGAGTCAATATGGACCCCATAAGCCCTTTATTAACCCTGTCACTCATGGGGGTCAATACAGACCCTCATAACCACTTAATTAACCCCGTCACTCATGAGGGTCAATACAGACCCCCATAAGCACTTAATTCACCCTGTCACTCATGGGGGTCAATACAGACCACCATAAACCTATAATTAACTCTGTCACTCATGGGGGTCAATACAGACCCCCATAAACCTATAATTAACCCTGACATTCATGGGGTTCAATACAGACCCCCATATGCACTTAACACCATCACTTATGGGGGTCAATACAGACCCCCATAAACCCATAATTAACCCTGTCACTCATGAGGATCAATACAGACCCACATAAGCCAATAAATAACACTGGCACTCATGGGGGTCAATACAGACCCCCATAAACCTATAATTAACTCTGTCACTCATGGGGGTCAATACAGACTCCCATAAACCCATAATTAACCCTGTCACTCATGGGGGTCAATACAGACCCCCATAAACACTTAATTAACACAGTCACTTATGGGGGTCAATACAGACCCCCATAAACCCATAATTAACCCTGTCACTCATGAGGATCAATACAGACCCCCATAAACCCATAATTAACCCTGTCACTCATGAGGATCAATACAGACCCACATAAGCCAATAAATAACACTGGCACTCATGGGGGTCAATACAGACCCCCATAAAATCCTTAATTAACCCTGTCACTCATGGGGGTCAATACAGACCCTCATAACCACTTAATTAACCCTGTCACTCATGAGGGTCAATACAGACCCCAATAAGCCAATACATAACCATGTCACTCATGAGGATCAATAGAGATCCTCATAATCCTCTATTTAACCCCATCAGTCCCATATGGGTATATTATTACCCTTATGGGGCTGTTAACCGCATAAGTGCCATGACGGTCCTCAAGGACCATCATGACACTAATTATAAACACTACATTGCACTATACCCCTCAAATAAAACATTAAATATCAACTAAACACCCTCTACACTAACCTATTAACACCTACACTACCTACCTACCCTACCTACCTACCCACTAATAACCCCCCCACCAATATAATTACAGAAAATTTAAAAAAATCAATTCAACAAAAATCTACATTACAGAAAATTAAAAAAGCTAAGTCACAAAAAAAAGGAACATTACAGAAAATAAAAAAATACATTAGAACCCCCCCCACTACAGAAAAAAAAAAAACATTACACACCTGAAAAGGAAATACATATAATACATACAATACATACAATCCAAATTAAATAAAATACAATACCTCCCAATCTAACCAATATACAATAAATCCTATCTATCTAATATACATCCCAATCTATGTAATATACAATAAATCCTATCTATCTAAAATACATGCTATCTATATAAATACATCCCCCTATCTAACATACAATAAATGGTATCGCTATATAAAATACTCTAATTCTAAGCTAAAAGAAAATAATAATAATATTAATAATAATGCACCTGTCAATCTTTATTTAAACCAATCACAAGGCGCAGATGCCTTCAGCCAATCACAATGGAATACAGCCCCACAGGGTGATTAGCTGGAGGCATCTGCGCATTCTGATTGGTTGCACTGACAATAGCCAATCACAATGGGATACACACCCACGTACTGATTGGCCGAAGGCATTTGCACCTTCTCATTGGCTGTTGTCAATGTCAATCAGTATTACAGCCAATGAGAAGGCGCAGATGTCTTCAGCCAATCACCCCATGGGGGTGTATCCCATTATGAATGGCTGATGGCAATAAAGCCTTCTGATTGGTTTAAATAAAGATTGACAGCTGCATTATCCAATCAGAGTGGGATTTTGGGGTGTATCCCTTTCTCATTGGCTCACACATCCTCCTCCTTTTCTGCCCCGGATGGACCCTGGAACAATCCGCGCTCTAAAAAAAATGTTTGTAAAAAACTAACTGAGGTCCGCACTTGCGAACCTCCCCAACGCTAATGAGCCTCCTACGGAGTGTTCCAGAATAAAATTGGCAATGGCGGCTTCTGATTGGCTGAAAACGCTGTCTATCAAATTCAGCCAATCAGAAGCCACCATTGCCAATTTTATTCTGGAACACTCCGTAGGAGGCTCATTAGCGTTGGGGAGGTTCGCAAGTGCGGACCTCAGTTAGTTTTTTACAAACAGTTTTTTTAGAGCGCGGATTGTTCCAGGGTCCATCCGGGACAGAAAAGGAGGAGGCCGGGGACATTGTGGGGAGGTAAGTACAATGAATATTATGTTTATTTTACTTTGTTTTTATGTTTATGTCTGTTGTATTAATGTAATGTTTATTTTCAACAGGGGCCGCGCCAGAGAAGAAAAGAAGTAGGACGGGGACATGCTGGAAATGTGAGTAGAATATTTAGAATATTTAGAATGTTTATTTATTTACTGTAAATGTTGTACTAATTTTTTTGGCTGATCTGAAGGGACATCTGCAAAGGTAAGTGGTCTTAATCATTTTATTTTACCTCAGAATTAGTTTTTTTTAGATAGAGATAGCATTTATTGTATGTTACATAGGGGGATTTATTTTAGATAGATAGCATGTGTTGTATATTAGATAGATTGGGGGATGTATATTAGATAGGATGCATTGTATATTAGATAGATTGTGGGATGTATTTTAGATAGATAGCATTGATTGGATATTAGATAGATAGGGTGATGTATTTTAGAGAGATAGTATTGATTGTATATTACATTGATTGGGTGATGTATTGTATGTATTCTATATGTATTTCCTTTTCAGATGTGTAATTTTTTTTTCTTCTGTACTTGGTGGAGGGGGGGTGTTGTAATGTATTTTGTTATTTTCTGTAATGTTCCCTTTTTTTATTTTTTGTGATTTAGGTTTTTTTATTTCATGTAATGTTTATTTTTTATTTTTGGTGACTATATTTTTTTCCCCTTGTAATTAGAGTGGTTGGGGGGTGATTAGGAGGTAGGTAGGTAGTGTTGGTAGGTAGGGTATGTGTTAATAGGTTAGTGTAGAGGGGAGTTAGTTTAGATTTAATGGTTTATTGGGGTGCTATACTGCAGTGTACTGTTTATACTTACTGTCATGGTGGTACTTACGGGGTAATGTTAGGCTTCTAACTGTCCCATGAGGGTCTTTAAATACCCTTATAAGACTAATGGGGTTAAATAGAGGCTTATGAGGGTCTGTATAGACCCCCATAAGAGACCGGTTTAAAATGGTGTAGTGCTTACACTTTGGGTCATGAGGGTCCTGGATGACCCTCATGGCACTTATAGTGTTAGTACATGCGCTCATTAGTGTGTTAGAGGGGACTATATAGTTGAGGCACACAGTACACTCACATTGTGTGGCAAACAGCATTTCAACACTTTCTTTTATTGACCGTCATTTTTTGACGGGCAAGTCGCTAGTACTATATATATAATACAGAGGGATGGGAGTGGGCTGTCTATCTATCTGTCTATCTGTCTATCTATCTATCTATCTATCTATCTATCTATCTATCTATCTATCTGTCTATATGTCTATCTATCTGTCTATCTATCTATCTATCTATCTATCTATCTATCTGTGACTGGTTATCAGGTGCGAGTTGGATAAAGACACTTACAGTTGATGTATTTACAAATATATGGACTGAGATAAGTTGGTGAATGTAGGTGTAGTGTCCATAGGCATTGAGGTAAGTGGGTGAATGTACGTGAAGAGTCTATAGGGATTGAGGTAAATGGGGTGAATGTACGTGTAGAGTCCATAGGGATTGAGGTAAGTGGGTTAATGTATGTGTAAAGTTCATAGAGTGCATCACTGGATGATGGGAGCACACAGGAGGACGTCACTTACAGTTGATATATTCACCAATATATGAAGTGAGGTAAGTGGGTGAATGTACATGAAGAGTCTATAGGGATTGAGGTAAATGCGGTGAATGTACGTATAGACTGATATATGAGCAATGATTGGCAAGTACTACATTCTAGATCCCCCCACCCTTATCAAGCTCTCTAAGCTACACATTACATTACTATACTGAGCTGCACAAACAATGCTGTATATCTCGAGAAATATGTACTACAGAGATAAATAGTGTGAAGATCTGTTTTCCCTTAACTAATATACTTTCAGATTTTCAAAACAGTTGTATAAAATAAGCAAGCCAGCTTCACATAGCCAGCAGATTCAACTTGTTGGTAGTGGTGGGATCTTGGTGCAAGAACCAGCAGCAAGGATGGGATATGGTGATCTATGCAGTGTTGTCCAGTACTTTCGGGGATTGGCGGAGATGCAGAAACCCATCAGCAATTTTTCCAAACCTTGAAATCATGGTCTAAGTCCAATGAAGGCCAGCACTGGATAGATGAGATCATGGACCACATGGAGGCCTGCAGAGCAGAGGTCATCAAGGAGAAAAGGAGCCTGATCACCAATATGACGGAGCGGCTATTGCTACCGGACTGCCACAGAAGAGAAGAGATGGGCAGCTATTCAAAATCAGTGGATGGCTTCCCTGGGACTCCAGCAAGATGAGGAGCTACCAGAATGGCTTGCGGAAGTGCTGTGGACGGAGCTTGGCTTGGAACATCAGAATGCGAACCTAACGCTTCCAGATCCTGCATCACAATGGCCCTCCATCTACACACTTGGGCTGGTGGAAGGGCCTCCTCATGTGCTGCAGGGTGATCCAAAGGGTGGCCTGGGAACCGCAGAGTGATGGGAAATTCTAGTCGAACAGTGCCAAAAGGATGTGGAAATTGAGCCAGGCACAGCAGGAGAAGTGACGCTCAGACAGCTGGTCCATAGAGAAATGGATTTGTAAATACAGTATGAGGAGCTGCCTTTTACAGACCAATCTACCAATCTGACATTTCACAGCAGCACATTGATATTGTGACCAGCCTAGGTGCAACAGCTATTGGCAAGGTGGTAACCGAGAAGGCGGACTGCAGCAAAAGCTCCGCCACTGTGGATCTACAACAGGGCAAGGCCAAGTTATTCCAGCCAGCTTGCTAGGAAAAGAACCAGGCTAATCCACAAAGACAGAGACTATACAAAATGCTAGCAGGAAAGGGAACACTCCCTGGGATCCTGTTGCCAGAGCCAACAGCTGCTCCACGTGCCATATCAAACATGGTGACATAATTACTGATGGATACCTGGGTAAACCCACCCCAGAAGCAAGTGTCTACAGTATCCAGCTTGGAAGTCATGGCGGCAGTAGAGCAGATGGACACCAGCAGTAGACCAGTCACCATGGAGCTACCCACAGGCAAGGCCAAACTGATCAAAATGGCTTGTCAAGAAAGAGATCATACTGATCTACACACAGAGATAGAGGGAGATCAGGAGAGGGCGCAAGCCCTGGGACATGATGCCAGAGCAAACCCATGCTCCCCCACATATCGAGCAGATGTTTGGGCTTTACAGATGAAGACCACATTCCCAGCAGCAGATGACAAGAGTCAAGATCCTGGCCAGCAGTGGCAACTGGCCAATCCAGACAAGGCACAATTGGAAGTATCTATTTTGCCAAGAGGTGCACCTGATTCCAGTCCAGAGGTCAAATCTAAGGATGGTGCAGTAATTTTGTCTGCTACACAAAGGGCAGAAACAGAGGTGCTGCCAACAACCGGTCACAGCCCAAGGGCAGATGGTGGCCACCATTCCCATCATGTCACTGAGGGCCAAGAACCTGAGATGTTTGCTATTTTTTCAACAACAGATTACAACTTTGCTCTGGATTCAGCAGGGCAGTCTGTTCCACTGCCCCTGCCTTTGGGGACTGTACAACTAGTCTATCCTTTGGGTTTACCAGAGAAGCTTTTGGATTACAATTGGGGGCCTAAGAGGAAGTTGTTCCCAGAAATCCTCTGATAGCCTTGACACCCTACCATGCCTGGAAATTGTGTAGGATGGTCTCATTATCGATCCAATATGTAGCTACTAAACCCAGAAGCATTTTACACCGTGGACTAAGGACTCTAGAAGCCTGTTTGTTTTCCACGACAAGGACTTAAACCTGAACTGATCGGCCAGCTCCACAGGAGCAATCAGAGGAGATTAAAATAAAATTAAGCCAGCCATAGTCAGCTGATCTCACTGCAGAAAGTACAAGTAATTAAATTTATTATCCTGCAGTGACATCTTGTGGATGTTTTTGGTAATTACATGCATCTGTGTTTCTTTGTTCTTTTCCCCGCCAACAAAATTCCTGGATGTTGCCTCCCATTGGTCACCCTCTAGATGGGCCCAGCAAAGTCCAACCGTTTCCCTGCCTCCTGATTGGCTTCTTCTATTTCTGCTATTAGTTGTTTTAATTGGCAGAGAGTTTGCCTATGTTCAGCCCACTATGATGTAAAATCCTTTGTTCTGAAACTGCATATATACATGCTGTAAACAAATAAAAGATGCTATCATGGAACATCTAGAGAATTGCGGTCCTGGAACATCTAAAGAATTGGGATGTTTTTATTTAGAGGGAAGACTTTTAATTATTTTAGTGAGGTGATGTAGACGATCCTGATTCGAATCCGGGACACAGAGAGGCCCATTCCTTCTTGGAAGATAGCCTGAGAGTGGATCCTGTAGCCAAAAGGCAGGCATTTCTGGAGCTGAATAGCACCACCCTCCAGAATCTTCACAAATAGCTATTGCAATGTATGGACCAGTGGTTCCCAAAACTGTGCGCTGGGGCTCCCTGGGGAGCCATGACTGGCCCCCCTACAGTGGCAACGCAAACCCTCCCCAGCATTCTCTGCTGGCTCTCCTCGCCCCAAGGCCCACTATACTCACCAGCCTGTGGAGGAGAGAGGACGCCAGCCGGGGGGAGGAGCCAGCGAGGAGGAACAACCAAGTGGGAAGCCAGAGGGTAAGAAGCTGGGGTCCCCCCCACACGACCCTCCTGCTGGCCCTCGTGCCTCCCTACAGCCCCCACTGCCTCCCATGGCCAGATCTATCCCCTAAAGCTGCTCCTCAAGTGAGGTGCGACCTCATTTTTAGTCCAAAACCTGACCTTTCAATTAAACAAAATAAGTGACAAAGATCTCACCTTGAGGTCTCACATAAATGTATCTTAGTGGAGGATCCATGTAATAGGAACGTGTTCTGCCTGTATACCATATACATACATACGACACTTTTTAGGGTCCTTTTCCCAATGATAACATCTGAGATCTAGTGTCTTTTATGACATCACGGTTTATATTGTGTTTTTTAACCAATTTTTACCTTTTAGATGACTTATATTTTTAGGATATTTTGTCCAATCATATCCATTGGCCAGTATGTTTTTTATGCATAATAAAAGCATATCTTTTCAAGGAATTGAGGTGTGTGTGTATCTTTCCATTAGACCTTGGATTTAGATCACATAGACACACATGCACATATACACCATATATATAGAATCATTGGTGCATACTCTTATATACAGATATACAGAAATTGTAGTGTTTTTGTCAGTATACCTGACACCTCACAGAGGTAATTTCAAGTACACCTCATAAATCATAGAACCACACTGTATATTGGGGTGCACTACGAAAATATATACTATATATATGTAAATATGGGACTTTAGTGACAGATAGATAGACATATATATAGATAGACAGAGACAGATAGACAGCCCCTCTCCCATCACTCTGTATTATATATTAGTATAATATCATTATATGCGGTATCTGTTCCTGTCTTTATCCCACTCGCACCTGATAACCAGTCACAGATAGACAGATAGATAGAAAGATAGAAAGATAGATAGATAGATAGATAGATAGATAGATAGATAGATAGATAGATAGATAGAGGGATAGATAGATAGATAGATAGATAGATAGATAGAGAGATAGAGAGATAGACAGACAGCCCCACTACCATCACTCTGTATTATATATATAGTATAATATCATTATATCCGGTATCACTTCCTGTCTTTATCCCCACTCGCACCTGATAACCAGTCACAGAGAGGACAGATAGATAGAGATAGAATATAGATAGATAGATAGATAGAAAGATAGATAGATAGATAGATAGAAGACAGATAGATAGATAGACAGATAGACAGATAGATAGACAGACCCCACTACCATCCCCTCTGTATTATATATTACATATTCTAATTGTCTAACTGCGATTCGTCGTCACGCTTCAGACGAATCGCAGTTAGACAATTATAAAGTGCTGCGCATTGCGCAGAGCGCGTCGCGAGCCGCGCTCTGCGCCCGAGCCGCGCTTGCGCAGAGCGCGGGGGGAGAGTCACAGAGGGAGAGTGGGGAAAAGGGAGAGTGGGGAAGAGGGGGGGGGGGGAGAGGCACAGAGGGAGAGTGGGGAAGAGGCACAGATGGAGAGTGGGGAAGAGACACAGAGGGAGGGGGAGAGACACAGAGGGAGAGTGGGGAAGAGAGTGGGGAAGAGGGGGGGGAGAGTCACAGAGGGAGAGTGGATAAAAAGGGAGAGTGGGGAAGAGGGGGAGGAGAGGCACGGCACAGAGGGAAAGTGGGGAAGAGGCACAGAGGGAGAGTGGGGAAGAGACACAGGGAGGGGGGAGAGACACAGAGGGATAGGTGGGAAAGAGACACAGGGGAGGTAGAGGAGGGGGAAAAGACACACGGGAGGGAGAACATGGGGAAGATACACATGGGAGGGAAATGGGGGGGGGAGGGGAACAGACACAGGGGGAAGGGGGAAAGAGACACAGGCCAGGGAACAGGCACAGAGGGAGAGGGGGGAAGAGGCACAGAGGGAGAGGGGGGAAGAGACACAGGGGGGAGAGATACAGAGGGTGAGGGAGGAAGAGACACAGAGGGAAGGGGGGAAGAGGTACAGAGAGAGGGGGAAAGACGCACAGGGGGGGGCAGAGGAAGGGGTGAAGAGACACAGTGGCGAGACACACAGAGAGAGGGGGAAGAGACACAGGGGAGAGGGTGGAAGACACAGAGTGGGGAGAGACACAGAGGGTGAGGGGGAAGAGACAGGGAGGAAGAGGCACAGAAAGAGGAGGGGGAAGAGACACAGGGGAGTGAGAGGAGGGGGAAGAGACACAGGGGAGAGAGTGCAGGGGGGGGGAAGATACACAAGGGAGGGAAATGGAGACACGAGGAAGGCCGTAACAGACACAGGGCTGAGGGGGAAAGAGACACAGGCCAGGGGGGAACAGACACAGGGGAGGGTTGGGGGAGACACAGGGGAGGGTTGGGGGAGACACAGGGGGGGGAGAGATGCATAGGAGGGAGAAGGGGGAAAGAGACACAGGGAGGGGTTTAGAGACACGGAAGGGAGAGGGAGGTAAAAACACAGGGGGGCAGGAGATACAAAGGAGGTAGACGAGGTGGAAGGAGACACAAGGGAGGGAGAGGAGGGGGGAAATAAGACACGAGGGAGGAAGTAGACAGAGGGAGAGACTCGCAATGAGCTCCAAAGGGGCTCATTGGAAGGCCTGTGATGAGCGCCAAAGGCGCTCATCACAAGGCCAGTAAAGTAGAGGTGGAGAGGCTTACATTGTGTGGCAAACAGCATTGCCAGGCTTCAGTTTTTATTGCCGTCATTTTTGACGGGCAAGTCGCTAGTATAGTATAATATCATTATAACCGGTATCACTTCCTGTCTTTATCCCACTCGCACCTGATAACCAGTCACAGATAGATAGATAGACAGACAGATAGATAGACAGATAGATAGATAGATAGATAGACAGCCCCACTACCATCCCTCTGTATTATATTTATAGTATAATATCATAATATCCGGTATCACTTCCTGTCTTTATCCCACTTGCACCTGATAACCAGTTACAGATAGATAGATAGATAGATAGATAGATAGATAGATAGATAGACAGATAGATAGATAGATAGATAGATAGATAGATAGATAGATAGATAGATAGCCCCACTCTTATCCCTCTGTATTATATATATAGTACTAGCAACTTGCCCGTCAAAAAATGACGGTCAATAAAAAAAAGTGTTGAAATGCTGTTTGCCTCACAATGTGAGTGTACTGTGTGCCTCAACTATATAGACCCCTCTAACACACTAATGAATGCATGTAATAACACTATAAGTGCCATGAGGGTCATCCAGGACCCTCATGACCCAAAGTGTAAGCACTACACCATTTTAACCCGGTCTCTTATGGGGGTCTATACAGACCCTCACAAGCCTCTATTTAACCCCATTAGTCCCATAAGGGTATTTAAAGACCCTCATGGGACAGTTAGAAGCCTAACATTACCCCGTAAGTACCACCATGACAGTAAGTATAAACACTACACTGCACTATAGCAACCCAATAAACCATTAAATCTAAACTAACCCCCATTTACACTAACCTATTAACACATACCCTACCTACCTACACTACCTACCTACCTCCTAATCACCCCCCAACCACTCTAATTACAGGGGAAAAAAAACTAAAGTCACCAAAAATAAAAAATATACATTACATGAAATAAAAAAACCTAAATCACAAAAAAAAAAATCTACATTACAAAAAAAAACCTAAGTCACAAAAAATAAAAAAAAGGGAACATTACAGAAAATAACAAAATACATTACAACACCCCCCCCACCACCAAGTACAGAAGAAAAAAAATTACACACCTGAAAAGGAAATACATATAGAATACATACAATACATCACCCAATCTATGTAATATACAATCAATACTATCTCTCTAAAATACATCACCCAATCTATCTAATATCCAATCAATACTATCTATCTAAAATACATCCCACAATCTATCTAATATACAATGCATCCTATCTAATATACATCCCCCAATCTATCTAATATACAACACATGCTATCTATCTAAAATAAATCCCCCTATGTAACATACAATAAATGCTATCATCTATCTAAAAAACCCTAATTCTGAGGTAAAATTAAATGATTAAGACCACTTACCTTGCAGATGTCCCTTCAGATCAGCCAAAAAAATGAGTACAACATTTACAGTAAATAAATAAACATTCTAAATATTCTAAATATTCTACTCACATTTCCAGCATGTCCCCGTCCTACTTCTTTTCTTCTCCGGCGCGGCCCCTGTTGAAAAATAAACATTACATTAATACAACAGACATAAACATAAAAACAAAGTAAAATAAACATAATATACATTGTACTTACCTCCCCACAATGTCCCCGGCCTCCTCCTTTTCTGCCCCGGATGGACCCTGGAACAATCCGCGCTCTAAAAAAAATGTTTGTAAAAAAACTAACTGAGGTCGTCCGCACTTGCGAACCTCCCCAACGCTAATGAGCCTCCTACGGAGTGTTCCAGAATAAAATTGGCAATGGTGGCTTCTGATTGGCTGAAAATGCTGTCTATCAAATTTAGCCAATCAGAAGATGCCAATGTGTGAGCCAATGAGAAAGGGATACACCCCAAAATCCCACTCTGATTGGATAATGCAGCTGTCAATCTTTATTTAAACCAATCAGAAGGCTTTATTGCCATCAGCCATTCATAATGGGATACACCCCACGGGTGATTGGCTGAAGACATCTGCGCCTTCTCATTGGCTGTAATACTGATTGACATTGACAACAGCCAATGAGAAGGTGCAAATGCCTTCGGCCAATCAGTACGTCGGTGTGTATCCCATTGTGATTGGCTATTGTCAGTGCAACCAATCATAATGCGCAGATGCCTCTAGCTAATCACCCTGTGGGGGTGTATTCCATTGTGATTGGCTGAAGGCATCTGCACCTTGTGATTGGTTTAAATAAAGATTGACAGGTGCATTATCTAATCAGAGTGGGATTTTGGGATGTATCCCTTTCTGATTGGCTCACACATTGGCGCCTTCTGATTGGTTGAATTTGATAGACAGCGTTTTTAACCAATCAGAAGGCGCCATTGGCTATTTTCTCTCGGAAAGGTCTCCAAAAGGCTCATTAGCGTCGGGCTCCAAGAGGCTCATTAGCAAGTGCAGATCTCCGTAATTTTTGTAACTTTTTTTTTAGAGCTCGGTTCCAGGTGGGGCAGAAGAGGAGGAGGCCGGAGACATCGCGGGGAGGTAAGTACAATGTAGATTATATTTATTTTATTTTGTTTTATGTTTATGTATGTGTACTAATGTTATGTTTTTTTTTAACAGGGTCCGCTCCAGAGAAGAAGAAAAGAAGAAGGACGGGACATGCTGGAAAGGTGAGTAGAATATTTAGAATGTTTATAATGTTTATTTATTTTCTGTAAATTTAGGTTGCTGATCTGAAGGGACATCTGAAAAGGTAGTGGTCTTAATTATTTTCTTTTAGCTTAGAATTGAGTATTTTAAATAGCGATACCATTTATTGTATGTTAGATAGGGGGATGTATTTTATATAGATAGCATGTATTTTAGATAGATAGTATTTATTGTATATTACATAGATTGGGATGTATATTAGATAGATAGGATTTATTGTATATTGGTTAGATTGGGAGGTATTGTATTTTATTTAATTTGGATTGTATGTATTGTATGTATTATATGTATTTCCTTTTCAGGTGTGTAATGTTTTTTTTCTGTAGTGGTGGGGGGGGTTCTAATGTATTTTTATTTTCTGTAATGTTCCTTTTTTTGTGACTTAGCTTTTTTTATTTTCTGTAATGTAGATTTTTGTTGAATTGATTTTTTTTAATTTTCTGTAATTATATTGGTGGGGGCGGTTATTAGTGGCTAGGTAGGTAGGGTAGCTAGGTAGTGTAGGTGTTAATAGGTTAGTGTAGAGGGTGTTTAGTTGATATTTAATGTTTTATTTGGGGGGTATAGTGCAATGTAGTGTTTATACTTAGTGTCATGATGGTCCTTGAGGACCGTCATGGCACTTATGCGGTTAACAGCCCCATAAGGGTAATAATATACCCATATGGGACTGATGGGGTTAAATAGAGGATTATGAGGATCTCTATTGATTGTCATGAGTGACATGGTTATTTATTGGCTTTTGGGGGTCTGTATTGACCCTCATGAGTGACAGGGTTAATTAAGTGGTATGAGGGTCTGTATTGACCCCCATGAGTGACAGGGTTAATTAAGGATTTTATGGGGGTCTGTATTGACCCCCATGAGTGCCAGTGTTATTTATTGGCTTATGTGGGTCTGTATTGATCCTCATGAGTGACAGGGTTAATTATGGGTTTATGGGGGTCTGTATTGACCCCCATGAGTGACGGTGTTAATTAAGTGTTTATGGGGGTCTGTATTAAACCTCATGAGTGACAGGGTTAATTATGGGTTTATGGGGGTCTGTATTGACCCCCATGAGTGACTGTGTTACTTAAGTGTTTATGGGGGTCTGTATTGACCCTCATGAGTGACAGGGTTAATTATGGGTTTATGGGGGTCTGTATTGACCCCCATGAGTGACAGAGTTAATTATAGGTTTATGGGGGTCTGTATTGACCCCCATGAGTGCCAGTGTTATTTATTTGCTTATGTGGGTCTGTATTGATCCTCATGAGTGACAGGGTAATTTTGTGGGTTTATGAGGGTCTGTATTGACCCCCATAAGTGATGGTGTTAAGTGCATATGGGGGTCTGTATTGAACCCCATGAATGTCAGGGTTAATTATAGGTTTATGGGGGTCTGTATTGACCCACATGAGTGACAGAGTTAATTATAGGTTTATGGGGGTCTGTATTGACCCCCATGAGTGACAGGGTTAATTAAGGGTTTTATGGGGGTCTGTATTGACCCCCATGAGTGATGGTGTTAAGTGCATATGGGGGTCTGTATTGACCCCATGAGTGACAGGGTGAATTAAGTGCTTATGGGGGTCTGTATTGACCCTCATGAGTGACGGGGTTAATTAAGTGGTTATGAGGGTCTGTATTGACCCCCATGAGTGACAGGGTTAATTAAGGGTTTTATGGGGGTCTGTATTGACCCCCATGAGTGCCAGAGTTATTTATTGACTTATGTGAGTCTGTATTGACCCTCATGAGTGACAGGGTTAATTATTGGCCATATGGGGGTCTGTATTGACCCCCATGAGTGACGGTGTTAATTTAGTGTTTATGGGGTCTGTATTGACCCCCATGAGTGACAGGGTTAATTATGGGGTTATGGGGTCTGTATTGACCCCCATGAGTGGCCGGATTAATTAAGTGCTTATGGGGGTCGGTACTGACTCCCATGAGTGTTAGGGTTAATTATAGGTTTTTGGGTGTCTGTATTGACCCCCATGAGTGTCAGGGTAAATTATAGGTTTACGGGAGTCTGTATTGACCCCCATGAGTGATTGTGTTAATTAAGTGCTTATGGGGGTCTGTATTGACCCCCATGAGAGAAAGGATTTATAATATGTATTATGGGGGTCTGTATTGTCCCCCCATGAGTGACAGGGTTAATTAGGGGTTTATGGGTGTCTGTATAGACCCCCATGAGTGAGGGGGTTAAGGAAGTGCTTATGGGGCCCTGTATTGACCCTCATGAGTGACAGGGTTTTATTATGGGTTTATGGGGGTCTGTTTTGACACCCATGAGTGACAGGGTTAATTATTGGCCATATGGGGGTCTGTATTGACCCCCATGAGTGACGGTGTTAATTTAGTGGGGTTATGGGGTCTGTATTGACCCCCATGAGTGGCCGGATTAATTAAGTGCTTATGGGGGTCGGTACTGACTCCCATGAGTGTTAGGGTTAATTATAGGTTTTTGGGTGTCTGTATTGACCCCCATGAGTGTCAGGGTAAATTATAGGTTTACGGGAGTCTGTATTGACCCCCATGAGTGATTGTGTTAATTAAGTGCTTATGGGGGTCTGTATTGACCCCCATGAGAGAAAGGATTTATAATATTATGGGGGTCTGTATTGACCCCCATGAGTGACAGGGTTAATTAGGGGTTTATGGGTGTCTGTATAGACCCCCATGAGTGAGGGGGTTAAGGAAGTGCTTATGGGGCCCTGTATTGACCCCCATGAGTGACAGGGTTTTATTATGGGTTTATGGGGGTCTGTTTTGACACCCATGAGTGACACTGTTAATTAAGGGCTTATGGTGGTCTGTATTGACCCTCATGAGTGACAGAGTTTTTGAGGGGTTGATGGGGCTCTATATAGAGCCCCATGCGTGATAGGGTTAATTTTTTGTTTACATTACGGGTCCTTTAAGGACCTTTACGGTACTTTAAGGATCCGTAATTCAGGAATTTAGAATTTTCAATGCAGCGGGGGTTCCCCGATCTCGTGCGATCGGGGACCCCAACTGCGAAAGGGTTAATGTGGGGTTAATGCGGGTTTCCCAACTTATCTCGGATCCCTTCTTGGGTAAGTTGTAGGTGTCTGGGCGGTCCGGGTCGTGGGGCCTATTTTTTTCGTTAAGGTCATATTTTTGCGTCTCGTATTTTTTTTGTTTAAGTCCGTGGTAGTGCTGCCTGTGTGGGTATTTGGAACCACGTGTGAGGCCGTAGAGCCTCCACCTCAGTTGCTGCCAAGGTACAGAACAAAAAAGAAACAATAATAACAAATTGTATATTAAAATTAATTTAATATCCCATAAAATTCCTTTGATAAGATCATCTTCTAGGGTCTGTAAGGTCTGTGTTCAGCCCTCAGGACTTGACTCATATTCTTCTGCTGAAGAGACAAATGAGCTACAGACTGATATTAGATGGTTCTGTGTTTGTACCATACATTTTACTTTGAAGGTGAAGCTATAAAGAATTTCCAATAACATTTCATCTAAGATTCGGAGTAAACATTTTGTGAATAAGACTAATTTCTTGAAATTCTGGGCGTTCGTCTTTCAGACAATATAAGATCTGTATTTGGTAAACATATAATTTAATAGAAGACTATCAATACACATTTTCTTTTCAATTTCACAAGGTATCTGTATTTTGGTTTTATGACATAGTGCAGTTAAAGGGTCACTTGTAATCCTTTATTTACATGAAACTGTTTTAAGGAACTATACTTTAAAATAGGTTAAATGTTTTAGGATGCAAAAAAAAATAATTTAGGTAATATTTTTTTACTTTTTTATATGCATTTATATTGCTATGAAAACAAACATTTTGATATCGGTTGATTAACTTCCTGAGATGAAAGAAGACTTTTAGTACACAGGAAGCTCTATCTGTACAGTGGGAATATGGCATCTAAAACTGCTAGTAGTAACTAGTAGTAACTGGAAACTGTTTACAATGACACACCCTCCTGTGAAAGAGACGGAACAAGCTTAGAAAGGAAAATATAATCTTGCAGCAAAAATACACTTGTGTAGGAAAAGTTACAAATCTAAATATTTTATTTTCTTCTGCTCTTTAAATAAATATTATCAAAGTATATAAAAGAAAACACACCACAGTGGTCCTTTAGTCATGGTGGGTGTATGATGGATCCAAAAATATTGAGAAATATCTTCAGCATCATATCCAGGGTCAGCCATAAATACCTTAAACTACTTTGTTAGAGGTTATCAGTAATTACACTTCATTGTCTGTGAGAAAACCAAGTGTTTGTAAGAAAACCAAAAACAACCACGGTACTAAAACTAAGTGATTTTATTACATCATGTTCAGTAAATGCAATACCCCGAAACAATAAGTATACTGAGGTACTAATACTGCGGTAAGGACAGCCTCAAATATGAATTATGAGGTTCTGTGTGTGACATTTTCTATTATAAAACATTGTGCGATTGTATTTGTTCTATGATAATTAACATTGAAACCATTTATTCACATTAGCAAAGGGTAACCTTAAACATTACAAAATTATTGTTTTCATTTCAAATATTGTGGGGGGGGTTTTTGTAAAAAAAAAAAAAAAACTTAAGATATGTAAAAAAGTAGTTGAATTTGCCTTTTACTGATTACTGTTATTTATATGCTACTTCTACGACTGCTCATTAAAATGATCAATTATGCAATCTGATTGGCTAAAATAAAAAAAGATGAAAAGCCAATCATATTACAAAGTTCAAAATTACAATGTCCCCATGATACAAAACAAAAAGGAGGACATTTCTAATGGTTCATCAAACACGGAGAACAAAAATACAAACTAGGCAAGATGTAAAATATGTACATACATTTAATATGTTCTAGGCTTACTGTGAGAGCTACATGGTAATAACTCACATGTATACTATGTACCCAAACTTTCCTGACACTTTCTGCAATTGAACACGTCTGTGCAGGATTTTAAATCTGTTACTTTACTATAAGATTGTAAAGTAATTCTTTATTATAAAAAACACAATTTTAAATAGCTGATTTAGACCATACAGTATATTCTCATAGGCAATATTGTATATTCTTAAATACACACATGGCTCCTACTATATAGGCCCTGTGTTGTATAACTAGATTATTACTTTTCTTATGTATGAGTTCTGTGATGCCTAATAAAATATGACCTGGAAGAGAAGCCATTTCCACATTCCTGGCAAAAAAATTGCTTCTCTGCTGTATGAATCCTACTGAGTGTTACCAGACTTGATCTGTGCAAGAAGTTTTTCTCACATTTCTGTCAGATACATGGCTTCTCTCCTGTATGAACTCTTTGGTGTTCAAGCATTGCAAACTTTTTAGAGAATGCTTTGTCACACTGAGAACAAGTATATGGTTTCTCTCCTGTATGAGTTCTATTGTGTGCAGCTAAAAGGGTCTTTTGAGAGAAACCTTTCCCACACTCTTGGCACACATATGGCTTCTCTCCTGTATGAGTCATCTTATGTCCTAACAGACTATGCTTGTATGAGAAACCTTTGCCACACTGATTACAAACAAATGGCTTCTCTCCTGTATGAGTTCTATTGTGTATAGCTAAATAGGTCTTTTGAGAAAAACCTTTCCCACACTCTTGGCACACATATGGCTTCAATCCTGTATGATTCATCTTATGTCCTAACAGACCTTGCTTCTGTGTGAAACCTTTGCCGCACTCATTACAAACATATGGCTTCTCTCCTGTATGAGTTCTATTGTGTGCAGCTAAATTTGTCTTTAGAGAGAAACCTTTCCCACACTCTTGGCACACATATGGCTTCTCTCCTGTATGAGTCATCTTATGTCCTAACAGACCTTGCTTCTGTGAGAAACCTTTGCCACACTCATTACAAACAAATGGCTTCTCTCCTGTATGAGTTCTATTGTGTACAGCTAAATGGATCTTTAGAGAGAAACCTTTGCCACACTCATTACAAACAAATGGCTTCTCTCCTGTATGAGTTCTAGTGTGTGCAGCTAAAGCTGTCTTTTGAGAGAAACCTTTCCCACACTCTTGGCAAACAAATGGTTTCTCCTCTGTATGAGTTAAATGGTGTTCAATCAGTTGTGAAGGTCTACAGAAGTCTTTACCACAGTCAGGACCAGTATGTGACTTTTGCCTAGTATGAGTTACGCTCTGTGCAATCACATCAGACTCTGCAGTGACTACTAAATCACATTCTTGGCACACATGTGGCTTCTTATTTGTATGAGTTTTATCATGGCATGGCATTAGTGAGAAATCTTTCCCATATTGCTGGCAAACAAATGGCTTCTGATCTGTATGAGCACTTCGATGTCTGGCCAGATGTGACTTCCGTCTTCCATATGATGCTTTTTCATCTTCTATTCTGGTGTGAAGCTTTGCACAGTTTGAGGTTTCCTTTCTAGCTCTCCTGGGTTCTACAGATAACGTTCTTACTTTGAGCACAAGTTTCTTGTTTATTCTAATAGGACTCGGAATAAACTTCAGTATTTACTTTGTAACAAAATGCTGATTCCATCCTTGGGATTATTTCAGAGCTTTGTTCTTGAACACTCTGATCATCTACTTTAGTGTCTTGTGAAGAGGATGGTGTCTGGGATTCTCCTTTCATCTGCCTGCTCATTAATTCATATGTTGGTAAAGACAGAACTGAAAGATAATAAATATACATATGAAATACCCCAAATAACATGGTGCTGTAAGAGGTGATGTCTCATATTATGTCTTTAAGAACTGGTTCACTTTGTACCCCACCCACTAGAGAACACTTATTATTCATACTATAAAAATATAACATTTATACTAAGAAAATAAAAATGTATCACTTTAAACGCTCTATTAATTTGCATGCTAAGATTAAGATAATAGAAAACCCTATAGGGTGCCCTACACTGTCCTATAAAATGGTTGGTAGCCAGTAAACCCAGACTATCTCCCAAAAATCCCACTAATGGATAGTAAAACACATTTGTATGTATTGATGTAAGTATTATAAATTATTAGTTTTAGCTTCACTCAATGTTTTCTCATCTTCATTGTTTTAATAAAATAATATTTTGTTGTAATATAATACATTAACAGAAGAAAAAATGCTTAACTCTGTGATGCTATATCATTTGTAGCATTAACTTCACCAGAACAAATAATAATATGAGGGGAATATTTTATATCTTCAAACCTTGCAGTTTTCATAAATATGCTATTATAACAATGTAAAGGCGTACTACTACTAGCAGTGACATCTGGGACACACATAATGTTCACTCAAAGGACCAACAAGAGGAGTTAGTCGTGTCATTAATGTTTCATCATTAATACAATTCCTTCAGCAGCCGGGACTGGGAAACTGGTCAGAGTTGAGGGAAAGATGGATGGTGCTAAATACAGGGATATTGTTGGGCAAAACCTGTACCCCTCTGTGCGTGATTTGAGGCTAGGACGGAGGTTCACCTTCCAGCAGGACAATGACCCAAAGTGGAGGTAGAGACGGGCGCTGGAGTATATTTATAAACTAGTGCAGCAAAAAAAACCGAAAAGGGGACACTTTGGGACATTTGTGAAATACCCAGATGTAACAGTGACATCTCCAAAAGATTTATTCACTATTGGGAGCAGAGTTTAAGGTGAAAAAGATGATGATAATATTAATAATAATAATCAGAGTGTATCCAATTATGATACATATATAAAAAATAGAATAGATATAAAAAATAATAATAAAAAAAGAATGAATAATAATAAACAAATAGGAAGAGATACCGCGTCAATACAACAAGTAAGTATTCCAGGTTTGTGGGGGATAGGAGCCCGAAATATTATACTGTCCTAAAGGGATCAAATCAATAAATACTATTGTCAGACTAAAGTACAGAGCGCACATTCCACATGTGATGACAGTGTGCGCCCATGTATAACACATGCAGAAATTCATATCTATATTGAATCTAGTGGATGCCTCAGTAATTAGACTAAACACAAATGTTTTTAGTCACTATTAGTACGAATGGACACCCCAATACCACATTGTATTTATATGTATATATACTTATACTGAAGGGTATTACCCTACTATCCCATTATATATTGTTGTATCGTCTTCTGCTTTTATCATTTAACCATTTCATTTATGGGTCGATTGTATCTATTTTTATCTATTGTTAAACATGTAAAATAGAAACAGTGAAACGCGTCTGTCAGTATTGTTCTATTATAATTATATTATTTTAGTTTGATACATTTTTCCCTTTACATTATTTTATATTGCTTTTGTATTTGAAAAAAAAACTATTAATTGGAACCAAATGCATACAATGGTCCATCTATTTACACCCACAGTATGTGCCACTTTATACTTCCCGGGATCTATGGGATATAAAGACATTATAGGCACTGTAAAAGCTGACCACAAATTGGGATTACATGATTGTATGAATTTATTAAAACTGAGATTATTAAAACTTTGTGATTAAAAATAGAAATTAGACTTTAACAACTAATAAGTGAGCACTTTTCATGTGTCCCCAACCCAGCCATCATATTATTCCCAAGTTTCCCACTTACCTGCGCGGCGGTCTGGATGCGCCGTCACCTGATGAATATCTATTTCCTCTGTCTCATCCTCACCTGTCTCACTAATAGATGCAGTAGATACATTTTCACCAGGGAACCCTAGAAACAAATACCTATGTTATTTTTACATATCATATGGAGCTTTGTAAATTCAAGGAAAAAAGATACCACTGAAATTCAACAGCTGGAAATAAAATGTCTGTACATGTAAAATGCGTGTGTCCTACAAATATACATGTAAGATGCATGTGTCCTACCAATATACATGTAAGATGCATGTGTCCTACCAATATACATGTAAGATGCATGTGTCCTACCAATATACATGTAAGATGCATGTGTCCTACCAATATACATGTAAGATGTATGTGTCCTACCAATAATTCCTACCCTCCTGTTTCATCTAATCCGTGTGGGATGGATTTATGGGTGGAGATCGGGATCTATCCTTTTAGCAAATGAAACCAGCCAATCCCACCCCCCCCCCCTGTCTGATCTAGCCCAGGCGGGATTGATTTATGGGTCAATAACGGATCAAAGGGGTATCAGTTACAAGCACATGACACCACTTAACCTCTGTTTGTGACACGTGTTTCAATTGCTATTTTCAATCTTGTTGCTATATTTGATATCTTAATTCATGCCCACGAGTTCCCCATTGAAGTCTATGGAGCCACCAATAGCTGTGACCGAGAGTTCAATTCCAGCTGGTGCCTAGCCCAGCGGGCAGAAAGGGAATACACTGCATATCTAACCCCAAATATTTTTATAAGCCCCATAGAATAATTTTGGTACCAAAACACATTTCACACTCACAAATAACCACAATTAGAGCCTAGAAGGACATCATAACCTAGCAGTATGGGCTCTGGGCCCTCATGGTACATACACAAGGCCGATGGGCCACGCCTTACAATGTTCAGTAGAGTA
Source organism: Discoglossus pictus (assembly GCA_027410445.1). Lineage (NCBI taxonomy): Eukaryota > Metazoa > Chordata > Amphibia > Anura > Alytidae > Discoglossus > Discoglossus pictus. The sequence goes on along the minus strand of JAPZIH010000238.1, from coordinate 2,539,013 downwards.
ATAACATCTCAGTCCATAGACACTAATGACAAAGAAGTCCAAATATCCAGGGGGTAGGACAGTGTGGATGAAGAAAGTAAAAGAAGGAAATCCTTACTCCAGCTCACAAGGATTACATTTTATGAATTGGTAAGGTATGAATGTAGGATGGCCGGCTTCATATAACTGAATGCTTTAGGACTGTGACCTGGTTAGGGATGATATCAATGTACTTTATGGGCTGAATAAGCAGCGTACCATGGGGCATCATCTGTGTCTTTATCTGAGATTCTGCCTGTACATAGTCATGAAGAAGGACTTGTGTATAGTAATAAGCAAACACGGGTACTTTAGTTCACTTGATAAAAGTTTTTCTAAAAATGTATTTTCCGATATGGCGAATGAACAGTGATTGAAAATATTAAATATTCCTAATAGCCATTTAATGTAGTGTGTAGGATTAGTCATATAAATTCTACCGTGTATCATACTTCCCTCAGACATGTCATACATGTACACTCACACATGATGGTATTTCCCTGGATGTCCAGCTCCTTGGCTTCCTGTTGACTCCCCACACTTGGCTCTTGTATCTGTTCAATGTTTTGCACCATTTCAGTATTGGCCTCACTGTGGACATAGTTTCAATCACATATATAGTTGTCGTCATTGCGATGTTTGGTCTTGCAATTTAAAATTTTGCGCGCTTGCGCTATATGAGCGCAATAGGTGCTCATCGCTGAGGGCCCGCATGACTTATGGCTGCAAATGAGTGTTCCGCAGGCGCTCATGGAGAGGGCCGTAGGACTTTGCACACACCTATGCAGTCTGGGCGTTGGAGTGAGCTTGAGGCTGATGTGTGAGCGAAGAGACGCGCCTAGGACTACAATCCCAGAGTGCCATACGGCATGTGGGGGCGGGGCGTTTGTGAGCACATGGGATGGAGCTGTACTGTGAGGAGAAGAGAGATGGAGAAATGGAGAAACACAGAGAGGGGAGAGAGACACATACAGCGAGAGAGAGAGGCCGAGATGGCAGGATGAGCGCGAAGATGTGAGTATCACTGAGAGGGGAGAGAGGGACAGGGAGAAATACAGAGATGAGAGAGAGGCCGAGACGGCAGCACTACAGGAGACGCGCATGCGAGTTAAGGCACAACGGAAGGGTGAGGGGGACAGAAGACACAAGGGGAAAGGAGACACAAGGGAGGCAGAAGAGGGGGATAATGAGACACAAGGGAGGGAGAGGAGGGGGGAAATGAGACACAAGGAGGGGAGAGGAGGAGGGACACAAGGGAAGGAGAGGAGGGCGGAAAGGAGACACAAGGGAGGCAGAGGAGGGGGGAATGAGACACAAGGGGAGGGAGAAGAGGGGCAAAGGAGATACAAGGGAGGGAGAAGAGGGGGGAAAGGAGACTCAAGGGAGGCAGAGGCGGGAATAATGAGACACAAGGGAGGGAGAGGAGGGGGAAATGAGACACAAGGGAGGGAGAGGAGGAGGAAAAGAGACACAAGGGAGGGAGAGGAGGAGAAAAGGAGACACAAGGGAGGGTGAGGAGAGGGAAAGGAGACACAAGGGAGGCAGAGGAGGGGGAATGAGACACAAGGGAGGCAGAGGAAGAAGGAAATGAGACACTAGGTAGGCAGAGGAGGAAGGGAATGAGACACAAGTGAGGAGGGGGAAATTAGACTCAAGGGAGGGAGAGGAGGGGTGAAAGGAGACACAAGGGAGGCAGAGGAGGGGGGAAATGAGACTCAAGGGAGGGAGAGGAGGGGTGAAAGGAGACACAAGGGAGGCAGAGGAGGGGATAGGAGACAGGAGTGAGGAAGAAGAGGGGGATATGAGACACACAGGGGGGGAGAGGAGGGGGAAAGGAATCAAAAGTGGGCAGAGGAGGGGGAAATGAGACACAAGGGAGGGAGAGGAGTGGGGATATGAGACACAAGGGAGGCAGATGAGGTGGGAAGAAGACACATGGGAGGGATAGGATGTTGGAAAGGAGACACAACAGAGGGAGGGCTGGAGGAAAGGAACAAGGGAAGGGGTAAAGAAGACACAAGTGAGGGAGAGAAGGGGGAAATGAGACACTAGGTAGGCAGAGGAGGAAGGAAATGAGGCACAAGTGAGGGAGGGGGAAATTAGACACAGGGAGGCAGCGGAAGGGTGAAATGAGACACAAAGGAGGCAGAGGAAGGGTGGAATGAGACACAAAGGAGGCAGAGGAGAGGGAAGTAAGATACACAAGAGGAAGAAGAGGGGGGAAAAGGAGACAAAAGGGAGGCAGAGGAGGGGAGAAATTAGACACAAGGGAGGGAGAGGAGGGGGAAATGAGACACAAGGGAGGGAGAGAAGGGGGCAAAGGAGACACTAGGGAAAGAGGAGGGGGGAAAGGAGATACAAGGGAGGATGAGGAGGGGGAAAGGAGACACAAGGGAGGCAGAGAAGGGAGTAAATGAGACACAAGGGAGGGAGAAGAGGGGGAAGGAGACACCTGGTAGGCAGAGGAGGGGGCAATGAGACACAAGGGAGGGAGAGGAGGAGGGACACAAAAGAAGAAGAGGAGGGGGACACAAAAGAGGAGGGGGGAAAGGAGGAGGAGGGGGGAAAGGAGACACAAGGGAGGAAGAATAGGGGGCAAAAGGAGACAAAAGGGAGGCAGAGGAGGGGGAAATGAGACTCAAGGGAGGGAGAGGAGGCGGGAAATGAGACTCAAGGGAGGGAGAGGAGGGGTGAAAGGAGACACAAGGGAGGCAGAGGAGGGGATATGAGACACACGGGGGGAGAGGAGGGGGAAAGGAATCAAAAGGGAGGCAGAGGAGGGGGGAAATGAGACACAAGGGAGGGAGAGGAGGAGGAAAAGAGACACAAGGGAGGGAGAGGAGGAGGAAAGGAGACACAAGGGAGGTAGAGGAGGGGGGAAAGGAGACACAAGGGAGGCAGAGGAGGGGGGAATGAGACACAAGGGAGGCAGAGAAGGGGAAATGAGACACTAGGTAGGCAGAGGAGGAAGGGAATAAGACACAAGTGAGGGAGGGGGAAATTAGACACAAGGGAGGAAGAGGAGGGGGGAAATGAGATTCAAGGGAGGGAAAGGAGGGGTGATTGGAGACACAAGGGAGGCAGAGGAGGGGGAAATGAGACTCAAGGGAGGGAGAGGAGGGGGATAGGAGACAGGAGAGAGGAAGAAGAGGGGGATATGAGACACACAGGGGAGAGGAGGGGGAAAGGAATCAAAAGGGGGCAGAGGAGGGGGAAATGAGACACAAGGGAGGGAGAGGAGTGGGGATAGGAGACACAAGGGAGGCAGATGAGGTGGGAAGAAGACACATGGGAGGGATAGGATGTTGCAAAGGAGACACAACAGAGGGAGAGCTGGAGGAAAGGAGACAAGGGAGGGGGTAAAGAAGACACAAGTGAGGGAGAGAAGGGGGAAATGAGACACTAGGTAGGCAGAGGAGGAAGGAAATGAGACACAAGTGAGGGAGGGGGAAATTTGTCACAAGGGAGGCAGCGGAAGGGTGAAATGAGACACAAAGGAGGGCAGAGGAAGGGGTTAAAGGAGACACAAAGGAGGCAGAGGAGAGGGAAGTAAGATACACAAGAGAAGAAGAGGGGGGAAAAGGAGACAAAAGGGGAGGCAGAGGAGGGGGAAATTAGACACAAGGGAGGGAGAGGAGGGGGGAAATGAGACACAAGGGAGGGAGAGAAGGGGGCAAAGGAGACACTAGGGAGGAAGAGGAGGGGGGAAAGGAGACACAAGGGAGGGAGGAGGGGGAAAGGAGACACAAGGGAGCAGAGAAGGAGTAAATGAGACACAAGGTAGGGGAGAAGAGGGGGAAGGAGACACCGGTAGGCAGAGGAGGGGGCAATGAGACACAAGGAGGGAGAGGAGGAGGGACACAAAAGAAGAAGAGGAGGGGGACACAAAAGAGGGGAGGGGGGAAAGGAGGAGGAGGGGGGAAAGGAGACACAAGGAGGAAGAATAGGGGGGCAAAAGGGAGACCAAAAGGGAGGCAGAGGAGGGGGAAATGAGACTCAAGGGAGGAGAGGAGGGGGGGAAATGAGACTCAAGGGAGGGAGAGGAGGGTGAAAGGAGACACAAGGAGCAGAGGAGGGGGATATGAGACACACGGGGGGAGAGGGAAGGGGGGAAAGAATCAAAAGGGAGGCAGAGGAGGGGGGGAAATGAGACACAAGGGAGGGAGAGGAGGGGGGGAAGGAGACACTAGGTAGGCAGAGGAGGAAGGAAATGAGACACAAGGGAGGGAGGGGAAATGAGACACAAGGGAGGGAGAGAAGGGTGAAATGAGACACAAAGGAGGCAGAGGAGAGGAAAGTAAGACACACGGAGGCAGAGAAGGGGGAAAAGGAGACAAAAGTGAGGCAGAGGAGGGAGTAAATGAGACACAAGGGAGGCAGAGGAGGGGGCAAATGAGACACAAGGGAGGGAGAGAAGGGGCAAAGGAGACACTAGGGAGGAAGAGGAGGGGGAAAAGGAGACACAAGGGAGGATGAGGAGGGGGGAAAGGAGACACAAGGGAGGATGAGGAGGGGGAAAGGAGACACAAGGGAGGGCAGAGAATGGTAGTAAATGAGACACAAGGGAGGGAGAAGAGGGGGAAGGAGACACTAGGAAGGCAGAGGAGAGGGGGCAAAATGAGACACAAGGGAGGGAGAGGAGGAGGGACACAAAAGAACAAGAGGAGGTGGACACAAAAGAGGGAGAGGAGGGGGAAAGGAGACACAATGCAGGAAGAATAGGGGGCAAAAGGAGACAAAATGGAGGCAGAGGAGGGGGAAATGAGACACAAGGGAGGGAGAGGAGCGGGGGAAATGAGACTCCAGAGAGAGAGGGAAGGGAAGGAAATGAGATTCAAGGGAGGAAGAGGAGGGGGGAAATGAGATTCAAGGGAGGAAGAGGAGGGGGAAATGAGACTCAAGGGAGGGAGAGGAGCGGGGGGAAATGAGACTCCAGAGAGAGAGGAAGGGGAAGGAAATGAGGATTCAAGTGAGGAAGAGGAGGGGGGGAAAATGAGATTCAAGGGAGGAAGAGGAGGGGGAAATGAGATTCAGGAGGGAGAGGAGGGGGTGAAAGGAGACACAAGGGAGGCAGAGGAGGGGGGAAATGAGACTCAAGGGAGGGAGAGGAGGGGTGAAAGTAGATACAAGGGAGGCAGAGGAGGGGGATAGGAGACAGGAGTGAGGAAGAAGAGGGGGATATGAGACACACAGGGGGAGAGGAGGGGGGGAAAGGAATCAAAAGGGGGCAGAGGAGGGGGGAAATGAGACACAAGGGAGGGAGAGGAGTGGGGATAGGAGACACAAGGGAGGCAGAGGAGGGGGGATAGGAGACACAAGGGAGGCAGATGAGGTGGGAAGAAGACACATGGGAGGGATAGGATGATGGAAAGGAGACACAACAGAGGGAGAGCTGGAGGAAAGGAGACAAGGGAGGGGGTAAAGAAGACACAAGTGAGGGAGAGGAGAGGAGAAAGGAGACACAAGGGAGGGAGAGGAGGGGGAAATGAGACACATGGGAGGGAGAGGGGGAAAGAGGAAGGAGGGAGTAGGTAAAACACAGGGGAGGGAGAGGGCCAGTAAAGTAGAGGGGGAGAGGCCTCTAAATCAGCGCCTCCCATCAAGTAGAGGTGGGAGAGGCTTGCAATGAGCGCCAAAGGCGCTCATCACGAGGCCAGCAAAGTAGAGGGGGTAGAGCCTCGCTATACATAGACATTTTTTACCGGCAAGCCACTAGTATATAATAATTATATGACTGATGCAAGTAGATCTGTATTATACATTCATATTACCCTTATCACCCACCTGCACCAGGCTCATATGGTATTTCCTGTTGCTGATACTCATTTCCATCTCTCTCATCCTCCTGTTCCTCTCTAACTGACCTCATGTCTAGATTATCATCAGGGAGCCCTATTAACACAAACAGAAGATAAAGAGGGTTTATGTGGTATTATTACATTCAATAAATATTCAAAAAAGTCTTATTTAACAAAACAAACAATAGGAAACTGACAAGTATCAACATGTTGTCAGCTGTTTGACTTCTGAGGTCAATGTCAGGACGTACTCTGGGATATACAGTAGATATAAAAAGTCTACATACCCCTGTTAAAATGTCAGGTTTCTGTGCTGTAAAAGAATGAGACAAAGATAAATAATTTCAGAACTTTTACCTTTTACTTTTCACCTTTAATGTGACCTATAAACTGTACAACTCAATTGAAAAACAAACTGAAATCTTTTAGGTAGAGGGAAGAAAAATAAAAAATAATGTGGTTGCATAAGTCTGCACACCCTCTTATAACTGGGGATGTAGCTGTGTTCAGATTAAGCAATCACATTCCAAATCGTGTTAAATAGGAATCAGCATACACCTGCCATCATTTAAAGTGCCTCTGATTAACCCCAAATAAAGTTCAGCTGCTCTAGTTGGTCTTTCCTGAAATTTTCTTAGTCGCATCCCAGAGCAAAAGCCATTTTCCACAGAGAGCTTCCAAAGCATCAGAGGATCTCATTGTTAAAAGGTATCAGTCAGGAGAAGGGTACAAAAGAATTTCCAAGGCATTAGATATACCATGGAACACAGTGAAGACAGTCATCACCAAGTGGAGAAAATATGGCACAACAGTGACATTACCAAGAACTGGAGCTCCCTCCAAAATTGATGAAAATACGAGAAGAAAACTGGTCTGGGAGGCTACAAGAGGCCTACAGCAACATTAAAGGAGCTGCAGGACTATCTGGCAAGTACTGGCTGTGTGGTACATGTGACAACAATCTCCCAGATTTCTTCATATGTCTGGGCTATGGGGTAGAGTGGCAAGACGAAAGCCTTTTCTTATGAAGAAAAACATCCAAGCCAGACTACATTTTGCAGAAACACATCTGAAGTCTCCCAAAAGCATGTGGGAAAAGGTGTTATGGTCTGATGAAACCAAGGTTGAACTTTTTTGGCCATAATTCCAAAAGATATGTTTGGTGCAAAAACAAGACTGCACATCACCAAAAGAACACCATACCCACAGTGAAGCATGGTGGTGGCAGCATCATGCTTTGGGGCTGTTTTTCTTCAGCTGGAACTGGGGCCTTAGTTAAGATAGAGGGAATTATGAACAGTTCCAAATACCAGTCAATACTGGCACAAAACCTTCAGGCTTCTGCTAGAAAGCTGAACATGAAGAGGAACTTCATCTTTCAGCATGACAACAACCCAAAGCATACATCCAAATCAACAAAGGAATGGCTTCCACAGAAGAAGATTACAGTTTTGGAATGGCCCAGCCAGAGCCCAGACCTGAATCCGATTGAAAATCTGTGGGGTGATCTGAAGAGGGTTGTGCACAGGAGATGCCCTCGCAATCTGACAGATTTGGAGTGTTTTTGCAAAGAAGAGTGGGCAAATATTGCCAAGTCAAAATGTGCCATGCTGATAGACTCATACCCAAAAAGACTGAGTGCTGTAATAAAATCAAAAGGTGCTTCAACAAAGTATTAGTTTAAGGGTGTGCATACTTATGCAACCATATTATTTTATTTTTATATGTTTTCTTCCCTCTACCTAAAAGATTTCATTTTGTTTTTCAATTGAGTTGTACAGTTTATAAGTCACAATAAAGGTGGAAAAAGTTGTGAAATTATTTATCTTTGTCTCATTTTTTTACAGCACAGAAACCTGACATTTTAACAGGGGTGTGTAGACTTTTTATATCTATTGTAGATACTACTGGACATTCCTGGATAGTTTGGCCAACTTCTCATAGAAACATCATGGGATAATGTATATTCGCTTCCAATATCACAATGTTACCTGAGATCTTGTTTGTTGGGGTTCCCGAAGCCCTCAGTGTCTGGTGATTCTCCATCATCACGTCCTTGTAAAGTTCCTTGTGTCCTTCTATATACTCCCACTCCTCCATAGAGAAATAGACGGCAACATCATCACACTTTATAGGGACCTGAAACAGACAACGACATTCAGAGCGGACACAGAGACTGGTTCTGTTAGAGTCTGTTACTGATAGAGAGTCAGGAGAGGAAGATAATGTTACTGAGAACATGCAGAGAGAAGATAGGAAAAAACACCCAGGTCCAGATAGAGCTAGGTCAGTTATGGGAGTCACTGTGACGTAGTATAATGTCACAATGTCCAGCAGTGATCACCTCTCCAGTCACAGGTCCAGATAGAGCTTGGTCAGTAATGGGAGTCACTGTGTCCTGGTATAATGTCACATTGTCCAGCAGTGCTCACCTCTCCAGTCACAGGTCCAGATAGAGCTTGGTCAGTAATGGGAGTCAATGTGTCCTGGTATAATGTCACATTGTCCAGCAGTGATCACCTCTCCAGTCACAGGTCCAGATAGAGCTTGGTCAGTAATGGGGGTCACTGTGTCCTGGCATAATGTCACATTGTCCAGCAGTGCTCACCTCTCCAGTCACAGGTCCAGATAGGGCTTGGTCAGTAATGGGGGTCATTGTGTCCTGGTATAATGTCATATTGTCCAGCAGTGCTCACCTCTCCAGTCCGCTGGTGAATGTTGGGGGAATTCTTCGTCACAATGGTGTATTCCTACAGGATGATAGAGGGACATGTCACACATCAGTGCAGGTAGTTAATGTGTGACATATTCTTGCTTGCACTATATCCCTCACCTTCCCACATCAATATATCCTTTTCAGTGTCCTCCTCTAATCCAGACTGTAAAAGCCTCACACACACACAGAGCTTACGTATCTTCAGGCAGATTATTATATTGTACCATATAGATAGTATAACTTGTACAGAGAAATGGCCAAGAACACATTATAATGCAACACTTTCTCCCTCCATACAAACATGTCTCCTCCTCCACCAAATTCAGTCACAAGGACCTGTTTGTTGGTCTGTGATCGTTCTCTACTTCTACCAATTCTTATCTATTTATAACATCATATTGAACCATTTGTTTTCCTTTTCCTCTATTACTGGACATTGTTTAACATCAGCACAAAGATTGAGGTGATAATAAAAGTAAATGTGATAAAAGTGGTGTCATTGTGACGTTGTCCAGCAGCTCTCACCTCTCCAGTCAGCAGGTAGATCATCTCCAAGGCCTGGTGTAAGAATCTCTCAGCGACCTTCTCCCATATTCTTTTTATCCTTAGTCATTTTGTTTATAATTAGTGTGTTAATAGGATTCTGCAAGAAAAGACAAAAGAAACTGTAGGTAGTTGTAGATGGTGCACTTTTATATCATTTAATCCAAAGCTAATTCAGATATGGATCCATTTTTTATCAAAATAGTTATGGAACCCCATGACCCATAAACATGGTACCTCTGGAAGCCATAGCTCTACACAATATATTAAAGGACCACTGCAGTTCAAGGAAAAAAGACACTTATTACTCACGTATGTACCCGTCATGGCAGCCCTTATGTGGAGACATCTGTAATAAAGTACTGTGGTACCTGCTTCACTTTACCTGCAAAAGAGCCTAGTCCAGTCTCAAGGGGATCCCATCCATGGACCAGCAAAGATGTACATGTCCCCCCTGGGGTTTGTTACTAGCCCGGGGTTACCCCTGTGATTACCATTACTTCCCCTGTTTGGACTTTCTAGGGTTGGAGACCCTCATCCCCAGTGAATCCCTCTTCTGTCTGTGTGTTTCCGCATTGTGTGGCTAAATGATTGTTATTTTTTTATATGTAGCTTTGAACCAACAGGACTCTCCAAAGTGACCGTACAATACGCACATGCGCAGAGTCACCCACCTGACCATTATTTGGGGCTGGATCCTACACTATGTCACAGTATATGTCTCTGTATACGGCTCAGGTGATCTCTCTGCTTATCATCATATTGAGTGTCTCTGATTCATGGGACTAATAAACATTATGGGCTCTGAGTTCCCACTAATTTGGCTCCGACCCCAGCTCTCCCCACAGTAATCAGTGATCCAGATAACCCCTAAATTATCTCCTTGTCACTAATTAGAACATTAATCACTTATTTACCTGCGGAGGACACACAAAGATCAGCTCCCGGGAGCACTGCTGGAAAAGGAACAGGAAGTGAATCTATGTGTCTATCTATCTATTTATTTATCTATCTATCTGTCTATCTATCTATCTATCTCTCTATCTATCTATCTATCCTCATCTATCTATCCTCTATCTATCTATCTATCTATCTATCTATCTATCTATCTATCTGCGTCTCTATCTATCTATCTGTCTATCTATCTCTCTGTCTATCTCTCTATGTCTTATGTGTCTGTCCGTTTGGAGGGAGGGGTGTATATATGTTTTTATCTCATATGTATTTGTACTTATTTATACATATATAGTGATGGGAGATGATTTCTCTCTCTGTGAATATATATTTATAGTGCAGGGCAGTGTATACCATGGTATATATGTATTTATATTTAGAGTATATCTATCTACACATATATACCCAGTCTGCAGTGTGTATATCACTAATATAGTTGTCGTACTTCAAGTTTGTGTGTAATAGAGGGATAGATGCTCGCATATTGTGCTGCAAATTGCGAGACTCGAAGAGGGAGACAGAGGGAGAGAGAAGGAAGGAGGGGGAGGGGGAGAGGAGGGAAGGAGAGGGAGAGAGAAGGATGAAGGGGGGAGAGAAAAGGGAGGAGAGAGAGACAAACGTTGTGGCATGTTCTGTAAATTAAATGATGCAAATCCTCAAACAATCCATGTTAATTCCAGGTTCTGAGGCAACAAAACACGAAAAATGCCAAGGGGGTGAATACTTTTTCAAGGCACTGTATACTGTCTGGCCCTGGTGCTTTATTAGATTTAAAATTTCTTATTGCAGTTTCAATTTCAGACGAGGCTATTTCTCTATTTAAATCTATCGCCTGTTCTTTTGCTAATCTAGGAAGTTATTATTATTATCGTTTATTTATAACATGCCGACATATTCCGTAGTGCTGTACATATGTTCCAGGCAAAGGTAAATACAAATTAAGACTTGGAATCCAGTGTCCATGGTGCTTTCCCCAAAGCACATTGCAGGATTGAAACTCGCAGACGTACTACCTAAAGGTATTGTGAGTGGTAAAGGAGGGAGAGAGAGGTGATGAGCGTGTTAGGGTGGAAGGTGATACGCTTCTTTAAAGAGATGCGTTTTTAGGGAGGTTTTGAATGTTTTGAGGCAGAAGGATAATCTGGTGGAGCGAGGCAAGGAGTTCCAAAGAGAAAAGTCCTGAGGGCGAGAGTGAGAGGAGGTGACAAGAGTTGTAGAAAGAAGAAGGTCATTAGCAGAATGAAGAGGGCGGGTGTGGGAGTATTTGGAGATGAGAGCAGAGAGGTACAGGGGACCGCTATTCTTGAGGGCTTTGTAAGTTTGGGTCATGATTTTCCATTCTCTCTCTCTCTCCCCCCCCCCCTTTCTCTCCCCCTCCCAGTATAGTGTCACAGCTCCAGACCTCTCTTCTTCTCTTCCCCTCCCTCTCTCCCCCTCCCAGTATGGTGTCACAGCCCCAGACCGCTCTCTCTCCCCCTCTCTCTTGTCCCCTCTCCCTACCAATATGATGTCACAGCTCCAGACCCCCCTCTCTCTCCCCCACTTCCCCTCCTTCTCTCTCCCTCCCTCTCTCCCCGTCCCTCCTACTCCCTCTCTCGCCCGGTTCCTCCCTCTCTCTCTCTCCCCTTCTCTCTCTCTCCCCCGGTTCCTCCCGCTCTCTCTCCCAGTATGATGTCACAGCTACAGACCCCCCTCCCTTCCTCTCTCTCCCCCTCCCCTCCCTCCCTCTCTCTCTCCCAGTATGGTGTCACAGCTCCAAAACCGCTCTCTCTCCCTCCCTCCCCCTCTCCCTACCAGTATGATGTCACAGTTACAGACCCCCTCACTCCCCCACTCTCTCTCCCTCCCTCTTTCTCTCTCACTCTCGCACCCTCCCTCCTCTCTCTCCCCTCCCTCTCTGCATCACCCCCTCTCTCTCCCCCTCCCTCTCTTCCCCCTCTCCTTCTCTCTCCCCCTCTCTCTCCCAGTATGATGTCACAGCTCCAGATACCCCTTTCTCCCCCTCTCCCTCTCCCACTCTCTCTCTCTCCCAGTATGGTGTCACAGCCCCAGACCCCTCTGTGTGTATCCCTTGTATCCCCGGCTCTGTGCAGCTTCCTGTCTCGGCACACAGTGATCAATACAATAACACAATCAGTCCTATCTTTACATTTGTATGTGCAGAGTGAGAGACAGATGTATATACACAGCGTCACCATGGAAACAAGATTACATTAGAGACCCGCCCCCTAATGTGACGAGGGGGTCCTGTTTGTGCTGCTGTGCATTCTGGGACTTCCGGTACTCCCACTTCCGTTTCTTTGTCAGCAGCTGCGGCCTAGAGCGGATCCAGGTGTGTGTCCGAGCTCTGAGCAGGTAAATAAAGAGATTAATGGTCCAATTACTGATCAGGAGATAATACAGGAAGTTATTTGTGTCTGTGACTGGTTATCAGGTGCGAGTGGGATAAAGACCGGAAGTGATACCGGATATAATGACAATATACTATATATATATACTACAGAGGGATGGGAGAGGGGCTGTCTGTCTATCCCTCTGTCTGTCTATCCCTCTGTCTGTCTATCCCTCTGTCTGTCTATCTATCCCTCTGTCTGTCTATCCCTCTGTCTGTCTATCTATCCCTCTGTCTGTCTATCCCTCTGTCTGTCTATCCCTCTGTCTGTCTATCTATCCCACTGTCTGTCTATCTCTCTGTCTGTCTATCTATCCCTCTGTCTGTTTATCCCTCTGTCTATCTATCTGTCTCTCTGTCTATCCCTCTGTCTACCCCTCTGTCTGTCTATCCATCTATCCCTCTGTCTGTCTATCCATCTATCCCTCTGTCTGTCTATCTATCCCTCTGTCTATCTATCCCTATGTCTGTCTATCCCTCTGTCTGTCTATCCCTCTGTCTGTCTATCCCTCTGTCTGTCTATCCCTCTGTCTGTCTATCCCTCTGTCTGTCTATCCCTCTGTCTGTCTATCCCTCTGTCTGTCTATCCATCCCTCTGTCTGTCTATCCATCCCTCTGTCTGTCTATCCGTCTGTCTGTCTATCTATCCCTCTGTCTGTCTATCTATCCCACTGTCTATCTATCCCACTGTCTATCTATCCCACTGTCTATCTATCCCACTGTCTATCTATCCCTCTGTCTATCTATCCCTCTGTCTATCTATCCCTCTGTCTATCTGTCTGTTTGTCTATCTGTCTGTCTATTTATCCCTCTGTCTGTCTATCCCTCTGTCTTACTATCTATCCATCTGTCTATCCCTCTGTCTATCCATCTATCCCTCTGTCTGTCTATCCCTCTGTCTATCTATCCCTCTGTCTATCTATCCATCTATCCCTCTGTCTGTCTATCTATCCCTCTGTCTGTCTATCTATCCATCTGTCTATCTATCCCTCTGTCTGTCTATCCCTCTGTCTGTCTATCCCTCTGTCTGTCTATCCCTCTGTCTGTCTGTCTATCCCTCTGTCTGTCTGTCCCTCTGTCTGTCTATCCCTCTGTCTGTCTATCCATCTATCCCTCTTTCTGTCTATCCATCTATCCCTCTGTCTGTCTATCTATCTATCCCTCTGTCTGTCTATCCCTCTGTCTGTCTGTCTATCCCTCTGTCTGTCTATCCCTCTGTCTGTCTATCCCTCTGTCTGTCTATCCATCTATCCCTCTTTCTGTCTATCCATCTATCCCTCTGTCTGTCTATCTATCTATCCCTCTGTCTGTCTATCCCTCTGTCTGTCTATCCCTCTGTCTGTCTATCCCTCTGTCTGTCTATCCCTCTGTCTGTCTATCCCTCTGTCTGTCTATCCATCTATCCCTCTGTCTGTCTATCTATCTATCCCTCTGTCTGTCTATCCCTCTGTCTGTCTATCCATCCCTCTGTCTGTCTATCTATCCCTCTGTCTGTCTATCTATCCCTCTGTCTGTGTATCTATCCCTCTGTCTGTCTATCTATCCCTCTGTCTATCTATCCCTCTGTCTATCTATCCGTCTGTCTGTCTGTCTATCCGTCTGTCTGTCTGTCTATCCGTCTGTCTGTCTGTCTATCCCTCTGTCTGTCTGTCTATCCCTCTGTCTGTCTGTCTATCCCTCTGTCTGTCTATCCCTCTGTCTGTCTATCTATCTATCCCTCTGTCTGTCTGTCTATCCCTCTGTCTGTCTATCCCTCTGTCTGTCTATCCGTCTATCCCTCTGTCTGTCTATCCATCTATCCCTCTGTCTGTCTATCCATCTATCCGTCTGTCTGTCTATCCCTCTGTCTGTCTATCCCTCTGTCTGTCTATCCCTCTGTCTGTCTATCTGTCTATCCCTCTGTCTGTCTATCTATCTATCCCTCTGTCTGTCTATCTATCTATCCCTCTGTCTGTCTATCTATCCCTCTGTCTGTCTATCTATACATCTGTCTATTTATCCCTCTGTCTATCTATCTATCTATCCCTCTGTCTATCTATCCCTCTGTCTATCTATCCCTCTGTCTGTCTATCCCTCTCTCTTTCCTCTCTCTCTCCCTCCCCCTCTCTCTCCCGTCCCCCTCTCTGTCTTACTCTCTCTCCCTCTCTCTCCCTCCCCCTCTCTCCCAGTATGGTGTCACAGCTCCAGACCCTCTCTCTCTCTCTCTCCCTTCCTCCCTCTCTCTCCCCCTTCCTCCCTCTCTCTCCCCCTTCCTCCCTCTCTCTCCCCCTTCCTCCCTCTCTCTCCCCCCTTCCTCCCTCTCTCTCCCCCTTCCTCCCTCTCTCTCCCCCTTCCTTCCTCTCTCTCCCCCTTCCTTCCTCTCTCTCCCCCTTCCTTCCTCTCTCTCCCCCTTCCTCCCTCTCTCTCCCCCTTCCTCCCTCTCTCTCCCCCTTCCTCCCTCTCTCTCCCCCCTTCCTCCCTCTCTCTCCCCCTTCCTCCCTCTCTCTCCCCCTTCCTCCCCTCCCTCTCTCTCTCCCCCTTCCTCCCTCCCTCTCTCTCCCCCCTTCCTCCCTCCCTCTCTCTCTCCCCCTTCCTCCCTCCCTCTCTCTCTCCCCCTTCCTCCCTCCCTCTCTCTCTCCCCCTTCCTCCCTCCCTCTCTCTCCCCCTTCCTCCCTCCCTCTCTCTCCCCCTTCCTCCCTCCCTCTCTCTCTCGCTCCCTCTCTCACCCTCTCCCCCCCACCCTCTCTCCCCTCCCTCTTTCTCTCCCCCGCCCCGTCTTTCTCTCTCCCCCGCCCCCTCTTTCTCCCCCCTTCCTCCCTCTCCCCCTCCCAGTATGGTGTCACAGCCCCAGACCCCTCTGTGTGTATCCCTTGTATCCCCGGGTCTGTGCAGCTTCCTGTCTCGGCACACAGTGATCAATACAATAACACAATCAGTCCTATCTTTACATTTGTATGTGCAGAGTGAGAGACAGATGTATACACAGCGTCACCATGGAAATTAGAGATTACATTAGAGACCCGCCCCCTAATGTGACGTGGGGGTCCTATTTGTGCTGCTGTGCATTCTGGGACTTCCGGCACACCCACTTCCGGTTCTTTGTCAGCAGCTGCGGCCTAGAGCGGATCCGGGTGTGTGTCCGGGCTCTGAGCAGGTAAATAAAGTGATTAATGTTCCAATTACTGATCAGGAGATAACACAGGAAGTTATTTGTGTCTGTGACTGGTTATCAGGTGCGAGTGGGATAAAGACCGGAAGTGATACCGGATATTATGATATTATACTATATATATAATACAGAGTGATGCGAGAGGGGCTGTCTATCTGTCTGTCTATCTCTGTCTGTCTGTTTGTATCTAGTTTTTTTTTATTATATGTAATGTAGATTTTTTTGTGACTTTAGTCTTTTTTATTTTCTGTAATTAGAGTGGTGGGGGGTTTTAGGGGGTAGGTAGGTAGTGTAGGTGTTAATAGGTTAGTGTAGAGGACCGTCATGGCACTTATGCGGTTGATGTTGGGTTGTAACAGGCCCATAATGGTCTTCATATACCCTTATGGGACTGATGGGGTTAAATAGAGGCTTATGAGGGTCTGTATGGACCCCTGTGAGTGACAGGGTTAATTAGGGGTTTATGGGGGTCTGTATTGACCCCCATGAGTGATGGTGTTAATTAAGTGCTTATGGGGGGCTGTATTAACCCCCATGAGTGACCGGGTTAATAAATGGTTTATGGGGGTCTATATTGACCCCCATGAGTGGCAGGGTTAATTAGGGGTTTATGGGGGTCTGTACTGACCCCCATGAGTGAGGGGGTTAAGTGCTTATGGGGGTCTGTATTGACCCCCATGAGTTACAAGGTTAATGAAGGGCTTATGGGGGTCTGTGTTGCCCCCCATGAGTGAGGGGGTTAATGAAGGGCTTATGGGGACCTGTATTGACCCCCATGAGTGAAGGGGTTAATGAAGTGCTTATGGGGGTCTGTATTGACCCCCATGAGTGACACAGTTAATGACGGGCTTATGTGGGTCTATATTGACCCCCATGAGTGAGGGCGTTAATAATTGGCTTATGGGGGTCTATATTGACCCCTATGAGTGACAGAGTTAATTAGGGGTTTATGGGGGTCTGTACTGACCCCCATGAGTGAGGGGTTAAGTGCTTATGGGGGTCTGTATTGACCCCCATGAGTTACAAGGTTAATGAAGGGCTTATGGGGGTCTGTGTTGCCCCCCATGAGTGAGGGGGTTAATGAAGTGCTTATGGGGGTCTGTATTGACCCCCATGAGTGACACAGTTAATGAAGGGCTTACGAGGGTCTGTATTGACCCCCATAAGTGACACAGTTAATGAAGGGCTTATGAGGGTCTGTATTGACCCCAATGAGTGACACAGTTAATTAAGGGCTTATAGGGGTCTGTATTGACCCTTATGAATGGCAGGGCTAATTAGTTGTTTATGGGGTTCTGTATTGCGCCCTATGAGTGAGGGGGTTAATGAAGGGCTTGTGGGGGTCCTTATTGACCCCCATGAGTGAGGGGGTTAATGAAGGGTTTATGGGGGTCTGTGTTGAACCCCATGAGTGACAGGGTTAAATGGGGGTCTGTATTGACCCCCATGAGTGAGGGGGTTAATGAAGGGCCTATGGCGGTCTGTATTGACACCCATGAGTGAGGGGGTTAATGAAGTGCTTATGGGGGTCTGTATTGACTCCCATGAGTGACACAGTTAATTAAGGGCTTATGGGGGTCTGTATTGACCCCCATGAGTGACAGGGTTAAGAAGGGCTTATGGGGGTCTATATTGACCCCTATGAGTGACAGGGTTAAAATGGGGGTCTGTATTGACCCCCATTAGTGACAGGGTTAATAAAGGGCTTATGGAGGTCTGTGTTGACCCCCATGAGTGAGGGGGTTAATGGAGTGCTTGTGGGGGTCTGTATTGACCCCCATGAGTGACAGGGTTAATTAAGGGCTTATGGGGGTCTGTATTGACCCCCATGAATGGCAGGGTTAATTAGGGGTTTATGGGGGTCTGAATTGACCCCCAATGAGTGAGGGGGTTAATGAAGTGCTTATGGGGGTCTATATTGACCCCCATGAGTGAGGGGGTTAATGAAGGGTTTATGGGGGTCTGTATTGACCCCCATGAGTTAGGGGGTTAATGAAGGGCTTATGGGGGTCTGTATTGACCCCATGAGTGAGGGGGTTAATTAAGGGCTTACGGAGGCCTGTATTGACCCCCATGAGTGACACAGTTAATAAAGGGCTTATGAGGGTCTGTATTGCCCCCCATGAGTGACACAGTTAATTAAGGGCTTATGGGGGTCTGTATTGACCCTTATGAATGGCAGGGCTAATTAGTTGTTTATGGGGTTCTGTATTGACCCCTAATGAGTGAGGGGGTTAATGAAGGGCTTATGAGGGTCCTTATTGACCCCCATGAGTGAGGGGGTTAATGAAGTGCTAATGGGGGTCTGTATTTACCCCAATTAGTGACAGGGTTAATGAAGGGTTTATGGGGGTCTATGTTGACCCCCATTAGTGACAGGGTTAATTAGGGGTTTATGGGGGTCTGTATAGACCCCAATGAGTGAGGGGGTTAAGTGCTTATTGGGTCTGTGTTGACCCCCATGATTGAGGGGGTTAATGAAGGGCTTATGGCGGCCTGTATTGACACCCATGAGTGAGGGGGTTAATGAAGTGCTTATGGGGTTCTGTATTGACCCCCATGAGTGACACAGTTAATGACGGGCTTATGTGGGTCTATATTGACCCCCATGAGTGACAGGGTTAATGAAGGGCTTATGGGGGTCTGTGTTGACCCCCTTGAGTGAGGGGGTTAATGAAGTGCTTATGGGGGTCTGTATTGACCCCCATGAGTGACAGGGTTAATGAAGGGCTTATGGGGGTCTATTTTGACCCCTATGAGTGACAGGGTTAAATTGGGGTTTATGGTGGTCTGTATTGACCCCCATGAGTGACAGGGTTAATGAAGGGCTTATGGAGGTCTGTGTTGACCCCCATGAGTGAGGGGGTTAAAGGATTGCTTATGGGTGTCTGTATTGACCCCCATGAGTAACAGGGTTAATTAAGGGCTTATGGGGGTCTGTATTGACCCCCATGAGTGACAGGGTAATGAAGGGCTTATGGGGGTCTGTATTGACCCCCATGAGTGACAGGGTTAATGAAGGGCTTATGGGGGTCTATATTGACCCCCATGAGTGACAGGGTTAATGAAGGGCTTATGGGGGTCTATATTGACCCCCATTAGTGACAGGGTTAATAAAGGGCTTATGGGGGTCTGTGTTGACCCCCATGAGTGAGGGGGTAAATGATGGGCTTATGGGGGTCTATATTGACCCCCATGAGTGAGGGGGTTTATGAAGGGCTTACGGGGGCCTGTATCGACCCCCATGAGTGACAGGGATAATGAAGGGCTTATGGGGGTATAATTGACCCCCATTAGTGACAGGGTTAATTTGGGGTTTTTGGGGGTCTGTATTGATTCCCATGAGTGAGGGGGTTAATGAAGGGCTTATGGGGGTCTATATTGACCCCCATGAGTGAGGGGGTTAATGAAGTGCGCATGGGTATCTGTATTGACCCCCATGAGTGACAGGAGTAATGAAGGGCTTATGGTGGTCTGTATTGACCCCAATGAGTGACAGGGTTAATGAAGGGCTTATGGGGGTCTATATTGACCCCCATGATTGACAGGGTTTATGGGGGTCCGTATTGACCCTAATGAGTTAGGGGGTTAATGAAGGGCTTATGGGGGTCTGTATTGAACCCCATGAGTGACAGGGTTAATGAAGGGCTTATGGGGGTCTATATTAACCCCCGTGAGTGAGGGGGTTTATGAAGGGCTTATGGGGGTCTGTATTGACCCCCATGAGTGACACAGTTAATGAAGCACTTATGGGGGTCTGTATTGACCCCCATGAATGGCAGGGTTAATTAGTGGTTTATGGAGGTCTGTGTTGACCCCCATGAGTGAGGGGGTTAAAGGAGTGCTTATGGGTGTCTGTATTGACCCCCATGAGTGACAGGGTTAATGAAGGGCTTATGGGGGTATATATTAACCCCTGTGAGTGAGGGGGTTAATGAAGGGCTTATGGGGGTCTGTGTTGACCCACATGAGTGAGGGGGTTAATGAAGTGCTTATGGGGGTCTGTATTGACCCCCATGATTGACACAGTTAATTAAGGACTTATGGGTGTCTGTATTGACCCCCATGAGTGACAGGGTTAATGAAGGGCTTAGGGGGGTCTGTGTTGACCCCTATGCTTGAGGGGGTTAATGAAGGACCTATGGGGGTCTATATTGACCCCCATGAGTGACAGGAGTAATGAAGGGCTTATGGTGGTCTGTATTGACCCCAATGAGTGACAGGGTTAATGAAGGGCTTATGGGGGTCTATATTGACCCCCATGATTGACAGGGTTTATGGGGGTCCGTATTGACCCCCATGAGTGAGGGGGTTAATGAAGGGCTTATGGGGGGCTGTATTGACCCCCATGAGTGACAGGGTTAATGAAGGGCTTATGGGGATCTGTATTGAACCCCATGAGTGACAGGGTTAATGAAGGGCTTATGGGGGTCTATATTAACCCCCGTGAGTGAGGGGGTTAATGAAGGGCTTATGGGGGTCTGTGTTGACCCACATGAGTGAGGGGGTTAATGAAGTGCTTATGGGGGTCTGTATTGACCCCCATGAGAGACACAGTTAATGAAGGACTTATTGGGGTCTGTATTGACCCCCATGAATGGCAGGGTTAATTAGTGGTTTATGGGGGTCTGTATTGACCCCCATGAGTAAGGGGGTTAATGAAGGGCTTATGTGGGTCTGTATTGGCCCCCATTAGTGACAGGGTTAAGAAAGGGCTTATGGGGGTCTGTGTTGACCCCCATGAGTGAGGGGGTAAATGATGGGCTTATGGGGGTATAACTGACCACAATGAGTGACAGGGTTAATTTGGGGTTTTTGGGGGTCTGTATTGACCCTCATGAGTGAGGGGGTTAATTAAGTGCTTATGGGGGTCTGTATTGACCCCCATGATTGACAGTGTTAATGAAGGGCTTATGGGGGTCTATATTGACCCCCATGAGTGAGGGGGTTAATGAAGTGCGTATGGGGATCTGTATTGACCCCCATGAGTGACAGGGTTAAGGAAGGGCTTATGTGGGTCTATATAGATTCCCATTAGTGACAGGGTTAATGAAGGGCTTAGGGGGGTCTGTGTTGACCCCTATGAGTGAGGGGGTTAATGAAGGGCTTATGGGGGTCTGTATTGACTCCCATTAGTGACAAGGTTAATGAAGGGCTTAGGGGTGTCTGTGATGACCCCTATGAGTGAGGGGGTTAATGAAAGGGCTTATGGGGGTCTGTATTGACCCCCATCAGTGACAGGCGTAATGAAGGGCTTATGGGGGTCTGTATTGACCCCCATGAGTGACAGGGTTAATGAAGGGCTTATGGGGGTCTATATTTACCCCCATGATTGACAGGGTTTATGGGGGTCCGTATTGACCCCCATGAGTGAGGGGGTTAATGAAGGGCTTATGGGGGTCTGTATTGACCCCCATGAGTGACACAGTTAATGAAGGACTTATGAGGGTCTGTATTGACCCCCATGAATGGCAGGGCTAATTAGTGGTTTATGGGGGTCTGTATTGACCCCCATGACTAAGGGGGTTAATGAAGGGCTTATGTGGGTCTGTATTGACCCCCATTAGTGACAGGGTTAAGAAAGGGCTTATAGGGGTCTGTGTTGACCCCCATGAGTAACAGGGTTAATTAAGGGCTTATGGGGGTCTGTATTGACCCCCATCAGTGACAGGAGTAATGAAGGGCTTATGGGGGTCTGTATTGACCCCCATGAGTGACAGGGTTAATGAAGGGCTTATGGGGGTCTATATTTACCCCCATGATTGACAGGGTTTATGGGGGTCCGTATTGACCCCCATGAGTGAGGGGGTTAATGAAGGGCTTATGGGGGTCTGTATTGACCCCCATGAGTGACACAGTTAATGAAGGACTTATGAGGGTCTGTATTGACCCCCATGAATGGCAGGGCTAATTAGTGGTTTATGGGGGTCTGTATTGACCCCCATGACTAAGGGGGTTAATGAAGGGCTTATGTGGGTCTGTATTGACCCCCATTAGTGACAGGGTTAAGAAAGGGCTTATAGGGGTCTGTGTTGACCCCCATGAGTAACAGGGTTAATTAAGGGCTTATGGGGGTCTGTATTGACCCCCATCAGTGACAGGAGTAATGAAGGGCTTATGGGGGTCTGTATTGACCCCCATGAGTGACAGGGTTAATGAAGGGCTTATGGGGGTCTATATTTACCCCCATGATTGACAGGGTTTATGGGGGTCCGTATTGACCCCCATGAGTGAGGGGGTTAATGAAGGGCTTATGGGGGTCTGTATTGACCCCCATGAGTGACACAGTTAATGAAGGACTTATGAGGGTCTGTATTGACCCCCATGAATGGCAGGGCTAATTAGTGGTTTATGGGGGTCTGTATTGACCCCCATGACTAAGGGGGTTAATGAAGGGCTTATGTGGGTCTGTATTGACCCCCATTAGTGACAGGGTTAATGAAGGGCTTATGGGGGTCTGTATTGACCCCCATGAGTGACAGGGTTAATGAAGGGCTTATGGGGGTCTATATTGACCCCCATGAGTGACAGTGTTAATGAAGGGCTTATGGGGGTCTATATTGACCCCCATTAGTGACAGGGTTAATAAAGGGCTTATGGGGGTCTGTGTTGACCCCCATGAGTGATTGGGTAAATGATGGGCTTATGGGGGTCTATATTGACCCCCATGAGTGAGGGGGTTTATGAAGGGCTTACGGGGGCCTGTATCGACCCCCATGAGTGACAGGGATAATGAAGGGCTTATGCGGGTATAATTGACCCCCATTAGTGACAGGGTTAATTTGGGGTTTTTAGGTGTCTGTATTGACCCCCATGAGTGAGGGGGTTAATGAAGGGCTTATGGGGGTCTATATTGACCCCGATGAGTGAGGGGGTTAATGAAGTGCGCATGGGTATCTGTATTGACCCCCATGAGTGACAGGGTTAATGAAGGGCTTAGGGGGGTCTGTGTTGACCCCTATGATTGAGGGGGTTAATGAAGGACCTATGATGGGCTTATGGGGGTATAACTGACCACAATGAGTGACAGGGTTAATTTGGGGTTTTTGGGGGTCTGTATTGACCCTCATGAGTGAGGGGGTTAATGAAGGGCTTATGGGGGTCTATATTGACCCCCATGAGTGAGGGGGTTAATGAAGTGCGTATGGGGATCTGTATTGACCCCCATGAGTGACAGGGTTAAGGAAGGGCTTATGTGGGTCTATATAGATTCCCATTAGTGACAGGGTTAATGAAGGGCTTAGGGGGGTCTGTGTTGACCCCTATGAGTGAGGGGGTTAATGAAGGGCTTATGGGGGTCTGTATTGACTCCCATTAGTGACAAGGTTAATGAAGGGCTTAGGGGTGTCTGTGATGACCCCTATGAGTGAGGGGGTTAATGAAGGGCTTATGGGGGTCTGTATTGACCCCCATCAGTGACAGGAGTAATGAAGGGCTTATGGGGGTCTGTATTGACCCCCATGAGTGACAGGGTTAATGAAGGGCTTATGGGGGTCTATATTTACCCCCATGATTGACAGGGTTTATGGGGGTCCGTATTGACCCCCATGAGTGAGGGGGTTAATGAAGGGCTTATGGGGGTCTGTATTGACCCCCATGAGTGACACAGTTAATGAAGGACTTATGAGGGTCTGTATTGACCCCCATGAATGGCAGGGCTAATTAGTGGTTTATGGGGGTCTGTATTGACCCCCATGACTAAGGGGGTTAATGAAGGGCTTATGTGGGTCTGTATTGACCCCCATTAGTGACAGGGTTAAGAAAGGGCTTATAGGGGTCTGTGTTGACCCCCATGAGTAACAGGGTTAATTAAGGGCTTATGGGGGTCTGTATTGACCCCCATCAGTGACAGGAGTAATGAAGGGCTTATGGGGGTCTGTATTGACCCCCATGAGTGACAGGGTTAATGAAGGGCTTATGGGGGTCTATATTTACCCCCATGATTGACAGGGTTTATGGGGGTCCGTATTGACCCCCATGAGTGAGGGGGTTAATGAAGGGCTTACGGGGGTCTGTATTGACCCCCATGAGTGACACAGTTAATGAAGGACTTATGAGGGTCTGTATTGACCCCCATGAATGGCAGGGCTAATTAGTGGTTTATGGGGGTCTGTATTGACCCCCATGACTAAGGGGGTTAATGAAGGGCTTATGTGGGTCTGTATTGACCCCCATTAGTGACAGGGTTAATGAAGGGCTTATGGGGGTCTGTATTGACCCCCATGAGTGACAGGGTTAATGAAGGGCTTATGGGGGTCTATATTGACCCCCATGAGTGACAGTGTTAATGAAGGGCTTATGGGGGTCTATATTGACCCCCATTAGTGACAGGGTTAGTAAAGGGCTTATGGGGGTCTGTGTTGACCCCCATGAGTGATTGGGTAAATGATGGGCTTATGGGGGTCTATATTGACCCCCATGAGTGAGGGGGTTTATGAAGGGCTTACGGGGGCCTGTATCGACCCCCATGAGTGACAGGGATAATGAAGGGCTTATGCGGGTATAATTGACCCCCATTAGTGACAGGGTTAATTTGGGGTTTTTAGGTGTCTGTATTGACCCCCATGAGTGAGGGGGTTAATGAAGGGCTTATGGGGGTCTATATTGACCCCGATGAGTGAGGGGGTTAATGAAGTGCGCATGGGTATCTGTATTGACCCCCATGAGTGACAGGGTTAATGAAGGGCTTAGGGGGGTCTGTGTTGACCCCTATGATTGAGGGGGTTAATGAAGGACCTATGATGGGCTTATGGGGGTATAACTGACCACAATGAGTGACAGGGTTAATTTGGGGTTTTTGGGGGTCTGTATTGACCCCCATGAGTGAGGGGGTTAATTAAGTGCTTATGGGGGTCTGTATTGACCCCCATGAGTGACAGTGTTAATGAAGGGCTTATGGGGGTCTATATTGACCCCCATGAGTGAGGGGGTTAATGAAGTGCGTATGGGGATCTGTATTGACCCCCATGAGTGACAGGGTTAAGGAAGGGCTTATGTGGGTCTATATAGATTCCCATTAGTGACAGGGTTAATTTGGGGTTTTTAGGTGTCTGTGTTGACCCCTATGAGTGAGGGGGTTAATGAAGGGCTTATGGGGGTCTGTATTGACTCCCATTAGTGACAAGGTTAATGAAGGGCTTAGGGGTGTCTGTGATGACCCCTATGAGTGAGGGGGTTAATGAAGGGCTTATGGGGGTCTGTATTGACCCCCATCAGTGACAGGGGTAATGAAGGGCTTATGGGGGTCTGTATTGACCCCCATGAGTGACAGGGTTAATGAAGGGCTTATGGGGGTCTATATTTACCCCCATGATTGACAGGGTTTATGGGGGTCCGTATTGACCCCCATGAGTGAGGGGGTTAATGAAGGGCTTATGGGGGTCTGTATTGACCCCCATGAGTGACACAGTTAATGAAGGACTTATGAGGGTCTGTATTGACCCCCATGAATGGCAGGGCTAATTAGTGGTTTATGGGGGTCTGTATTGACCCCCATGACTAAGGGGGTTAATGAAGGGCTTATGTGGGTCTGTATTGACCCCCATTAGTGACAGGGTTAAGAAAGGGCTTATAGGGGTCTGTGTTGACCCCCATGAGTAACAGGGTTAATTAAGGGCTTATGGGGGTCTGTATTGACCCCCATCAGTGACAGGAGTAATGAAGGGCTTATGGGGGTCTGTATTGACCCCCATGAGTGACAGGGTTAATGAAGGGCTTATGGGGGTCTATATTGACCCCCATGATTGACGGGGTTTATGGGGGTCCGTATTGACCCCCATGAGTGAGGGGGTTAATGAAGGGCTTATGGGGGTCTGTATTGACCCCCATGAGTGACACAGTTAATGAAGGACTTATGAGGGTCTGTATTGACCCCCATGAATGGCAGGGTTAATTAGTGGTTTATGGGGGTCTGTATTGACCCCCATGACTAAGGGGGTTAATGAAGGGCTTATGTGGGTCTGTATTGACCCCCATTAGTGACAGGGTTAATGAAGGGCTTATGGGGGTCTGTATTGACCCCCATGAGTGACAGGGTTAATGAAGGGCTTATGGGGGTCTATATTGACCCCCATGAGTGACAGGGTTAATGAAGGGCTTATGGGGGTCTATATTGACCCCCATTAGTGACAGGGTTAGTAAAGGGCTTATGGGGGTCTGTGTTGACCCCCATGAGTGATTGGGTAAATGATGGGCTTATGGGGGTCTATATTGACCCCCATGAGTGAGGGGGTTTATGAAGGGCTTACGGGGGCCTGTATCGACCCCCATGAGTGACAGGGATAATGAAGGGCTTATGCGGGTATAATTGACCCCCATTAGTGACAGGGTTAATTTGGGGTTTTTAGGTGTCTGTATTGACCCCCATGAGTGAGGGGGTTAATGAAGGGCTCATGGGGGTCAATATAGACCCCGATGAGTGAGGGGGTTAATGAAGTGCGCATGGGTATCTGTATTGACCCCCATGAGTGACAGGGTTAATGAAGGGCTTAGGGGGGTCTGTGTTGACCCCTATGATTGAGGGGGTTAATGAAGGACCTATGATGGGCTTATGGGGGTATAACTGACCACAATGAGTGACAGGGTTAATTTGGGGTTTTTGGGGGTCTGTATTGACCCCCATGAGTGAGGGGGTTAATTAAGTGCTTATGCGGGTCTGTATTGACCCCCATGAGTGACAGTGTTAATGAAGGGCTTATGGGGGTCTATATTGACCCCCATGAGTGAGGGGGTTAATGAAGTGCGTATGGGGATCTGAATTGACCCCCATGAGTGACAGGGTTAAGGAAGGGCTTATGTGGGTCTATATAGATTCCCATTAGTGACAGGGTTAATGAAGGGCTTAGGGGGGTCTGTGTTGACCCCTATGAGTGAGGGGGTTAATGAAGGGCTTATGGGGGTCTGTATTGACTCCCATTAGTGACAAGGTTAATGAAGGGCTTAGGGGGGTCTGTGATGACCCCTATGAGTGAAGGGGTTAATGAAGGGCTTATGGGGGTCTGTATTGACCCCCATGAGTGACAGGAGTAATGAAGATCTTATGGGGGTCTGTATTGACCCCCATGAGTGACAGGGTTAATGAAGTGCTTATGGGGGTCTATATTTACCCCCATGATTGACAGGGTTTATGGGGGTCCGTATTGACCCCCATGAGTGAGGGGGTTAATGAAGGGCTTATGGCGGTCTGTATTGACCCCCATGAGTGACACAGTTAATGAAGGACTTATGAGGGTCTGTATTGACCCCCATGAATGGCAGGGCTAATTAGTGGTTTATGGGGGTCTGTATTGACCCCCATGACTAAGGGGGTTAATGAAGGGCTTATGTGGATCTGTATTGACCCCCATTAGTGACAGGGTTAAGAAAGGGCTTATGGGGGTCTGTGTTGACCCCCATGAGTGAGGGGGTAAATGATGGGCTTATGGGGGTCTATATTGACCCCCATAAGTGAGGGGGTTTATGAAGGGCTTACGGGGGCCTGTATCGACCCCCATGAGTGACAGGGTTAATGAAGGGCTTATGGGGGTCTATGTTGACCCCCATTAATGAGTGGGTTAATGAAGTCCTTATTGGGTTCTGTATTGACCCTCATGAGTGACAGGGTTAATGAAGGGCTTATGCAGGTATAATTGACCCCCATGAGTGACAGGGTTAATTTGGGGTTTTTGGGGGTCTGTATTGACCCCCATGAGTGAGGGGGTTAATGAAGTGCATATGGGGATCTGTATTGACCCCCATGAGAGACAGGGTTAATGAAGGGCTTATGTGGGTCTATATTGATTCCCATTAGTGACAGGGTTAAGGAAGGGCTTAGGGGGGTCTGTGTTGACCCCTATGAGTGTGGGGGTTAATGAAGGGCTTATGGGGTTCTATATTGACCCCCATGAGTGACAGGAGTAATGAAGGGCTTATGGGGGTCTGTATTGACCCCCATGAGTGACAGGGTTAATGAAGGGCTTATGGGGGTCTATATTTACCCCCATGATTGACAGGGTTTATGGGGGTCCGTATTGACCCCCATGAGTGAGGGGGTTAATGAAGGGCTTATGGGGGTCTGTATTGAACCCCATGAGTGACAGGGTTAATGAAGGGCTTATGGCGGTCTGTATTGACCCCCATGAGTGACAGGGTTAATTAATGGTTAATGCGTGATAGTGTATATATATATATTTTTTATAACGGTTTCTTTAAGGACCTTTACGGGGGAATTTAGAATTTTCATTGCAGCCGGGGTCCCCGATCTCGTACGATCGGGACCCCCACTGTGATGGTTAATGTGGGTCTCCGAGCTTATCTCGGATCTTCTTGGCTCTCGGACCTTCTTGGCTAAGTTGCACGTGGCTGGGCGGTCCTGGGTCTTTGAGCCTCTTTTTTGTTTTTTTGGGGCGGAGATTTTTTCTCTCGCTTAGGGGATTTTCGTGTGTCTGATCTCGGGAATTTGGACTTAAAAGGAGGTGTAACTTCACTTGCAGAGGTCCTGGGTGCCCCCCCCCCCCCCGCCCTTCCTGTGGGTAAGCTTTTTATGTGTTTTTAGTGGGTATTTATTGTGTTTTGACTTTAGGTGCGCGCGGTTTGCAAGGTCATAATTGTGCCATTTGTGTGGGTGTTTGTAACCGCGTGTGAGGTGCCTTTGAGCCTCCACCTTCTGTTCTGGTGAGCTTATTTGGGGATCCAGTTCACGTTAAAGTCTAAATATTTATCCTAAATAAATATAGGTTAATTAATGAATCATTAACTGTCATCAATGCAAAACAAAAAAGGACATCATGAAATTATAAACCTGTGAAATTCAGGTGCAGAGATGAGGAATCTGTGAAATGACATGAAAATAATTTTTAATGTTTGTACTCAATTAATTTGAGTCTCATTGAAACTATGATGTTTAATTGGCATAGATGCAAAACATACCATAATCATCAATATATTCATAAATTAAAAGCAGTATAAAATATTAAATGTAGCACGTGTCCGAATCTAAGAAACTGCTTTAAATATTTAAGTGCTTTGAAGGTCCTATCCCTGTCAGGCAATTATAAGCACTCCAGATATGTAAGTGCTTTGTAAAATGTACATATTTTTTGATCTATTATAAATGCTTTTTTTTTATTATTATTAATTAATACTTTCAAAAGCAATGTACATGAATGAGCAGTATGGCAGATATATAAGTAATGATTACTAATTATTAATTCATATATTAATATATGTTAATTAATCAATAACTGTCATCAATCCAAAATAAAAAGCCTTAATCCTTTTTTGTTCCATAAGAACATAATTAGATGATGTACCTGTGAAGGTGATTTTTATGCTGTTCAAAGGCTGCAAACGTCACTCTCTGTGTTTAGTCAGCTGCAGAGATGAGGAAACTGTCAAATAAGATGGAAAGCATTTGTAATATTTGGATTCATCCCTATCAGGCAATCGGCAGCAACACGGATATATCCGTGCATAGTAAAATATACATATCGTTTTTGGTCCTTTTTTTTTTTTTTTTTTGGTAATGATTACTAATTAATAATTAATAAAATAATGTACATTAATAGACAATTAATAAATATATTCTAAAGAGCTAACCATTAATATATTAATAAACTAAAAGCATTGTAAAATATAGAATATTTGTTGTTCATAATGATTACTAATAATTAATAAAATAATGTACATTAATAATTAATCAGTGTTTAAATATCTTAGAGGTAAGCATTAATGTATTAATAAACTAAAGGCAGTTTAAAATTGTATAATTTTTTTTGATAATTATTGCTAATTAACACATTAATGTACATTACTAATTAATTATTCAATGAATTAATATATTACAAACAGCTAAGAATGAAAGTATTGATAAACTGAAGCAAGTGTAAATTATAAGTTTGTTGCTCCATTTTTTTAAACTAATAATATATACCTTTTTTTTAAGAAAAAATAATGTATTCATTAATGATTAGTAATATAAATTAATATTTATATATTTTCACTTTCAGACGTCTTGGCTGTTCTCCCATGCTGTGTGTGATGGTTTTTGTTTTTGTATTTTTTGTATTTTTCTTGTTTATACTAAATGACATTAGATTTCTACCTCTATACCTGTACTGGTGGTGCCATGTTCAGCTCTGGGTATATTCCCTGTACTGGTGGTACCATGTTCAGCTCTGGGTATATTCCCTGTACTGGTGGTACCATGTTCAGCTCTGGGTATATTCCCTGTACTGGTGGTGCCATGTTCAGCTCTGGGTATATTCACTGTACTGGTGGTACCATGTTCAGCTCTGGGTATATTCCCTGTACTGGTGGTACCATGCTCAGCTCTGGGTATATTCCCTGTACTGGTGGTGTCATGCTCAGCTCTGGGTATATTTCCTATACTGGTGGTACCATGTTCAGCTCTGGGTATATTCCCTGTACTGATGGCGCCATGTTGACCTCTGGGTTTTTTCCTTGTATTAATGGTGCCATGTTCAGCTCTGAGTATATTCCCTGTACTGGTGGTACCATGTTCAGCTCTGGGTATATCTCTGTACTGGTGGTATCATGTTCAGCTCTGGGTATATTCCCTGTACTGATGATGCCATGTTCAGCTCTGGGTATATCTCTGTACTGGTGGTACCATGTTCAGCTCTGGGTATATTCCCTGTACTGGTGGTACCATGCTCAGCTCTGGGTATATTCCTTGTACTGGTGGTGCCATGCTCAGCTCTGGGTATATTCCCTGTACTGGTGGTGCCATGCCCAGCTCTTGGTATATTCCCTGTACTGATGGTGCCATGTTCAGCTCTGGATATATTCCCTGTACTGATGGTGCCATGTTCAGCTCTGGGTATGTTCCCTGTTCACACTCACTCACACCGTGACACTGACTCAGTCACACTCACTTAGTCACCCTGTCAGTCATTCACACACAGTCACACACACACACACTCATTCACACTTACTCACACTCACTCATTCATACACAGTCACCCTCACTCACACACACACCCTCACTTACTCATTCAGTCACACAAAGTGTCTCACAGTCACACAGTCAATCAGTCACTCTCATTCACTCACTCATTCACACGCAGCAAGTCACACTCACACACTCATTCAGTCAGTCACACATGTAACAAATCCCGGCGTGTTACCGCCTCATGTGTATCTGTACAAACCATAAAGACATGTAACAAATCCCAGTATGTGACCGTCTCATGTTTATTTGTACAGACCATAAAGACGTGTAACAAATTCCAGTGTGTGACCGTCTCATGTTTATTTGTACAGACCATAAAGACATGTAACAAATCCCAGTATGTGACCGTCTCATGTTAATTTGTACTGACCATAATGACATGTAACAAATCCCAGCGTGTGACGGTCTCATGTTTATTTGTACAGACCATAAAGACATGTAACAAATCCCAATGCGTGACCGTCTCATGTTTATTTGTACAGACCATAAAGACATGTAACAAATCCCAACGTGTTACTTTCTCATGTTTATTTGTACAGGCCATAAAGTTGTGTAACAAATCCCAGCGTGTGACCGTCTCATGTTTATTTTCACAGACAGTGACAAAGTGACACAATCAGAGTCTGACCAAGAAGAAGAGACAAATATGAGGAGTCCCCGGGAGATTAAAGAGGAGGAAATTCCTGTAAATATCAGTGAAGGTGAGTAATATCTTGTAACGGATCTACTTGCACCCCGACCGGGTACCTCCGTTGATGGACGCGTCCTAGCTTGCGTCGAGGCCTACAAGCACTGCACCGGACACCACACTACCACAGACTCCACAACCGCCGTAGCTTAAAGCTCCCAGGGAGTATGCAGCGCATAGCAATCCCCAGTAGGATATAGCAATCCCCTCCAAGAACGAGACGAGGCTACGTTTTGAAGGGTCAAGTAGTACTTTTTAATGACAGGGGATCTCCTTTTATGCAATGGTGCCCTCTGAAGGGCTACACCCACATAATTATCACAACAGCCAATTATATACATGGTTCAACCCCCACGTCTCCTCCCCTCAGATAACAGGTAACACAATTAAAATAGACACAATTTTAACCACATTCTGGATGTACCCCAAAAACAGGGGGTACACCTTTAAGTCCAGCATCGTTCAATAGCTCTCACCCAGGGGAACAACATATTAAAAAATGGCATGAATCAGACCAGGGGTTCAAAAGTTAGTAAAAGTATCTTTTACACATAACACACAGACATTTCACATATCCCCCATAGTTGGCCACACAATACACATAGAGGGACAATAGGTGAGTCACACCTCCCTGAGGCTACCTGGCAACTTTGATACAATCAGACATGGATTAGATAAGCCTTCTTTGTTCTTATATCTGAGAATGAAAACACTTTATACAATAGACTTCCTTATGTGTAACAGGATTATCTCCCATGCCAAGGTCTGCACTAGTCTGGGCCAATATTCTGCAGAGCATAAACCAACATACATATAGTATAATAGTAGGATCATATTTTAACCATAATAATAATAATGAAACAGGGTAAAACAGTGATGGGTTCCGTTACAGCTGAGATCTGAGCGCACAAAACTACCGAATAACGCTCAGATCCTCTTCACACAGTTCAATTGCCA
>JAPZIH010000238.1:2434027-2506749 GCA_027410445.1 Discoglossus pictus | reverse complement strand
GGACCTGTGGACTGGAGAGGTGAGCACTGCTGGACAATGTACATTATACCAGGACACAGTGACAGCCATTACTGACCAAGCTCTATCTGGACCTGTGACTGGAGAGGTGAGCATGCTGGACAATGTGACATTATACAGGACACAGTGACTCCCATTACTGACCAAGCACTATCTGGACCGGTGACTGGAGAGGGTGATCACTGCTTGACAATGTGACATTATACCAGGACACAGTGACCTCCCATTTACTGACCAAGCACTATCTGACCTGTGACTGGAGAGGTGATCACTGCTGGACAATTGACATTATACCAGGACACAGTGACTCCCATTACTGACCAAGCTCTATCTGGACCTGTGACTGGGAGAGGTGAGCACTGCTGGACAATGTGACATTATACCAGGACACAGTGACTCCCATTACTGACCAAGCTCTATCTGGACCTGTGACTGGAGAGGTGAGCATCTGCTGGACAATGTGACATTATACCAGGACACAGTGACTCCCATTACTGACCAAGCTCTATCTGGACCTGTGACTAGGAGAGGTGAGCACTGCTGGACAATGTGACATTATACCAGGACACATTGACCCCCCATTACTGACCAAGCTCTATCTGGACCTGTGACTGGAGAGGTGAGCACTGCTGGACAATGTGACATTATACCAGGACACAGTGACTCCCATTACTGACCAAGCTCTATCTGGACCTGTGACTGGAGAGGTGAGCACTGCTGGACAATGTAACATTATACCAGGACACAGTGACTCCCATTACTGACCAAGCTCTATCTGGACCTGTGACTGGAGAGGTGAGCACTGCTGGACAATGTGACATTATACCAGGACACAGTGACTCCCATTACTGACCAAGCTCTATCTGGACCTGTGACTGGAGAGGTGAGCACTGCTGGACAATGTGACATTATACAGGACACAGTGACTCCCATTACTGACCAAGCTCTATCTGGACCTGTGACTGGAGAGGTGAGCACTGCTGGACAATGTGACATTATACCAGGACACAGTGACTCCCATTACTGACCAAGCTCTATCTGGACCTGTGACTGGAGAGGTGAGCACTGCTGGACAATGTGACATTATACCAGGACACAGTGACCCCCATTACTGACCAAGCTCTATCTGGACCTGTGACTGGAGAGGTGAGCACTGCTGGACAATGTGACATTATACCAGGACACAGTGACTCCCATTACTGACCAAGCTCTATCTGGACCTGTGACTGGAGAGGTGAGCACTGCTGGACAATGTGACATTATACCAGGACACAGTGACTCCCATTACTGACCAAGCTCTATCTGGACCTGTGACTGGAGAGGTGAGCACTGCTGGACAATGTGACATTATACCAGGACACAGTGACTCCCATTACTGACCAAGCTCTATCTGGACCTGTGACTGGAGAGGTGAGCACTGCTGGACAATGTGACATTATACCAGGACACAGTGACTCCCATTACTGACCAAGCTCTATCTGGACCTGTGACTGGAGAGGTGAGCACTGCTGGACAATGTGACATTATACCAGGACACAGTGACTCCCATTACTGACCAAGCTCTATCTGGACCTGTGACTGGAGAGGTGAGCACTGCTGGACAATGTGACATTATACCAGGACACAGTGACTCCCATTACTGACCAAGCTCTATCTGGACCTGTGACTGGAGAGGTGAGCACTGCTGGACAATGTGACATTATACCAGGACACAGTGACTCCCATTACTGACCAAGATCTATCTGGACCTGTGACTGGAGAGGTGAGCACTGCTGGACAATGTGACATTATACCAGGACACAGTGACCCCATTACTGACCAAGCTCTATCTGGACCTGTGACTGGAGAGGTGAGCACTGCTGGACAATGTGACATTATACCAGGACACAGTGACTCCCATTACTGACCAAGCTCTATCTGGACCTGTGACTGGAGAGGTGAGCACTGCTGGACAATGTGACATTATACCAGGACACAGTGACTCCCATTACTGACCAAGCTCTATCTGGACCTGTGACTGGAGAGGTGAGCACTGCTGGACAATGTGACATTATACCAGGACACAGTGACTCCCATTACTGACCAAGCTCTATCTGGACCTGTGACTGGAGAGGTGAGCACTGCTGGACAATGTGACATTATACCAGGACACTGTGACTCCCATTACTGACCAAGCTCTATCTGGACCTGTGACTGGAGAGGTGAGCACTGCTGGACAATGTGACATTATACCAGGACACAGTGACTCCCATTACTGACCAAGCTCTATCTGGACCTGTGACTGGAGAGGTGATCACTGCTGGACAATGTGACATTATACCAGGACACAGTGACCCCATTACTGACCAAGCTCTATCTGGACCTGTGACTGGAGAGGTGATCACTGCTGGACAATGTGACATTATACCAGGACACAGTGACCCCCATTACTGACCAAGCTCTATCTGGACCTGTGACTGGAGAGTTGAGCACTGCTGGACAATGTGACATTATACCAGGACACAGTGACTCCCATTACTGACCAAGCTCTATCTGGACCTGTGACTGGAGAGGTGAGCACTGCTGGACAATGTGACATTATACCAGGACACAGTGACTCCCATTACTGACCAAGCTCTATCTGGACCTGTGACTGGAGAGGTGAGCACTGCTGGACAATGTGACATTATACCAGGACACAGTGACTCCCAATACTGACCAAGCTCTATCTGGACCTGTGACTGGAGAGGTGAGCACTGCTGGACAATGTGACATTATACCAGGACACAGTGACTCCCATTACTGACCAAGCTCTATCTGGACCTGTGACTGGAGAGGTGAGCACTGCTGGACAATGTGACATTATACCAGGACACAGTGACTCCCATTACTGACCAAGCACTATCTGGACCTGTGACTGGAGAGGTGAGCACTGCTGGACAATGTGACATTATACCAGGACACAGTGACTCCCATTACTGACCAAGCTCTATCTGGACCTGTGACTGGAGAGGTGAGCACTGCTGGACAATGTGACATTATACCAGGACACAGTGACTCCCATTACTGACCAAGCTCTATCTGGACCTGTGACTGGAGAGGTGAGCACAGCTGGACAATGTGACATTATACCAGGACACAGTGTCACCCATTACTGACCAAGCACTATCTGGACCTGTGACTGGAGAGGTGAGCACTGCTGGACAATGTGACATTATACCAGGACACAGTGTCACCCATTACTGACCAAGCTCTATCTGGACCTGTGACTTGAGAGGTGAGCACTGCTGGACAATGTGACATTATACCAGGACACAGTGACCCCCATTACTGACCAAGCACTATCTGGACCTGTGACTGGAGAGGTGATCACTGCTGGACAATGTGACATTATACCAGGACACAGTGACTCCCATTACTGACCAAGCACTATCTGGACCTGTGACTGGAGAGGTGATCACTGCTGGACAATGTGACATTATACCAGGACACAGTGACCCCCATTACTGACCAAGCTCTATCTGGACCTGTGACTGGAGAGGTGATCACTGCTGGACAATGTGACATTATACCAGGACACAGTGACTTCCATTACTGACCAAGCTCTATCTGGACCTGTGACTGGAGAGGTGAGCACTGCTGGACAATGTGACATTATACCAGGACACAGTGACTCCCATTACTGACCAAGCTCTATCTGGACCTGTGACTGGAGAGGTGAGCACTGCTGGACAATGTGACATTATACCAGGACACGGTGTCACCCATTACTGACCAAGCACTATCTGGACCTGTGACTGGAGAGGTGAGCACTGCTGGACAATGTGACATTATACCAGGACACAGTGACACCCATTACTGACCAAGCTCTATCTGGACCTGTGACTGGAGAGGTGAGCACTGCTGGACAATGTGACATTATACCAGGACACAGTGACTCCCATTACTGACCAAGCTCTATCTGGACCTGTGACTGGAGAGGTGAGCACTGCTGGACAATGTGACATTATACCAGGACACAGTGACTCCCATTACTGACCAAGCTCTATCTGGACCTGTGACTGGAGAGGTGAGCACAGCTGGACAATGTGACATTATACCAGGACACGGTGTCACCCATTACTGACCAAGCACTATCTGGACCTGTGACTGGAGAGGTGAGCACTGCTGGACAATGTGACATTATACCAGGACACAGTGTCACCCATTACTGACCAAGCTCTATCTGGACCTGTGACTGGAGAGGTGAGCACTGCTGGACAATGTGACATTATACCAGGACACAGTGACCCCCATTACTGACCAAGCACTATCTGGACCTGTGACTGGAGAGGTGATCACTGCTGGACAATGTGACATTATACCAGGACACAGTGACCCCCATTACTGACCAAGCACTATCTGGACCTGTGACTGGAGAGGTGATCACTGCTGGACAATGTAACATTATACCAGGACACAGTGACTCCCATTACTGACCAAGCACTATCTGGACCTGTGACTGGAGAGGTGATCACTGCTGGACAATGTGACATTATACCAGGACACAGTGACTCCCATTACTGACCAAGCTCTATCTGGACCTGTGACTGGAGAGGTGAGCACTGCTGGACAATGTGACATTATACCAGGACACAGTGACCCCCATTACTGACCAAGCTCTATTTGGACCTGTGACTGGAGAGGTGATCACTGCTGGACAATGTGACATTATACCAGGACACAGTGACTCCCATTACTGACCAAGCTCTATCTGGACCTGTGACTGGAGAAGTGAGCTCTGCTGGACAATGTGACATTATACCAGGACACAGTGACTCCCATTACTGACCAAGCTCTATCTGGACCTGTGACTGGAGAGGTGAGCACTGCTGGACAATGTGACATTATACCAGGACACAGTGACTCCCATTACTGACCAAGCTCTATCTGGACCTGTGACTGGAGAGGTGAGCACTGCTGGACAATGTGACATTATACCAGGACACAGTGACTCCCATTACTGACCAAGCTCTATCTGGACCTGTGACTGGAGAGGTGAGCACTGCTGGACAATGTGACATTATACCAGGACACAGTGACTCCCATTACTGACCAAGCTCTATCTGGACCTGTGACTGGAGAAGTGAGCACTGCTGGACATTGTGACATTATACCAGGACACAGTGACTCCCATTACTGACCAAGCTCTATCTGGACCTGTGACTGGAGAGGTGATCACTGCTGGACATTGTGACAATATACCAGGACATAGTGACTCCCATTACTGACCAAGCTCTATCTGGACCTGTGACTGGAGAGGTGAGCACTGCTGGACAATAGGACATTATACCAGGACACAGTGACTCCCTTTACTGATTAAGCTCTATCTGGACCTGTGACTGGAGAGGTGAGCACTGCTGGACAATGTGACATTATACCAGGACACAGTGACTCCCATTACTGACCAAGCACTATCTGGACCTGTGACTGGAGAGGTGAGCACTGCTGGACAATGTGACATTATACTAGGACACAGTGACCCCCATTACTGACCAAGCTCTATCTGGACTTGTGACTGGAGAGGTGATCACTGCTGGACAATGTGACATTATACCAGGACACAGTGACTCCCATTACTGACCAAGCTCTATCTGGACTTGTGACTGGAGAGGTGAGCTCTGCTGGACAATGTGACATTATACCAGGACACAGTGACTCCCATTACTGACCAAGCTCTATCTGGACCTGTGACTGGAGAAGTGAGCACTTCTGGACATTGTGACATTATACCAGGACACAGTGACTGCCATTACTGACAAAGCTCTATCTGGACCTGTGACTGGAGAGGTGAGCACTTCTGGACAATGTGACATTATACCAGGACACAGTGACTCCCATTACTGACCAAGCTCTATCTGGACCTGTGACTGGAGAGGTGAGCACTTTTGGACAATGTGACATTATACCAGGACACAGTGACCCCCATTACTGACCAAGCTCTATCTGGACCTGTGACTGGAGAGGTGAGCACTGCTGGACAATGTGACATTATACCAGGACACAGTGACTTCCATTACTGACCAAGCTCCATCTGGACCTGTGACTGGAGAGGTGAGCACTGCCGGACAATGTGACATTATACCAGGACACAGTGACTCCCATTACTGACCAAGCTCTATCTGGACCTGTGACTGGAGAAGTGAGCACTGCTGGACATTGTGACATTATACCAGGACACAGTGACTCCCATTACTGACCAAGCTCTATCTGGACCTGTGACTGGAGAGGTGAGCACTGCTGGACAATGTGACATTATACCAGGACATAGTGACTCCCATTACTGACCAAGCTCTATCTGGACCTGTGACTGGAGAAATGAGCTCTGCTGGACAATGTGACATTATACCAGGACACAGTGACTCCCATTACTGACCAAGCTCTATCTGGACCTGTGACTGGAGAAGTGAGCACTGCTGGACATTGTGACATTATACCAGTACACAGTGACTCCCATTACTGACCAAGCTCTATCTGGACCTGTGACTGGAGAGGAGAGCACTGCTGGACAATGTGACATTATACCTGGACACAGTGACCCCCATTACTTACCAAGCTATTTCTGGACCTGTGACTGGAGAGGTGAGCACTGCTGGACAATGTGACATTATACCAGGACACAGTGACTCCCATAACTGACCAAGCTCTATCTGGACCTGTGACTGGAGAGGTGAGCACTGCTGGACAATGTGACATTATACCAGGACACAGTGACTCCCATTACTGACCAAGCTCTATCTGGACCTGTGACTGGAGAGGTGAGCACTGCTGGACAATGTGACATTATACCAGGACACAGTGACTCCCATTACTGACCAAGCTCTATCTGGACCTGTGACTGGAGAAGTGAGCACTGCTGGACATTGTGACATTATACCAGGACACAGTGACTCCCATTACTGACCAAGCTCTATCTGGACCTGTGACTGGAGAGGTGATCACTGCTGGACATTGTGACATTATACCAGGACATAGTGACTCCCATTACTGACCAAGCTCTATCTGGACCTGTGACTGGAGAGGTGAGCACTGCTGGACAATAGGACATTATACCAGGACACAGTGACTCCCTTTACTGATTAAGCTCTATCTGGACCTGTGACTGGAGAGGTGAGCACTGCTGGACAATGTGACATTATACCAGGACACAGTGACTCCCATTACTGACCAAGCACTATCTGGACCTGTGACT
Source organism: Discoglossus pictus (assembly GCA_027410445.1). Classification (NCBI taxonomy): domain Eukaryota; kingdom Metazoa; phylum Chordata; class Amphibia; order Anura; family Alytidae; genus Discoglossus; species Discoglossus pictus. The sequence goes on along the minus strand of JAPZIH010000238.1, from coordinate 2,499,521 downwards.
GGAGAGGTGAGCACTGCTGGACAATGTGACATTATACTAGGACACAGTGACCCCCATTACTGACCAAGCTCTATCTGGACTTGTGACTGGAGAGGTGATCACTGCTGGACAATGTGACATTATACCAGGACACAGTGACTCCCATTACTGACCAAGCTCTATCTGGACTTGTGACTGGAGAGGTGAGCTCTGCTGGACAATGTGACATTATACCAGGACACAGTGACTCCCATTACTGACCAAGCTCTATCTGGACCTGTGACTGGAGAAGTGAGCACTTCTGGACATTGTGACATTATACCAGGACACAGTGACTGCCATTACTGACAAAGCTCTATCTGGACCTGTGACTGGAGAGGTGAGCACTGCTGGACAATGTGACATTATACCAGGACACAGTGACTCCCATTACTGACCAAGCTCTATCTGGACCTGTGACTGGAGAGGTGAGCACTTTTGGACAATGTGACATTATACCAGGACACAGTGACCCCCATTACTGACCAAGCTCTATCTGGACCTGTGACTGGAGAGGTGAGCACTGCTGGACAATGTGACATTATACCAGGACACAGTGACTTCCATTACTGACCAAGCTCCATCTGGACCTGTGACTGGAGAGGTGAGCACTGCCGGACAATGTGACATTATACCAGGACACAGTGACTCCCATTACTGACCAAGCTCTATCTGGACCTGTGACTGGAGAAGTGAGCACTGCTGGACATTGTGACATTATACCAGGACACAGTGACTCCCATTACTGACCAAGCTCTATCTGGACCTGTGACTGGAGAGGTGAGCACTGCTGGACAATGTGACATTATACCAGGACATAGTGACTCCCATTACTGACCAAGCTCTATCTGGACCTGTGACTGGAGAAATGAGCTCTGCTGGACAATGTGACATTATACCAGGACACAGTGACTCCCATTACTGACCAAGCTCTATCTGGACCTGTGACTGGAGAAGTGAGCACTGCTGGACATTGTGACATTATACCAGTACACAGTGACTCCCATTACTGACCAAGCTCTATCTGGACCTGTGACTGGAGAGGTGAGCACTTCTGGACAATAGGACATTATACCAGGACACAGTGACTCCCTTTACTGATTAAGCTCTATCTGGACCTGTGACTGGAGAGGTGAGCACTGCTGGACAATGTGACATTATACCAGGATACAGTGACTCCCATTACTGACCAAGCTCTATCTTGACCTGTGACTGGAGAGGTGAGCACTGCTGGACAATGTGACATTATACCAGGACACAGTGACTCCCTTTACTGATCAAGCTCTATCTGGACCTGTGACGGGAGAGGTGAGCACTGCTGGACAATGTGACATTATACCAGGACACAGTGACTCCCATTACTGACCAAGCTCTATCTGGACCTGTGACTGGAGAGGTGGGCACTGCTGGACAATATGACATTATACCAGGACACAGTGACTCCCTTTACTGACCAAGCTCTATCTGGACTTGTGACTGGAGAGGTGATCACTGCTGGACAATGTGACATTATACCAGGACACAGTGACTCCGGTTACTGACCAAGCTTTATCTGGACCTGTGACTGGAGAAGTGAGCACTGCTGGACAATGTGACATTATACCAGGACACCGTGACTCCCATTACTGACCAAGCTCTATCTGGACCTGTGACTGGAGAGGTGAGCACTGCTGGACAATGTGACATTATACCAGGACACAGTGACTCCCATTACTGACCAAGCTCTATCTGGACCTGTGACTGGAGAGGTGAGCACTGCTGGACAATGTGACATTATACCAGGACACAGTGACTCCCATTACTGACCAAGCTCTATCTGGACTTGTGACTGGAGAGGTGAGCTCTGCTGGACAATGTGACATTATACCAGGACACAGTGACTCCCATTACTGACCAAGCTCTATCTGGACCTGTGACTGGAGAAGTGAGCACTGCTGGACATTGTGACATTATACCAGGACACAGTGACTGCCATTACTGACGAAGCTCTATCTGGACCTGTGACTGGAGAGGTGAGCACTTCTGGACAATGTGACATTATACCAGGACACAGTGACTCCCATTACTGACCAAGCTCTATCTGGACCTGTGACTGGAGAGGTGAGCACTTCTGGACAATGTGACATTATACCAGGACACAGTGACCCCCATTACTGACCAAGCTCTATCTGGACCTGTGACTGGAGAGGTGAGCACTGCTGGACAATGTGACATTATACCAGGACACAGTGACTCCCATTACTGACCAAGCTCTATCTGGACTTGTGACTGGAGAGGTGAGCACTGCTGGACAATGTGACATTATACCAGGACACAGTGACTCCCATTACTGACCAAGCTCTATCTGGACTTGTGACTGGAGAGGTGATTACTGCTGGACAATGTGACATTATGCCAGGACACAGTGACTCCCATTACTGACCAAGCTCTATCTGGACCTGTGACTGGAGAGGTGATCACTGCTGGACAATGTGACATTATACCAGGACACAGTGACTCCCATTACTGACCAAGCTCTATCTGGACCTGTGACTGGAGAAGTGAGCACTTCTGGACATTGTGACATTATACCAGGACACAGTGACTGCCATTACTGACAAAGCTCTATCTGGACCTTTGACTGGAGAGGTGAGCACTTCTGGACAATGTGACATTATACCAGGACACAGTGACTCCCATTACTGACCAAGCTCTATCTGGACCTGTGACTGGAGAGGTGAGCACTTTTGGACAATGTGACATTATACCAGGACACAGTGACCCCCATTACACAGTGACTCCCATTACTGACCAAGCTCTATCTGGACTTGTGACTGGAGAGGTGATTACTGCTGGACAATGTGACATTATGCCAGGACACAGTGACTCCCATTACTGACCAAGCTCTATCTGGACCTGTGACTGGAGAGGTGATCACTGCTGGACAATGTGACATTATACCAGGACACAGTGACTCCCATTACTGACCAAGCTCTATCTGGACCTGTGACTGGAGAGGTGAGCACTGCTGGACAATGTGACATTATACCAGGACACAGTGACTCCCATTACTGACCAAACTCTATCTGGACCTGTGACTGGAGAAATGAGCTCTGCTGGACAATGTGACATTATACCAGGACACAGTGACTCCCATTACTGACCAAGCTCTATCTGGACCTGTGACTGGAGAAGTGAGCACTTCTGGACATTGTGACATTATACCAGGACACAGTGACTGCCATTACTGACAAAGCTCTATCTGGACCTGTGACTGGAGAGGTGAGCACTTCTGGACAATGTGACATTATACCAGGACACAGTGACTCCCATTACTGACCAAGCTCTATCTGGACCTGTGACTGGAGAAGTGAGCACTTCTGGACATTGTGACATTATACCAGGACACAGTGACTGCCATTACTGACAAAGCTCTATCTGGACCTGTGACTGGAGAGGTGAGCACTTCTGGACAATGTGACATTATACCAGGACACAGTGACTCCCATTACTGACCAAGCTCTATCTGGACCTGTGACTGGAGAGGTGAGCACTTTTGGACAATGTGACATTATACCAGGACACAGTGACCCCCATTACACAGTGACTCCCATTACTGACCAAGCTCTATCTGGACTTGTGACTGGAGAGGTGATTACTGCTGGACAATGTGACATTATGCCAGGACACAGTGACTCCCATTACTGACCAAGCTCTATCTGGACCTGTGACTGGAGAGGTGATCACTGCTGGACAATGTGACATTATACCAGGACACAGTGACTCCCATTACTGACCAAGCTCTATCTGGACCTGTGACTGGAGAGGTGAGCACTGCTGGACAATGTGACATTATACCAGGACACAGTGACTCCCATTACTGACCAAGCTCTATCTGGACCTGTGACTGGAGAGGTGAGCACTGCTGGACAATGTGACATTATACCAGGACACATTGACTCCCATTACTGACCAAGCACTATCTGGACCTGTGACTGGAGAGGTGATCACTGCTGTACAATGTGACATTATACCAGGACACAGTGACTCCCATTACTGACCAAGCTCTATCTGGACCTGTGACTGGAGAGGTGAGCACTGCTGTACAATGTGACATTATACCAGGACACAGTGACTCCCATTACTGAACAAGCTATATCTGGACCTGGGTGTGTTTTTCTATCTTCTCTGCATGTTCTCAGTAACATTATCTTCCTCTCCTGTCTCTCTATCAGTAACAGACTCTATCAGAACCAGTCTCTGTGTCCGCTCTGAATGTCATTGTCTGTTTCAGGTCCCTATAAAGTGTGATGATGTTGCCGTCTATTTCTCTATGGAGGAGTGGGAGTATATAGAAGGACACAAGGAGCATTACAAGGATGTGATGATGGAGAATCACCAGACACTCAGGGCTTTGGGAATCCCAACAAACAAGAGCTCAGGTATCATTGTGATATTGGAAGCTGATATACATTATCCCATGATGTTTCTATGAGAAGTTGGACAAACTACCCAGGAATGTCTGGCAGTATCTAAATCCCAGAGTACGTCCTGACATTGACCTCAGAAGTCAAACAGCTGACAACATGTTGATACTTGTCAGTTTCCTATTGTTTGTTTTGTTAAATAACACTTTTTTGAATATTTATTGAAAGTAGTAATACCACTTAAATCCTCTTTATCTTCTGTTTGTGTTAAAAGGGCTCCCTGATGATAATCTAGACATGAGGTCAGTTAGAGAGGAACAAGAGGTTGTGAGAGATGGAAATGATTATCAGCAACTGGAAATACCATATGAGCCTGGTGCAGGTGGGTGATATGGGTAATATGAATGTATAATACAGATCTACTTGCATCAGTCATATAATTATTATATACTAGCGTTTTACCGGTCAAAATTTTCCTTATATTGCGAAGCTCTACCCCCCTCTACTTTACTGGCCTCGCGATGAGCATGTTCAGGGCTCATTGCGAGCCTCTCCCCTCTCTTCTTGATGGGAGGCGCTCATTAAGAAACTCTCCCCCCTATACTTTACTGGCCCTCTCCCTCCCCTGTGTTTCACAGCCTCCCTCCCGTCTCTTTTTCCCTCTCATATGTCTCTCCCCCTCCACTGTGTCTCCTTTCACCCCTCCTTTCCCTCCCTTGTCTCCTTTCCTCCAGCTCTCCCTCCCTTGTGTCTCCTTTCCACCATCCTCTCTCTCCCTTGTGTCTTCTTTTTGCCCCCTCTGCCTCCCTTGTGTATCCTTTCCACCTCCTCTCCCTCCCTTGTGTCTCCTTTCCACCTCCCCTCCTTCCCTTGTGTCTCTCCTCCTCTCCCTCCCTTGTGTCTCATTTCCCACCCACCATGTGTCTCCTTTCCCCCTCCTCTCCCTCCATTGTGTCTCATTTCCCACTTCTCTTCCTCCCTTTTGCTTCTTCCCCCCCCCTCATCTCCCTCCCTTGTGTTTCCTTTCCCCTTCCTTTCCCTCCCTTGTGTTTCATTTGCCCCCTCCTCTGCCTCACTTGTTTCACATTTCCCCCTCTTCTCCCTCCATTGTGTCTCCTTTTCCCCTCCTCCCCCTCCCTTGTTTCTCCTTTGCCCCTCCACTGCCTCCCTTAGGTCTCCTTTCCTCCTCTTCTCCCTCCCTTGTATTTCCTTTGCCCCCTCTTCTTCCTCCATTATGTCTCCTTTCCCCTCACCGTTCCGTTGTGCCGTAACTCGCATGCACGTCTCCTGTAGCGCTGCCGTCTCGGTCGCTCTCTCGTCTCTGTATTTCTCCCTGTCCCTCTCTCCCCGCTCATCCTGCCATCTCTGTCTCTCTCTCTCTCTCTGTATGTGTCTCTCTCTCCCCTCTCTGTGTTTCTCTATATCTCTTCTTCTCACATTACAGCTCCATCTCATGTGCTGACAGACGCCCCGCCCCCACACACCACATGGCACTCTGGGATTGTAGTCCTAGGCGCGCCTCTTCGGTCACACATCGGCTGTGAGCTCACTACAACTGACAGAGTGCATTGGTGTGTGCAAAGTCCTACTGCCCTCGGCATGAACGCTTGTGGTGCTCATTGCAGCCTAAGTCCTACGGGCCTCGCTAAGTCGTGCGGGCCTCGCGATGAGCACCTATGGCGCTCATGCGCAAGCGCGCAAAATTTTACATTGCAAGACCAACATCGCAATGACGACAACTATATATGTGATTGAACTATGTCCACAGGTGAGGCCAATACTGATATTGTGCAAAACATTGAACAAATACAAGACAATACAACAATATACAATGGAATAGTAGGGAAATACCCCTCAGTATAAGTATATATACATATAAATACAATGTGGTATTGGGCTGTCCATTCGTACTAATAGTGACTAAAAACATTTGTGTTCAGCCTAATTACTGAGGCATCCACTAGATTCAATATAGATATGAATTTCTGCATGTGTATATACATGGGCGCACACTGTCATCATATGTGGAATGTGCGCTCTGTACTTTAGTCTGACAATAGTATTTATTGATTTGATCCCTTTAGGACAGTATAATATTTCGGGTTCCTATCCCCCACAAACCTGGAATACTTACTTGTTGTATTGACGCGGTATCTCTTCCTATTTTTTTATTATTATTCATTCTTTTTTCTTTTTATTATTTATTATTTTTTATATCTATTCTATTTTTTATATATGTATCATAATTGGATACACTCTATCACATATATAGTTGTGAGCATACGGGCTGTTGCGAAGCGAGGGCTGTGGGCAAGGGCCTCAGTGCGGGGGCCGCGGCTCGCGCAGCGAGGGCTGCGGGCCAGGGCCTCAGTTGCTGGGATGGAGCAGGCGAGCCAGCCAGAGCCGTTGGTCACACTTGCGGGCAGCGAAAGCCTCAGTTGCTGGCATGGAGCGCCGCCAGCAACTGAGGCCCTCACGCAGCGCCCCATATGTGTGTGTGTATGTGTGTCCGTCTATAGGGCTGGCCCACAACCCACCACACAGGAGTCCACCAGCCACCCGGACAGGCCTCCGACACCCACGGAGGAGGCTGGGAACCCCGCCCCCAGGGACAGAGCCGAGCCCGACATCCAGGGCCCCCAGGACACGGTGAGCCTGCGGCCCTCGCCTAGCGAGGGATGCGGGCCCCAGTTCCTGGGATGGAGCGCCCCATGCCAGCAACTGAGGCATACACTGGCTGATTATCCCACCGTCCGTGTACTCGCGGTGATTCCCCAGTGTGACATATGTGTAAGCCGGGCAGGAGAACAGCAGCTCCCCGAGTCTGAAGCTGCGCTGCCCTTGCCTCTCAAATCGCTTTATGCCCTCTGGGGGTCCCATGCTGCAGATATAAGGGGCTGGACAGAGGCCTGTACTGGAGTGCCTATGGATCATGCACCAGCAGCTGGCTCCAAGCCACGCCCCTCTGGAATAACCATGCCCACCTTTCCATTTAAGGTGGATTAGCAGAGTTACACATTACCATTGATAAACTAATTGTTTTACTTATACACTGATCATTAACACCATTCTTATCCAGTGATATATAAAAGCAATATTTAATAATACATTTATATATATATATATATATAAATAATGTGTGTGTGTGTATATTGTGTGTGTATATTGTGTGTGTATATTGTGTGTGTATATTGTGTGTGTATATTGTGTGTGTGTATTGTGTGTGTGTATATTGTGTGTGTTTGTACTAATGTGTGTGTGTATATAATGTGTGTGTATATAGTGTGTGTATATTGTGTGTGTATTGTGTGTGTACGTGTGTGTATATATAATGTGTGTGTGTGTGTATATAATGTGTGTGTGTATTGTGTGTGTGTGTGTATATTGTGTGTGTATATATAATGTGTGTGTGCGGGCCAGGGCCTCAGTTGCTGGGATGGAGCAGGCGAGCCAGCCAGAGCCGTTGGTCACGCTTGCGGGCTCGCATAGCGAGCCCGCGGCCCTCGCAATGATAGGGCCTCAGTTGCTGGCATGGAGCGCCGAAGGCGCTCCATGCCAGCAACTGAGGCCCTCGCGCACCGCCCCATATGTGTGTATGTGTGTGCGTCTATATATGTATACAAACCCGCGGCCCTTGCGTACACTACAACCCCCAGCATGCCACAAGCGAAAGTGACGTCATCCGCAACCGCCCAGACAGTGACAGTTAGTCCGGAAACGGCTGGCGGCGGGACTTTAAAATTGAGTCTGTGTAAACAGAGCAGGCACCGGAGAGAGGAGAGCACAGAGCAGCATGGAGAGTAAAGGAGGCCCGGGGGCTCGGGCTGTGAGTATGATAGCAGGCGGGGGGCAGCGAGTACATGCAGCACAGCCTATTGAAGAGGGGCTATTATAGAGGGCCTGTTATAGAGGGCCTGTTATAGAGGGGGTGTTATAGAGGGGCTATATACTATATACATACACAAACCTGTATAAATCCATATGTATTACAACAGATATACCCCTGACTTTTCTCTCTGACTGAATATATATAAATGCGTGTAATATCACATATATATAGTTGTGAGCAGGCGAGCGAGCCAGCCAGCCAGAGCCGTAGCGCGAAGCCAGGGACTCAGTTGCTGGCATGGAGCGCCGAAGGCACTCCTTGCCAGCACCTGCTACCCTCCCAAACTTTACGTTTGAACGCAAACAACACGAAACAGAAACTGCGACCCTCGCAAACTTTACCTCGCAACGCAAACAACATACGAGACACGTTACCACTCATTACGACCTCGCACAAATCGCCCGCAACCTGCGACCATGAACAAATTCAAAACACAATAAATACACACAGCACATACATAAAAAGCTTACCTACAGCAAGAGGGAGCATCCAGGACCTCAAAAAAGCAACTTACACCTTCATTTAACTAAAAATAAAACACTTTAGACTCTCGAAAATTCTCTAAGCGAGAGAAAAAATGGCCGCCGAACCAAACGAAAACGAGGCTACAGCACTCTAAACACGCAAAACACCACAAAACACCTACGGATATTCCGCTAAGACGCACAACACACATTACCCGCCATTTTACGCCAATGCAGAAGTACACAGCTACGCTAACGGTTTGGTCTCGCGCACGCACAGTGTTACACTGCACACATTCACCACGCTTACACAGCAGCTCCACACCACTAATGCTGCAGCAACATCAACACAGATTGTCATCTCCAACACAATGCTTCAAAATACGTAAAGTATATTCATTTATTAATGTATTAGATATTTATTATTATACACCAAACAGCATTAGCTAACTTACAATTTCATTGCCGTCATTTTTTGACGGGCAATTCGCTAGTTATTATTATAATTATTAATATTACCATCATCTTTTTCACCTTAACCACTGCTCCCAATAGTGAATAAAGATTTCACTGTTACATCCGGGTATTTCACAATTTTATATTTTACTGGGTATTTTACTATCCATTAGTGGGATTTCTGGGAGATAGTCTGGGTTTACTGGCTACCAACCATTTTATAGGACAGTGTAGGGCACCCTATGGGGTTTTCTATTATCTTAATGTTAACATGCAAATTAATGGAGAGTTAAACATGATACATTTTTATTTTCTTAGTATAAATGTTATATTTTTACAGTATGAATAATAAGTGTTCTCTAGTGGGTGGGGTACAGAGTGAACCAGTTCTTAAAGACATAATATGAGACATCACCTCTTACAGCGCCATGTTATTTGGGGTATTTCATATGTATATTTATTATCTTTCAGTTCTGTCTTTACCAACATATGAATTAATGACCAGGCAGATGAAAGAAGAATCCCAGACACCGTCCTCTTCACAAGACACTAAAGTAGATGATCAGAGTGTTCAAGAACAAAGCTCTGAAATAATCCCAAGGAAGGAATCAACATTTTGTCACAAAGTAAATACTGATGTTTATTCCGAGTCCTATCAGGATAAACAAGAAACTTGTGCTCAAAGTAATCGTTATCTGTAGAACTAGGAGAGCTAGAAAGGACACCTCAAACTGTGCAAAGCTTCACACCAGAATAGAAGATGAAAAAGCATCATATGGAAGACGGAAGTCACATCTGGCCAGACATCGAAGTGCCCATACAGATCAGAGGCCATTTGTTTGCCAGCAATGTGGGAAAGTTTTATCACTAATGCCTGGCCGTGATAAAACTCATACAGATAAGAAGCCACATGTGTGCCCAGAATGTGATTTAGTAGTCACTGCAGAGTCTGATGTGATTGCACAGAGCGTAACTCATACTAGGCAAAAGTCACATACTGGTCCTGAATGGGGTAAAGACTTCTGTAGACGTTCACAACGGATTGAACACCATTTAACTCATACAGGGGAGAAACCATTTGTTTGCCAAGAGTGTGGGAAAGGTTTCTCTCGAAAGACAAATTTAGCTGTACACAATAGAACTCATACAGGAGAGAAGCCATTTGTTTGTAATGAGTGCGGCAAAGGTTTCTCACACAAGCACAGTCTGTTAGAACATAAGATGATTCATACAGACGAGAAGCCATATGTGTGCCAAGAGTGTGGGAAAGGTTTCGCTCGAAAGATTTATTTAGCTGTACACAGTAGAACTCATACAGGAGAGAAGCCATTTGTTTGTAATCAGTGCGGCAAAGGGTTCTCAAAAAAGCAAGTTCTTTTAGGACATAAAATTACTCATACAGGAGAGAAGCCATATGTGTGCCAAGAGTGTGGGAAAGGGTTCTCACAGAAGCAAAGTCTGTTAGAACATACGATGAATCATACAGGAGAGAAGCCGTATGTGTGCCAAGAGTGTGGGAAAGGTTTCTCTCGAAAGACACATTTATCTTTACACAGTAGAACTCATACAGGAGAGAAGCCATTTGTTTGTAATGAGTGTGGCAAAGGTTTCTCACAGAAGAAAGGCCTGTTAGAACATAAGATGAATCATACAGGAGTGAAGCCATATGTGTGCCAAGAGTGTGGGAAAGGTTTCTTTCGAAAGACCCGTTTAGCTTCACACAATAGAACTCATACAGGAGAGAAACCATATACTTGTTCTCAGTGTGACAAAGCATTCTCTGAAAAGTTTGCAATGCTTAAACACCAAAGAGTTCATACAGGAGAGAAGCCAAATATGTGACAGAAATGTGAGAAAAGCTTCTTGCACAGATCAAGTCTGGTAACACACAATAGGATTCATACAGCAGATAAGCCATTTTTTTTGCCAGGAATGTGGAAATGGCTTTTCTTCCATGTCATATTGTATTAAGCATTAAAGAACTCATACATAAGAAAAGCAATAATCTAGTTATACAAAGCAGATCCTATATAGTAGGAGCCATGTGGGCCTTTAAGAAAATGCAATATTGCCTTTGAGAATATACTGTATGGTCATAATCAGCTATTTCAAATTGTGTTTTTTATAATAAAGAATTACTTTACAATCTTATAATAAAGTAACAGATTTGATATCCTGCCCAGACGTGTTTAATTGCAGAAAGTGTTAGGAAAGTTTGGGTACATAGTATACATGTGAGTTATTACCATGTAGCTCTCACAGTAAGCCTAGAACATATTAAATGTATGTACATATTATACATCTTGCCTAGTTTGTATTTTTGTTCTCAGTGTTTGATGAGCCATTAGAAATGTCCTCCTTTTTTTTGTTTTGTATCATGGGGAAATTGTAATTATGAACATTGAAATACGAATGGCTTTCCATGGTTTTTATTTTTGCCAATCAGATTGCATAAGTGATCATTTTAATGAGCAGTCGTAGAAGTAGCATATAAAGAACAGTAATCAGTAAAAGGCAAATTCAACTACTTTTTTACATATCTTACGTTTTTTTTTTTTTTACAAAACAAAAACACAATATTTTAAATAAAAACAATAATTTTGTAATGTTTAAGGTCCAACATTTAAATGCATATAATATTTGGACTCCAGTTACCCTTTGTTAATGTAAATACATTGTTTAAATATAAATTTTCTTACAAACACTTAGTTTACTCACAGACAATGAAATATAATTACTGATAACCTCTAACAAAGTAGTTTAAGATATTTATGGCTGACACTGGGTGTGATGCTGAAGATATTTCTCAATATTTTTGGATCCAACATACACCCACCATGACTAAAGGACCATTGTGGTCTGTTTTCTTTTATATACTTTGCTAATATTTATTTCAAGAGCAGAAGAAAACAACATTTTGATTTGTAACTAGTGATGTCGCGGACATAACATTTTCGGTTCGCGAACCGCAGATGCGAACTTCATCAAATGTTCGCGAACGGGCCATAGACTTCAATGGGCAGGCAAATTTCAAAACCCACAGGGACTCTTTCTGGACACAATAGTGATGGGAAAGTTGTTTCAAGGGGACTAACACCTGGACTGTGGCATGCCGGAGGGGGATCCATGGCAAAACTCCCAAGGAAAATTACATAGTTGATGCAGAGTCTGGTTTTAAGCCATAAAGGGCATAAATCACCTACCATTCCTAAATTGTTTGGAATAACATGCTTTAAAACATCAGGTATGATGTTGTATCGATCAGGTAGTGTAAGGGTTACACCCGCTTCACAGTAACAGACCAAACTCCCCGTTTAATGCACCACAAACAACCGCAAACAGTCCTTTTGCACAACCGCAAACTCCCCATTTGCACAAGGTTGGATACCAAGCTAGCCATGTCCCGTTCCTTGTCCTCACTGATGTTATTGAAGGTCTCTTCCTCCACCCAGCCACCAAGGGTCCCCGAAAGGTGAGAACAAGCCCCCTGGGACGCCTGCTGTGTTTCGTCTTCCACCTCCTCAAAGCCACCTTCCTCCTCTGACTCCTCTTTTTCAGACTCCTCTCTCTGCGTTGCCTCTGTCTGCGTTATTATAAGGTGTGTACTGTTAAGTAGTACTATTCCTATCGGTTTAATCCCTGTTACGTCCACTATTAGGGGACGTGTATATGGCATTGATTTTTGGAACAGGGAGATGGAAAAAGATGCTTGGTCGGACCTCCTACTTCGAATTTGGGTCACTGCACGTGCAATGTAATGTGCCACCAGATAGGAGTGGTGTATGAAGTTGTACTATTTATTCCTATCAGTTTGATACCTGTTACGTCTCCTATCAGGGGACGTGTAAATGGTATGTTTTTTTGGAAGCGGGAGATGGAAAAAGATGCTTGGTCGGTCCTCCCACTTCAAATTTGGGGCACTGCGTGTGCAATCTAAGGTGCCACCAGATAGCAGTGTCACTGTGCACTGGCAAAAGTTGGCAGAGTAGGCGCTGTAGCCCTCACACACACGCCTGTAGGCAGGCAACTGATATTCAATCGATTACAGTCAAAAAAGTGTTGTTTTATTTCACTGAGCACAATAAAAGCTGTGAGCCTGACACAGGCAGGCAACTAAAATTAGATTAAAGGAAAAAAGGGTTGTTTTTTTTCAATGTATGGTACACCAACTATGATTGGTGAAACAGAGCAGAATATTAGCTGTGAGCCTGACACAGGCAGGCAACTGAAATTAGATTACAGGAAAAAAATGGTTGTTTTCAATGTATGGTACACCACCAGGTATGAGTAGTGAAAATAAGCACAATATAAGCTGTTAGGTGTTAGCCTGTCACACACACACGCTGGCAGGCAGGCATAGATTACACAAAAAAAAAATATAAAATAAAATAAATGATGTTCAAAGTTTCCTCAATGATAAAGTATAGGGGGCGAACCCGAAAAGCGCATGTGTTCGCCGTTCACGGCGGACGCGAACATGCGAAAATCGCAGTGAATAGTTCTCCGGCGAACTGTTCGGGACATTACTACTTCTTTGTCATTAGTGTCTATGGACTGACATGTTATTACTCTACTGAACATTGTAAGGTGTGGCTCCAATTAATAGTTTATTTCTCAAATACAAAAGCAATATAAAATAATGTAAAGGTAAAAATGTATCAAACTAAAATAATATAATTATAATAGAACAATACTGACAGACGCGTTTCACTGTTTCTATTTTATATCTTTATAAATGATGAAATAACCTAGATAAAAATAGATACAATCGACCCATAAATAAAATGATTAACTGATAAAAGCAGAAGACGATACAACAATATACAATGGGATAGTAGGGTAATACCCCTCAGTAGTAAGTATATATACATATAAATACAATGTGGTATTGGGGTGTCCATTCGTACTAATAGTGACTAAAAACGTTTGTGTTTAGCCCAATTACTGAGGCATCCACTAGATTCAATATAGATATGAATTTCTGCATGTGTATATACATGGGCGCACACTGTCACCACATGTGGAATGTGCGCTCTGTACTTTAGTCTGACAATAGTATTTATTGATTTGATCCCTTTAGGACAGTATAATATTTCGGGCTCCTAGTCCCCACAAACCTGGAAAACTTACTTGTTGTATTGACGAGGTATCTCTTCCTATTTGTTTATTATTATTCATTCTTTTTTTTATTATTATTTATTATTTTTTATATCTATTCTATTTTTATATATGTGTCATAATTGGATAAACTCTGATTATTATTATTATTATAATTATTAATATTATCATCATCTTTTTCACCTTAACCTCTGCTCCCAATAGTGAATAAATGTTTTGGAGATTTCACTGTTACATCTGGGTATTTTATATTTTACTGGGTATTTTACTATCCATTGGTGGGATTTATGGGAGATAGTCTGGGTTTACTGGCTACCAACCATTTTATAGAATAGTGTAGGGCACCCTATAGGGTTTTCTATTATCTTAATGTTAGCATGAAAATTAATGGAGAGTTAACAGTCATACATTTTTATTTTCTTAGTATATATATATAACATGATACAAATATGGTGGCCAATAGATTAAAATGGGTTTAACTAATGAATAAGTATCCTTGGCTTCAGAATGAGAAAGCAATGGCCCTGGCAACGATTTAACAGCTTTAATGTTTTTAGATGACATAGCTCCTAAAGAATTCGGTGATGGATCATATATTATAAAAGAGAATTTAATTTCAAATTTAAACTCTCACTTTCTTCCTAAACCTTGCTATTCCATTTCTGCCTCATCCATTCCCTTAGATTGTAAGTAGCGAGTTTCCATTCTTGTAGGGTGCTTTGGAAGTATTTTCACAAAACTTGCAGCTCAAAACAGGCCCCCCCCCTTTTTCTGCAGTTGTTAATATTATATATTGTATACTTCCTTGTTCTTATCCCCTGTACAGCGCTACGGAATATGTTGGTGCGTTACAAATAATAGTTGTAACGGAACCCATCACTGTTTTACCCTGTTTTATGTTTATTTAATTATTATGGTTAAAATATGATCACATTGCTGTGTTGTAGATATGCTACTAGGCTAATAGATAATCCTATTACAGAGACTCTTCATACGCAAGAGAGGTCCATTGTGTGAAGTGTTCCCATTGTGAAGATGGAACAAAGGGAAGGATGATCTAATTAATGTCTGATTGTATCCAAGTTGCCAGGGAGGTGTGGCTCACCTATTGTCCCTATGTGTATTGTGTGGCAAATATGGGCATGTGTGTTACCTGTGGAAAGAGGTGTATATATATTTCTGCATATAACAAAATAAAGACAGTATTCTTTGACTACCAAGAAAGTGTCGTCCAATATGGGTGGTCTGGGCTTCTGAGACTGCGCAGTGCTTCTATATGGATATTTAATGCTGAACCTGACTTGCCCTCTGGAACTCTTGGATGGGATTATACCAACTTCACTTTTACACAGCAGCTTGCAAGGGAAAAGGACGTCTCCAACGGCTGGTACCCTCTCACTACCGGGGTAGCCGTTACAATAGTAATAATAATAATAATCCCTCTGCTTATATGACATAATATTGGCCCAATAAGATTAAGCTTTGCTGACGGAGCTAATGTAGATCCAATCAGATCCTGCCCACAGACTGAGCTAATTTAGGCCTAATGATACCCTGCCCTACTTACTGAGTTAAGATTATGTCCTGCTTACT
Organism: Discoglossus pictus; assembly: GCA_027410445.1. NCBI lineage: Eukaryota > Metazoa > Chordata > Amphibia > Anura > Alytidae > Discoglossus > Discoglossus pictus. The sequence goes on along the minus strand of JAPZIH010000238.1, from coordinate 2,483,577 downwards.
GAAGCAATGTAGATACAATGGGATCCTGTCCTGCTTACTGAACCAACGTAGATCCAGTGAGATCTTATCCTGTTTACTGGGTCAGTATAGCCAGTTAAAGAAAAAGTTCACTCCTTAAAATTAGATAGTGATTCCCAAGTGGTACAAAATATACCTTTAGAACAATCATTTAAAACGTAACTTTTATTCACATAATTTTAAAATGCACTTCTACTTTTTCTTTTTTGTAAGATTTTTTTTTTATATATATATATAAAAAAAGACTTCACACGAAGGCGCTCCATGCCAGTAACTGAGACCCAGGCAAACTTCACGTCGCAACACAAATAACACGACACACAAATTACGACACTCACTAAATTTTACGAGCAACGCAAACAACATACGACACACGTTGACACACAGTCCGGACTCGCAACACTCGGACGCAACTCGCGAACATTACAAATTTCAAAACACAATACATACACACAGCACATACATAAAAAGCTTACCTACAGCAACAGGGAGCATCCAGGACCTCAAAAATGCAACTTACACCTTCATTTCACTCAAAATAAAAGAGTTTACACACTAAAAATATCTCTGAGCGAGAGAAAAAATGGCCGCGGAACAAAATGAAAACGAGGCTACACACGCAAACACCATACGAGACACGTTACCAGACATTACAACCTCTCAAACATCGGACGCAACACGCCGACATACAAACACTTAATACACAATAAATACACACAACACACACATAAAAAGCTTACCTACAGCAAGAGGAACCATCCAGCACCTCAAAAAAACAAGTTACACATTCATTTAAATAAAAATAAAACACTTTAGACACTAATAAAATCGCTAAGCAAGAGAAAAAATGGCCGACGAAAAAAAAGAAAACGAGGCTACAGCACTCTCAACACGTAAAACACCACAACACACTCGCAAAACACCAAGAGAAACTCGCAAAACACCACGAAGCACCGACGGATAATCCGCAAAGACGCATACCACAGATAACCCGCCATTTTACGCCAATGCGGAAGTACACCACTACGCTAACGGTTTGGTCTCACTCACGCACAGTATTACACTGCACACATTCATCACGCTTACACAGCAGCTCCACACCACTAATGCTGCAGCAACATCAAAACAGATTGACAGCTCTTCAACACAATGCTTCAAAATAGGTAAAGTATATTCATTTATTAATGTATTATATATTTCATTATTATACACTAAACAGCATTAGCTACCTTACAATTTCATTGCCGTCATTTTTTGATGGGCAATTCGCTAGTTTAAAACATATTTACAAGACAGAGGACTATGTTTACAGAAAAACTATGATATTGATGTTTTCATTTAAACCTTTTCTAATTCCCAAACTTATTTTCTGTAAGACCCAAAATGTAATGTCTGGTTTGGAGTCATGATAATGGCCCCTCTCAATCACATCTATAATTGTATGTGATCTACGCAAGCTAACACTAATGTGTTCCCCAATGCAGGACCTCAGCTGAGAATCAGATCTCACAACGTATTTAGAATGTAAGTGATCTCACGCCATTGTTAGTAAAAGTTCCAACAAATCTGACTTCTCTGTCAGTTCAAATCCGAGTTTTGGGTGGCAAAAGTTGCCCTCTATCTGTGTGCAGGGCCCGGTGATAAGCCTTTTTAATGGAGGTCTGACTGCTGCCTCTACTTCTCAGTCTCTGTCTAAGTTCACTCAATTGCTGTTTAAAGGTAATGATATCTGAGCAGTTTCACCTTATCCCGAGGAGCTCACCCACAGGAATGTCTTTTTTCGTCATTGGGTGGTGTGAGCAGGAGTAGTGTAATGTTTGTGGCCATTGGCTTGCGGAGCAAAACTGTTTGTATTTCCCCATTGACACCCTTCTTAATTCTGTATGAAGCCCCATGAGTGACAGGGTTAATCAAGAGCTCATGGGGTTCTGTATAGAGCCCCATGAATTATAGGGTTAATCAAGAGCTCATGGGGTTCTGTATAGAGCCCCATGAGTTATAGGGTTAATCAATGAGTGATGGAGTTGATTTTAGGTGCCTAAGGGGGTTCTTATAGTATCCCCTTCGCCGGGGTTAATATTTTTTCTAGCGCAGGTCCTTTCAGGAACTTTACCGTCCTTTAAGGACCCGCGAGGTGGGAAATTACAAAATTTGAAATCCAGCAGGTGTCAAGATCGATGCTGATCGGGGACCTCCGCTGCAAGGGGTTAATGTTGGGACAATTCGGCGGTCCTGATGGAGACCTCCAGCATAGAGGGGGTTTAATGTTAGGTGCCACGGGGGTACTTACCGCGGGATTCGCTAATTGTGTGCCGCGGGCCCTTTAATGACCTGCGACGGAAAATTTGAATATTTGAAATGCAGAGGGTGTCACAACTGTTGCCGATAGGGGACCCCAGCTGCAAGGGGTTAATGTTGGGACACTTCAGGGGTCCCGATGGGGACCTCCAGCATAGAGGAGGGTTAATGTTAGGTGCCGGGATCGGTTAGTAGTGTGCAGCGGGCCCTTTTTTCAATTTATTTTTGGGGACATTGTTACTTTCTTGCCTTATTTCATACTATAGTTTGTATTAAGTCAGTCCAGCTGAGAATAGGATTTTGGGGCTTATTTTGTAGCTGGGATTTTAATAATTGTAAATAAAGTTCCAATTTTTATTCGATTTAGTATCCTGATATTGTCGTGCGCTGGTACGTCAGTAAGACTAAATATACTTGTTTATTATAGTGCAAAAAGACATGCATAAAAAGTAATACTAGTCATTGGTAATTACAATATTGTGAGTTCCTTTGTGTAAATACTCTTTCTGCTGCTGATTGGCTGCCCATTGCATCCTCCAGGGTTGTTAAAAAGGAGGGGGAGTCAAAAGCCTTCCTGGGTCAAAGCTTTCCTGGGAGAGACGTACTACTCCATAGTGCTGGGGCCCACTGATATTGCATGATAACGTTTAATTTCAGTATTTTGTGTGTCCCCTATTCATATAATCTGGGAATTATTTATTACCCATCCCCCCAGATCCCACACCCATGCTTGTATGTCCTTTTTATTCAGAATTACATCCAACCTATGTTTTTAGTTATCTATTGAATCTGCTATAACAACTTTATTTACAATACACAGTTTTTGATACATATTACAATATGTTGGTCTGCAGTGTCTCTTTAACAATAGAGTGTAAATGTGTTTTGTGTTAAGATCATGTACATTTATCTCATTTCTTATTATCTGCTGCCATCCTGTGGCCACTTGTGGTATAATATGTCATGTTTTCCATGCTCTTTTATGTCATTAGGACTTAGTAAGATCTTCTCTGTTGTTACACAAGTAGGAGACAAAAATAACAGTCTAAAGACCGTTCAATAGCTTTTTTTTAAAGAGATTTAGTGCATGTAACACTGCAACTAAGGTCCAGATCAATATTAGCCTTTTTTCCAATGCTACATGGATAGGCAACAAATTATTAATTTTACCAAGTTATGATGGACTGTCAAATTTAAAATTTCTCCAAGATTCTCTCAAAATTGGTTTAAATGTTGCTATATGTAATTAACTTATCAATTAATTAATCTTTAAGGACCCCCATGGTACTTAGGGTTAATAGCTAATGCCATTTGGTTTCTTTAAGGACTCATGGTATAGGGTTAATTTTTAGATGTTATGGAGGTAAGGTGTAGATAGATAAATAATCAAATTGCATAGATTTCAATCTGGGACCCATGTGGTGGTAGGAATAGTATTATAAATGTTGTTGAGGACCCCCATCAAGGATTAACTTTAGATGCCATAGAGTTCCATAAATACCTCCACGGCCATAGCTTAGTCTATCATGGGGTTTATTATGTACCCCATGGTATAGGGATTTATATTAGGTACCATGGGGGTCCACAGAGACCTCATGGTTAATCTTTAGATTACATAGGAAGTCCATAGGGATACCCATGGTAGTTAATAATTGGTGCCATGTGGGCCATAGGTACCCCCTGGTTATACTTTAGCTCAGGGGATACCCAAGCTCATAGGGATTTGAATGTATTAAGGGGAATCCTGGGTGATATCCAGTTCATAGGGGTTAGCAGGTATTAAGGGGAAATTCTGAGGGATACCTGGGTTCATAGAAGGTAGTATTATTAACCCCTTTGTTGTATCAGAATTGAGAAAATCTCAGGCCTCGAATCCAACCCATATTGAGGCATTTTGCAGCCATTACGGAGGGTTGTAACAATAGGCTTTTATAAAATGTTGAGCACTTGGAAAGACTTTATAAATAGTTATGGGACGGGCTCTCAGTACTTCAGATATTAGGGACATTTCAAGCCCTCAGAAAGCATGTGTCTGAGGTTAGATTTATGTGGGTGATGTGATAGCTCAGTAGGGATTTATGAGCCGTCTTCACTTGGATCTCTTCTTATGGGAGTTGTGGAGTGGACGCCATAGAACCTAAAAAGTGGAGCTTAAACGGGACTTAAAAAGTTGAGAGAAAACTGGCTTAAGAGTTAAAAACAGCGATATTTAATAAAAATGTAAAAATAAATCAGCATTTCATTGGCTAAATTTAGCGGATAATAATTACTAGGGTTCTTATTACGTGTGTTGCTGTTTTATGTTACCAATAAATAAAAGAAAAAGTGGTGCTAAAAACTAGAGGCTTTGCCAGGGTAATGTGGCTGCTGTAGTGAGTAACAGTACTCACTATTAATGGGTGTTTATTGGGAGATTGTTAGTCCTCGCCCAGCTCGCGCTCATAAGGTGGTTGTGTCTTTTACCTGCGATTTTCACGTGTGCAATGTCATGGAGGTCTAGGTATCACAAGGATCACTTTATTCTACTGCCAGGCTTTTTTTTATTGCGTCCTTCAGTCACACACCGGGAACATCTTTATGTCCATTGTCATGCTGATCCACTTAGTTTTCATGGCAGAGAAACTAAAGTGGGTTACCAGCTCCTTCTCCAGTGGTCCACAACATACAGTTCCTGATATTCCTAGGCGGCATCCCATCCAAGTACTGACCAAGCCCAACCCAGCTCGGCTTCAGGGTGGTGTGATGTCTTCGTTCCTTAACTGAAATCAAACCCAGGTCACAATGTTGAAAGCACCAAATCCTAACCACTGGCCCACCAAGGAATAGTTAGACTACACATCGTCTAAAGTGAACAAAGTAAAGAATGCTAGGTTGTCACCCGAAGGGCATTGGTACCATTATACAATTAGACAAGCATCGAACATGTGAAAGTAGAGTATGTGGAGCAGAGTTGGGTATTATATGGCTCTTCTGAAACTTATTAAGGCCAACATTTAGCAAGGATAAACTTGACTAAATATATTATTAAAAGCTAAAGAGTATACAAAGAAAAGCTTTATATGTGATAATGTGTACAATGATGTCATATACATTTTACTTTGAATATACTTTTTTTTTTTTGTTTCAATCGTTTTTATTATCATCAATGTCAATTTCAGTTAAGTAATAAAGTATTACTTACAGGTCAAAACAGTGCAATCTACGAAGTAAAACTTTTATTTATTTGTCCTAAAGTATGAACAACATGGTGATTCCTTCAACATCTTTTTCCGTTTTCCATTTATATTGTAATGTATTGTTGGTTACTAAGGTCTTTATTTTCTTTTCTTTATACTTTCTATATTGTATCTAGACCTTGTAACTAGAATATAACTACTATAAACCAATGTTATTTTATTTATTGCTTTATTTAGAAGAACATTCTAGCTAAATAATAAATTATAATATTTTAAAATCATATAAAATAAACTATATGTACCATTAGTTTTGTTTTTGATTTTTCTTTATATCAACTATGATGTTCACATTTTGTTCCAGAAGATTGGGGTTCAAGAATCGGCTCTGTGGCCTAATGTTATTTCTCTTCTTGTGACTTTGGCATATGTAATTCGGGATTTCATTAATTTAATTAATTCAAATGGAATGAGTGGAGTTAATCCAACAATCCCATATCTTTGTGAATTTCGAAAGAGTGTTATTCAATGTATGTGTCATTTGTTCGTAGATCATTATGTAGTTTAGTTTTTTTAATTATTTATTTGCTATCTAATAATGGTGTCTTCTATCATTTGGCAACTTGATTTTTGGCTGCTGCCAAACGATAGAAGACACCATTATTAGATAGCAACTAACATTAAGAATTGTAGCCATTTATTGGGATGTTTATTTACATTTGGTGTTGGTATACCTAGTAGGCATAGTTCTGTAGATGGATTTATAGTAATATTGAGAATAGTGGAGTCTAGGTTGGTGGTATTAATCCATATGTGTTGTATTATGGGGCAATCCCACCAAGTATGGTGAAATGTTCCTATGGTTTTACAATTTCTGAAACATTGTGCGGGGGTTTGAGGATTTCATTTGTTTAATTTATCAGGTGTAAGATATACCCTATGAAGAACTTTGATGGCTGTTTCCAAATAGCGGAAATATATAGTGACCTTTGAAAGGTTAGTATTTATCTTGCCCCATTTGTTAAGATCCCAAGAGATCCCTATATAGTGTTCCCATTTTGTCATATATTTTTATTTTATTTCAGTTTGGGACTTGTTAAGTGTTGCATATAAATCTTTAAAAATTCCTCTTTTAAGTGGGGCTTGTTCACATATTCTTGAAAACCACGTATGTTGCGGTGATCCCCATTTCTTTATCATGCTCAAAATTTGGTGGTTGATTTTAATATAATTAAATAATTATTTGGAAGGTATTGGGTATTTTTCTTTAAATTGTTCTGTATTGAGTATTTGATCTCCTGACATCCAAGCTCTAAATTTGTTTAGTTTAAATGTATATCACCAAGCTTTGGAATTTATCCCAGGTTAATATTATTTATTATTAATGTAGAGGTTAGTGGGGAAAGAGAATGTTTCAGCTGACATTTGCACTTCTCCATTCTTTTAGTGACAGTTTTATCATGGGATTATTTGTTTTTATTTTATAGGAGGGTAATGGAGTCGGAGTCCATAGGACATTATCCCAACTATATGGTTTCATTTGTTGATTTTCAATGAACACCCATAAGGGTTAATGTTCAGCTGAGTGCGCTTGTGGTATAAATGAAATTTGAGCGACTTTAAAGTAGAGTTTTAAGTTGGGGCAAGCAAGACCTCCTGATTCTTTGCTTCTATACATAATTGATTTGTTAATCCTAGGGTGTTTGTGTTGTCATATATATCTAAAAAGAGCTTTTTGAAATTTCTCCGGATCTTTGTAAATAACGTGGATGGGTAATGTTCTAAAATTATATAATATTTTTGGTAGTGTGATCATTTTGACTGCATTAATGCGTCCTGTCCACGATAGTTTATATGAATTCCATTTTTTTATTTCTTAAATAAAGGTGGAAAATTCTCTTTGTAAAGGTCAGAAATATCTTGTGTTAATTTATTCCCAGATTTTTTTTTTTTTTTTGGCCAGTAGATTGGAAATTTCAATTTTAATTGATTTAGTAAATGTGGCGTGATTTGTGCCTCCATTGATTCGGTTTTATTTATGCTAATTTTAAGTCCTGAACCACACCTGAATGATTCCAGAAGGTCCATTAATGGTTGGATACAGTGTAAAGGGTCTGTTAGCGTGCATATAATGTCACCTGTGAATAAACAACATTTGAATTGGTGGATGCAGATTTTAATGTCTTTGATTTCGCTATTTGGTCTTAGGGATATTATTCGTCTTAGCTATATGATGGAGTTGAGAATCCTTCTGATGTTGTCTCCTGTTTGTCATAGAGGTACAAACCCTACCTGGTCTTTATGTATTATGTAGAAGTTTGAAAGCCTGATTGACATTATTATTATAGCTAGAATTTTGATATCCCCATTTAACAACGATATGGGGCAGAATTATTGACTTTTAGAGGATCTTTGTTGGGTTTTGGGAAGAAGATCATATCGGCTTGTTTTAATTTGGGGGGCATTGGTTTGCCCTGGAGAATAGCATTATATAGTTTACATAGATATGGAGCTAAAGAGTTGATCCTTCAGAAGCAGATTGGAGGTGGCCTAGGTGAGTCAGGAACTCCTAAGCAGCAGGATTTATTGGGAAGTGTCATGGAGGATGCCGCTCTTCTCAGCAGCAGATCAAAGGACGCATGGAGGATGTCAATTTTCCATAGTGACAGATGGCAGGTGGCGTAGGTGACACATGGGAGATGGAGAGGTGGGACAAGGAGAGACACATGGGAGATAGGGAAGTGGGACAAGGAGAAACACAGGGGAGATGGGGAGGTGGGACAAGGAGAGACACAGGGGAGATGGGGAGGTGTGACAAGGAGAGACTCATGGGAGATGGGGAGGTGGGACAAGGAGAAACACAGGGGAGATGGGGAGGTGGGACAAGGAGAGACACAATGGAGATGGGGAGGTGGGACAAGGAGAGACACAGGGGAGATGGGGAGGTGGGACAAGGAGAGACACAGGGGAGATGGGGAGGTGTGACAAGGAGAGACTCATGGGAGATGGGGAGGTGGGACAAGGAGAAACACAGGGGAGATGGGGAGGTGGGACAAGGAGAAACACAGGGGAGATGGGGAGGTGGGACAAGGAGAGACACAGGGGAGGGGAGTTCTGGTGTATTTTACCCTCTGTGTGGGACATCTCTCTGAAGTTGATTTAAACAAACATGGGATCAAAGTAGCGTAAGAATTTGGGACTGTGAGAGAATACTGGGTGAATCTACATATCTATCTATCTATCTATCTATCTATCTATCTATCTATCTATCTATCTATCTATCTATCTATCTATCTATCATGTCTGATGCAGTGGTGTTTATGTGCCATTACATTTAGTGTATATATTTATATATTTATATATTGTGGTAGGGGAGGCTAATTTATTCTAGATGGTTTCTTACTTATATATACATATATATCTTTTTCTTCTTTTTTATAACTTTTTTTTTCATAAGGCAATTACAGAAGCATGTAATATGATACAGTGTCCACAAGGTGGTGTTGTAGGATAAGGAATGGAATTTAGAAATATCTATAATTGCATCTTAGACTGGTTTTGTAAGTTTACACTAGATGGCGCTGCAGGATCATAAAATGAGATCACTCTGTAAATGAGATCACTTTGAGTATAAGAGAAAAGATTATTTTACATTACATTCTAATAATATATATATATGTGTGTGCTGATAAACATATATAGGCCGCACATTCTCTATAAATAAAGTGCAGCTCTTAAAGCACCACTGTAGTACAATAAGAAAATACAGTTGTTTGTCAGGTATGTACCAAACTAACAACATTAGCAGCTGTGTACGTCATGGACATAAAGCATTATTTAGGAAAATCTGTTTTTTTGAAGACTCTGTTTATCAGGAATCCATTTTGTGTTTGTTACATAATTTCCTCAGAGCTGGATCATGAGGACCTATGTTTTTGGTCAAGGGAAGTGTGGGGAATGAGTGAAGAGAGAGCCATTGTAAGGATAATTGTATAATACTGAAACCAACACAGCTCAGTCCCTCTCATTGGCCCAGCGGCAGGCCCCTTGCATCATTCACTGCAACATCATCTCTACAGAAATGTAAAATCCCCTCACGCACACAACTTCCATCTTTGTATCATGGATAACTCCAGGGTCCTGCAGAGGCATCAAATTGTATTTGTTATAACTAATTAGGAACTAAATATATATATTTTTCAGACTTAACGTGTCGTACAATTTGTTTTCCAGTTGGTATTTTATTGTTAAACAACTTGAGATGTCCGGCCACCGGGGAGCCATAGTCATTATTTATTGCACTAGCGACTTGCCAGTCAAACATGATGGCAATACAATTTGAAGGCTGGCACTGCAGTTTGCCACACAATGTGAGGCTCTTACTTCTATGCCGCCCTTTATCACCTTTTTATTATTGTTACTTTTTAGAGTATCAGTGATTATTCTTTCTTTGAGTATATCCTCTTACTGTGTTATCATGTAGGATTTCAGCCAGCTCTGGGGCTTCAGTATTATACTAAGCCTTCCAGCTAGGAGGTACACCTCAGGATCATAGATCCATCTTTATATATATTAGAGAATAGTGATGTCCCGAACAGTTCGCCGGAGAACTATTCGCGGCGATTTTCGCATGTTCGCGTCTGCCGCGAACGGCGAACACATGCACTTTTCGGTTAGCCCCCTATACTTTATCATTAAGGAAACTTTGAACATCATTTATTTTATTTTATAATTTACGGTGGACTGTCAAATTTAACAATTGAATCAAAATTGGTTTTAATTTGTGGCTATATGTAATTAACATATTAATTACCTAACCTTTAATGACCCCCATGGTACTTAGGGTTAATTGTTAATGCCATTGGGTTTCTTTAAGGACCCCCATGGTATAGGGTTAATTTTTAGATGTTATGGAGGTTAAGGGTTAAATAGATAAAGGACCTCTGTGGCATGCTCCCACTCTCATGTCTGTATTTATATAAAAGTCTAGCCAATCAGATTGCATATATTTCAATCTGGGACCCATGTGGTGGTAGGAAGATTGACATAAATGTCCTTGAAGACCCCATGGTATAAGGATTAACTTTAGGTGCCATTGAGATCCATAAGTACCTCCATGGTCATAGCTTAGTATATCATGAGGTTTATTAAGAACCCCATGGTAAAGGGATTTATATTAGGTACCATGGGGCTCGACAGAGACCTCATGGTTATTTTTTTAAATTACATAGGAAGTCCATACGGATCCCCATGGTAGTTGATAGTTGGTGCCATTCAGGGGATACCCAAGCTCATAGGGGTTTGAATGTATTAAGGGGAATCCTGGGTGATATCCAGTTCATTGAGGTTAGCAGGTATTAAGGGAATATTCTGAGGGATATCTGGGATATCTGGGTTCATAGAAGGTAGTATTATTAACCCCTTAGTTGTATGAGAAGTGAGAAAATCTCAGGCCTCAAATCCAACCAATATTGAGGCATTTTACGGCCTTTACGGATGGTTGTAACAATAGGCTTTTATAAAATGTTGAGCATTGGTACCATTATACAATTAGACAAGCATCGAACATGTGAAAGTAGAGTATGTGGAGCAGAGTAGGATATTATACGGCTCTTCTGAAACATATTAAGGCCAACATCAAGCAAAGATAAACTTGACGAAATATATTATTAAAAGAAAAGCTTTATATGTGATGTATGTGATGATGTGTACAATGATGTCATACACATTTTAATTTGAATATACATTTTTTTTTGTTTCAATCGTTTTTATTATCATCAATGTCAATTTCAGTTAAGTAATAAAGTATTACTTACAGGTCAAAACAGTGCAATCTACTGAGTAAAACATTCATTTATTTGGCCTAGTCAAAAGCATGAACAACATGGCGACTCCTTCAACATCTTTTTCCGTTTTCCATTTATATTGTAACTAGCGAATTGCCCGTCAAAAAATGACGGCAATAGAATTGTAGGTAAAGGAATGGTGTTTGGCACAGACATTATTTTTGTGGTGGTCTGACATCCTTCGGCGCTCATTGCGAGCCTCTTGGTTGTTGTATTTTTTGTTATTAGAGGCGCTTTTGCTGTCATTGTGAGGTCGGCACTGATCTGCTTTTGCGCTTATTGCAAGACTGTCCCCTGGTGTAGTTTGTGTGCTATGAGCAGCGTTGGCGCTCGTTGTAAGGCGCGCAGTGAATCTCTTTTGCGTTTATTGCGTTTATTTTTTTTTTGTGTATATGTTCTTTGTGATGCTAAGTAGTAAATTAATAAATTACTTTCTTTACCTATTTGTAAGAAATACATGCAGGAAGCATTGTGCTGAAGAGCTGACAATCTGTTGTGATGTTCCTGCAGCATATAATGTGGATTTGCAGTGTTGTTGAGCTGAGGTGTAAGTGTCAGCAATGTCACAGTACAATGTGTGCAGTGTGTAGTGTAAATAGGCTGCGTGCGCGTGGGGAAGCCGTTAGTGTAGCTGGGTACTTCCGCATTCTGTAAAATGGCGTCGAATGTGTATGTGGTAGGCAGATTTGTATGATGAAGCGTCCTTGCTAATTGTTGTAGGTCGTACGGGTTTTTGTAAAAGCCGTATTTGGTTTGTTGAATTTAGCAGCTTTAGGGTCGTGTAGCCTTGTTTTCTTTTTTTTCTGCGGCCATTTTTTCTCTTGCTTAGGAGATTTTCGAGTGGCTAAATTTTGTAAATTTGACAGAATTCGAGGTTTAAGCCGTGTTGCAGAGGTCCTGGGTGTCCCCCCTTGGTGTGGGTAAGGTTTTTTTTTTTTTTTTTTTTTGTGTATTTTTGGTGCTTTTTAATGTTTGGCGCTGTGCGCGGGTTTTCCGTTAAGGTTGTATTTTTTCTAAATCCCTCGGGTCGTAATTGTTTTTGTGTAAGTCCGCAATTTATTTTGTTCTAAGTCTCGCGGCTAGTCTATTTTTGTGTGTAGTTAGTCATTGAGTGTTTATGTTTTTTTTCCAAGTCCCGCTTGTGTGGTGATTTGTAACCGGTTGTGAGGCGCCGTAGAGCCTCCACCTCCACAAATGCTGCCCCTCGCTCCCGAAAGTCATAGGGGGTCGTAGGGATGAGCGTCTACGGCGCTCATCTCCACCAGCGCAAGGAGTGGCTTTGGAGGTCTTTGCCAGTAACTGCGGCCGTCGCTTTGCGAGGGATTTCATTAATTTAATTAATTGAAAAGGAATGAGTGGAGTTAATCCAACAATCCCATATCTTTGTGAATTTCGGAAGAGTGTTATTCAATGCATGTGTCATTTGTTCGTAGTATTATGTAGTTTAGTTTTTGAATTATTTCTTCGCTATCCAATAATGGTGTCTTCTATCGTTTGGCAACTTGATTTTTGGCAGCTGCCAAACAATAGAAGACACCATTATTAGATAGCAGCTAACATGACGAATTGTAGCTATTTATTGCGATGTTTATTTACATTTGGTGTTGGTATACCTAGTAGGCATAGTTCTATAGATGGATTTATAGTAATATTGAGAATAGTGGAGTCTAGGTTGGTGGTATTAATCCATATGTGTTGTATTATGGGGCAATCCCACCAAGTATGGTGAAATGTTCCTATGGTTTTACAATTTCTGAAACATTGTGCAGGGGTTTGAGGATTTAATTTGTTCAATTTAATCAGGTGTAAGATATACCCTATGGAGAACTTTTATGGCTGTTTCCAAATAGCTGAAATATATAGAGACCTTTGAAAGGTTAGTATTTATCTTCCCCCGTTTGTTAAGATCCCAAGAGATCCCTATATATTGTTCCCATTTTGTCATATATTTTTTATTTTGTTTCAGTTTGGGACTTGTTAAGTGTTGCATATAAATCTTTCAAAATTCCTCTTGTAAGTGGGGCTTGTTCACATATTCTTGAAAACCACGTATGTTGCAGTGATCCCCATTTCTTTATCATGCTTAAAATTTGGTGGTTGATTTTAATATAATGAAATAGTTCTTTGGAAGGTATTGGGTATTTTTCTTTAAATTGTTCTGTATTGAGTATTTGATTTCCTGACATCCAAGCTCTAAATTCGTTTAGTTTTAATGTATATCACCAAGCTTTGGAATTTATCCCAGGTTAATATTATTATTATTAATGTAGAGGTTAGTGGGGAAAGAGAAAGTTTCAGCTGACATTTGCACTTCTCCATTCGTTTAGTGATAGTTTTATCATGGGATTATTTGTTTTTATTTTATAGGAGGGTAATGGAGTAGGAGTCCATAGGACATTATCCCAACTATATGGTTTCACTTGTTGATTTTCAATGAACACCCATAAGGGTTGATGTTCAGTTGAGTGCGATTGTGGTATAAATGAAATTTGAGCGACATTAGAGTTTTAAGTTGGGGCAAGCTAGACCTCCTGATTCTTTGCTTCTATACATAATTGATTTGTTAATCCTAGGGTGTTTGTGTTGTCATATATATCTAAAAAGAGCTTTTTGAAATTTCTCTGGATCTTTGTAAATAACGTGGATGGATAAAGTTCTAAAAAAATATAATATTTTTGGTAGTGTGTTCATTTTGACTGCATTAATGCGTCCTGTCCACGATTGTTTATATGAATTCCATTTTTGAAGGTATTCTGTTAATTGCTTAAATAAAGGTGGAAAATTCACTTTGTAAAGGTCAGAAATATCTTGTGTTAAATTTATTCCCAGATATCATATTTATTTTTTTTGGCTAGGAGAATGGAAATTTCAATTTTAATTGATTTAGTAAATGTGGCGTGATTTGTGCCTCCATTGCTTCGGTTTTATTCATGTTAATTTTAAGTCCTGACCCACACCTGAATGATTCCAGAAGGCCCATTAATGTTTGTAAAGGGTCTGTTAGCGTGCATATAATGTCACCTGCGAATAAACCACATTTGAATTGGTGGATGCAGATTTTAATGTCTTGGATTTCGCTATTTGGTCTTAGGGATATTATTCGTCTTAGCTATATGATGGAGTTAAGAATCCTTCTAATGTTGTCTCCTGTTTGTCATAGAGGTACAAACCCTACCTGGTCTTTATGTATTATGTAGAAGTTTGAAAGCCTGATTGACATTATTATTATAGCTAGAATTTTGAAATCCCCATTTAACAACGATATGGGGCAGAATTATTGACTTTTAGAGGATCTTTGTTGGGTTTTGGGAAGAAGATCATATCGTCTTGTTTTAATTCGGGGGACATTGGTTTGCCCTGGAGAATAGCATTATATAGTTATAGATATGGAGCTAAAGAGTTGATCCTTCAGAAGCAGATTGGAGGTGGCCTAGGTGAGTCAGGAACTCCTAAGCAGCAGGATTTATTGGGAAGTGTCATGGAGGATGCCGCTCTTTCCAGCAGCAGATCAGAGGACGCATGGAGGATGTCAATTTTCCATAGTGACAGATGGCAGGTGGCGTAGGTGACGCAGGCACCCCATAGCAGCAGCAGGATTTCATGCATGATGGATACTGGCGCTCCCCAGTGCAGAATGTAGATGAAATGAAGGATACCGGAGTTCCTATACAGCAGATGGGACCCAGTAGCAGAATAGAAGTTACATGGGGGATGCCAACTCTCCCTAGTGACATATGTGAGGTGGCATAGGTAAGTCAGGCACTTTCCAGCTGCTGCAGCAGAACTTTTTGTGAGATGGCATGGATGATGTGATTGTTCCTAAACAGCAAGTGGAAGGTGGAGTAGCAGGTGTTAGTAGTCTAAAAGCAGGTGAGAAGCACTTTCCAGAGGCCACATGAATTCATGGAAAGCTGCATGGAGATTGACAATGCTGCCCAGCAGGAGAAGGGAGGTAGCACAGTTGGCAGGAGCAGATTGAAAGGGAGCTGGATAAGTTTCTTCATAACAGAGGAGTTTGGGAGACATCGTGGCTGGCATTAATCATCTCAATATTAAATTAGAAGTGAGGCAGGAGGAGGATCTCCCAAGTAGACTGAGCTTGTGCCAGGGGTGACCTACGTGAGGCGCTCTAGCATGAAATACATGCCCTATGCTTGACAGCTGAAGTTTTGCGCCAAGAAGCAATCAGGATGCAGCCTCTGCACTATCACCTTTGTTGGTGAGATTGGACATGTCGTCCCCACCTCCGCAGCAATTGAGACCTTCCTGAACTACGAATGCAGCACCAACTGAATTGTTTCACAACTAGGACCCGTCAGGCTCCGCCCCTGTTTTACTAACCAGTCACATATATTGCAACAGCACTAAGTAATTATGTTTATTTGGCCTTCTGATCTAGTGATCTTAATTAGGTTACCAAGTAATATTGTTTAGTGGCACTACTGTTTAATTACTTTTTGTAAATGTGTTTAGTTACCATATGATTTTCCAATAAAGAGATCTTCTGGTTAAGACATAACTGGTAGAACTATGTTTGTTTACTAGATGCTGTGATTTCCATGCTCTGTTTGTGGCTGTCAAATCTGAGGAAAACGTTACTAATATATTACACTTTGTTATTTAATTATTCAGTCATGTACAACTCTCTATGACTCCATAGAACACTGTATAGAAGACACATCTATCATATACTGCCATTCTGAGCTCCATGAAGCTCATATTCATTGCTTCAATAACCTCTTTTATCCATCTCTGCCTCTGCCATCCTCTTCATCATGTGCCTTTCCGGCATCAGAGCCTTCTCTAGGTCTTCATCTGATATGGTAAAAATATTTGCACTTTATCCTCATGATCAAACCCTGCAATTAACAATTCGGCTTGGTTTCTTGTAGTATTGATTTCAAAATTCTAGAAGAGACCAGGATGTATTATATAAAATGAGCAACGTAAAGAGATAAAAGAAGATAACAACATGGGTAAGTCAAGAGATCTCTTCAAGAAAAGTGGGGATCTCAAAAGGAACCTTTCATGACAAAGTGGGCGTGGTTGAAGACAAAAATGGTAGGGACTTAACAGAAGCAGGTTGAATAAATAAGAGTTGGCAGATCTACATAGGAAGGATAGAAAGGGGGCGATAGGAGCTATGATGAAGGATTGGAATGTGACGTGAAAAGAGAGAGAGATTGGATGGGAAACAAGGGATAATGATAAGGAAGATTTGTGGGGGAGAAGAGGCTAGGAGAGTGGATGGAGGGAAATGAGGGAATGAGGGTGATGTATAATTAAAACAAGCAATATCTCAGTCAATTCTTTATTGGTTAAAAAATAGCTTTAGATGTAATATTTTCCACATTTATAAATACCATTGTATAGTTACATTTAGTGGAAAGAGGTCTGTTAAAACCATTATAAGGTATGAGCACCTTATATTTATTAAAAGAACAAAACTCTCTTTTTGTACAGTACAAAGTGTAATTCTTAATGACAATGGGCTCATCAATCACTTTGAATTATTTAAAAAATCTATAACATAATTCTGTATCATATTATACATATTAGTATCACTTAGAAACAGAGAATACATTTGCAGACAGCTTGACATGTATGAGCCTTTCAGTACCTAAGAGCATTGTTATTTTTCTTTTACAGCTCTATAGGGTCAATGCTTTGTTTGATGCCACAAATGTACATAGAAAATAAGAAAATTAATGGCAGGGGTTATTAAGGTTAAAAACATATAAAGATTATATAAAAAAAATATATAACTTAGTTTACATGTTCACAAATGTATTATGAGTGTTCAGCATGATGATGTAGAGCTTAGATCCCTTAAATCGAAAGGTTATTGGTAGCCAAGCAGATAGCAGCCATGCACAGTCCGGCCTCATATCATGTATTGTAATAATACAAGCTGATACATTAGTAGAGCTTACTGCTGAAAAGTTCTATGAATGTAATTTACAACTCAGATATCCATAGATCTTTATGACCTTGCTAATGTTTTTGATCAATTACATTTATATGATCTTAATAGAATTGCATGATGCGTCATGTTGATGTGTAATGGCGGACTCATATTAAACATTCCCCACATCCCATAAATACAAATGGTCTTTATCCTATGTGAGTTTTCTTGTGTTATTTCAAATCTGACTATGTTGCTTGAGCTTTGAGGAGTGACTGAAACATTTCTCACATTGAGTACATAAAAAAAGTTTCTTCTCCTGTATGAGTCCACTTATGTTTATTAAGTACAGAGAGACGACTGAAACATTTCCCACATTCAGAACATGCAAAAGGTTTTTCTCCTGTATGAGTCATCTTATGTATATTAAGAGTTGAGGCGTGACTGAAACATTTCCCACATTCAGAACATGCAAAAGGTTTTTCTCCTGTATGATTCCTCTTATGTCTATTAAGCTGTGAGGCCTGATTGAAACATTTCCCACATTCAGAACATGGAAAAGGTTTTTCTCCTGTATGAATCATCTTATGTCTATTAAGCTGTAAGGCCTGACTGAAACATTTCTCACATTCAGAACATGGAAAAGGTTTTTCTCCTGTATGAGTCATCTTATGGATATTAAGATTTGAGGCGTGACTGAAACATTTCCCACATTCAGAACATGGAAAAGGCTTTTCTCCTGTATGAGTCATCTTATGTGTATTAAGAGTTGAGAGATAAGAGAAACATTTCCCACATTCAGAACATGGAAAAGGTTTTTCTCCTGTATGAGTCCTCTTATGTTTATTAAGACATGAGACCTGACTGAAACATATCCCACATTCAGAACATGGAAAAGGCTTTTCTCCTGTGTGAGTCCTCTTATGTTTATTAAGATTTGAGGCCTGACTGAAACATCTCCCACATTCAGAACATGGAAAAGGTTTTTCTCCTGTATGAGTCCTCTTATGTATATTAAGAGCTGAGAGCTGACTGAAACATTTATCACATTCAGTACATGCAAATGTTTTTTCTACTGTCTGAGAAATGTGGTCTTCTCCAAGGTTATTCCAAATTTCGGATGAATCTGTTGAAAACAAAAGCACCAGGAGTAAATTCTAACAGATTTAACATACTTCTAAATGGAAACGATTAGTTGGTATATACCTAACCACTTTGCAGTTAATATGAGACCAAAAATGATTTAGCTTAGTCTATTAATTTAGTGGAAGTTAACTCCTTATGAAAATACAACATATTTTGTAATCACACGAAAATGAAGCAAAAGATGTTTAAATGTCTGTAGAGTGCACTGTGATCCAGTGCCAACCAATTATTGTCAATTATGGTCTTTTGTCTTACTAAATATAATGGTCTGAAAAATTTTATTTAAAAGAAAAAAAAAATACTGTATAAACAGAAACTTTACATATTGCAACTTCTACATGCAATTATTGCTTGCTGCAGGCTGTCATTTTTTATGCCTGTTACTGGGTGGGTGTTTCTGTAAACTAACAATCTCCCCATTAGTGCTGCTGAGAGCACGGCCTGCAGTTACTGACACTGTCCCGCTGTGTAGATACAAACTTCCTGTGTACGCAAAGTCTTCTATCAGGAAGTTGTGCTATTAAAAATAAAATGTCAGATTGGGGTCATGACACCTGAGAATAAGAAAGGTTCCCTAGTGCTTATGAATGCTGATCAGCCATCTGAGTAGGATCATCGGCGTATCTGATGTTGTTGATATTCCTTCCAGCAATATTGATTCCGGCTTTGGATTCATCCAGCCCGGCCTTACGCATGATGTAGTTGAATAAATAAGGTGACCATATACAACCTTGCTGCACAGCTTTTCCTATCATGAACCATTCCGTTGTCCCATGTTCTGTTCTTACCGTTGCTTCTTGGTCCAGATACAAAATTCCTCAGGAGGTGGATGAGATGATCTGGTACTCCCATCTCCTTAAGAACTTGCCACATTTTGTTGTGATCCACACAGTCAAAAGCTTTAGAATAGTCTATGAAGCAGAAGTAAATGTTTTAATGGAATTCTCTTGTTTTCTCTATTATTCATTGGACACTTGCAATTTGATCTCTTGTGCCTCTTCCTCTGCAGAACCCGGCTTGCACATCTGGTAGTTCCTGGTCCATATATTGTTTGAGCTGAGCTTGTAGGATCTTAAGCATTACCTTGCTGGCATGTGAAATGAGTGCAATTGTTCAATAATTGGTGCACTCTTTAGCACTGCCCTTTTTTGGGGATTTGGGATGTAGACTGACCTTTTCCAGTCTATTGGCCACTGTTGAGTTTTCCAAATGTGTTGGCATAAGGCAGGCAGCGCTTTCACCACTTCTTCTTGTAAAATTTGGAATAGTTCAATTGGGATGGCATCAACTCCTGCAGCCTTGTTATTAGCAAGACATCCTAGGGCCCATCTCACTTCACTCTCCAAGATGTCTGCTCCAGCTCATTGGACATTTGATTCTTGACCACGGTAGAAGATTTGGTGGTTGTCTCCCAGAATATCGATGTTTAGCCTTGTCATCTCATTCTTGAGCACATCTAGTTAACATTGGTTCATAGCTCTAACATTCCAGGTTCCTATGCTAAATTGTCCTTTGGACTTTCCTTTCCCCTTCAGACACATCCGCAGCTGCGTGTCCTCTCGGCTTTGGCCAAACCACTTAATTAGATCTGGTGTTACTTGTACTTGCCCTCTGCTATTCATCAGTAATTTGGTAGGAACCATCTGACCTGAGGGGCTCATCTTCCAGTGCCATATTGTTATGTCTCCAATTGTGCTTGTCCATAGAGCTTTCTTAGCAAAGTTACTGGAGTGGGTTGCCAGTTCCTTCTCCAGTGGACCTCAATTTGTCTGACATCTCTGCTATGACCTGGAAATCTGTGGTGACGTTTCATGGTATAGCTCACCGCTTCTTTGAGGTACACAAGCCCCTTCACCACAACAAGGTAGTGATCCAGAAGGGGAGATTTGTATTACATATTACTTATACTATATCACCAATATATGTATGTATCACTAATTCCGAGCATGAACACAAATACATTATTATTATTACTAGTGACTTGCCTGTCAAAAATGACGGGGCAATAAAATCTAAAGCCATGGCAATGCTGTTTGCCACACAATGTAAAGCTTTTTCTACTCTACGGACCTTTGGCGCTCATTGCAAGCCTTGCGCTGAGCGCCTTTGGTGTTCATCGCTTGTACTTTTACTCCTCTGAGCACAGTTGTATTTTTATGTTATTTTTTGTGTTTTTTGGTTTGCGCGGTTTGGCTGGTACGAAAAATACAAACTTAACTCCTGTTTTTTTTTCTAACTCCTGCGTCTCGTTATTAATTTTTTTCTAAGTCCTGCGTTGATCAACTGCTTGCAGCCTAAGGCGATCTAGCATTTACTAAGTGTTGGGTGGCTAAGTCCCGCTCATCGGATTTGTTTTAGTGCCTTAACGGCTCGCCTCGCTATGCGAGGCTCCAAGGCGTCGAGCGCCTAAGGCGATGAGCGGGACTTAGCCACCCAACACTTAGTAAAAGCTAGATCGCCTTAGCCTGCAAGCAGTTAACCAACGCGGGAATTAGAAAAAAAAAATTACGAGACGCGGGAGTTTAAAAAAAAATAGCAGTTAAGTTCGGATTTTTCTTAACGTCCGAACCGCGCAAACCAATAAACACAAAAAATAACATAAAAAATATAACTAAGTTAAGTTCATATTTTTCCTGTGTGTTACGACCCCAGGAGTGAGGGGGACAGGATCACCCCTTAACCCTTCTGCTTACTAGTATAGGGGCACTCCTAGATGGTCTGGGTTCTTACGGTCTCAGCCTTTATGACTTGTTCAGGCCAGGATCTCAGGAACACAGGAGGTAAAAAGCAGGCTTGGCAAAATAATAAATGCTTTTATCTCTATCTTTCTCTAAAATGACAGATATACCTATTTTTTGTCTGACAACTATTACAGCAAACGTTACTAACTGACTCACAGCATGACAGTTACAGACTGACTCACAGCATGACAGTTACAGATGACATCACAACATTCCACATGCAGTTAACTCCTTATGAACTGTCTACAACTAAAATGTAATATAGAGTTTAAACACATAACATCACATTGTCTTTGTAATAAAACTAGGCGGCTGGTTTTTGCAGCACTGTGCATTTGCTGTGTGGATGTGAATTAGGAGCCTGCTATTGACTGATATTAGTAATGATTGGCAAAAGTTATAGCCCCCCCCACACCCTTATCAAGCTCTCTTCAGTCATACATTACTATACTGTGCAGCACAAACAATAGATGTATATCTCCTCAATGATGTACTATAGAGGTAAAGAGCTATTGCAATGTATAGACAGTTTTTAATCCTCTTTTAGATAAAATCCTTATGGTGACAGTGTGGCGTTACAGGATGTATTATTAATGTTCTTATTGTGTATTACTTCCTCACCTTCCCTGATACTCCCAGGACTCTCCTCCTCCTTCACCTGCTGCTGATCTCTTATATTCAGATCTTCTTGTTCAACCTTGGAGACAACTGGAGGCCTCACATCTAAAGGTCCTACAGATAGAGATAAAACAGATTATAGACTTTCCCATTTTATTATTTACTGTCAATCTAGTGTTTGTGTCTTATTCATATCTAAATCCTTTAGTAGAAAGATCCACAAAGACGGAAACAACCGAATGTTATTACTTTGTATGGACAGAAGACCAGATATAGTGTCATTGGGGAGAAAATCACCTTTATCATGAGCTGCGCTGTGTGTAAAACTTCCTGGGTGAGAAATGAAGAATAAATCCACCCCAATAAGGACTGAAGTGAGTGATAATTGTCCATAAGATATTACTCACCTTCACTGATATTTACAGGAATTTCCTCCTCTTTAATCTCCTGGGGACTCCTCATATTTGTCTCTTCTTCTTGGTCAGACTCTGAGAGACCTAATGGTGTCACTTTGTCACTGTCTGTACAAATAAACATGAGACGGTCACACGCTGGGATTTGTTACACGTCTTTATAGTCTGTACAAATAAACATGAGACGGTCACACGCTGGGATTTGTTACACGTCTTTATTGTCTGTACAAATAAACATGAGACAGTCACACACTGGGATTTGTTACACGTCTTTATGGTCTGTACAAATAAACATGAGACGGTCACACGCTGGGACTTGTTACACGTCTTTATTGTCTGTACAAATAAACATGAGACGGTCACACGCTGGGACTTGTTACACGTCTTTATTGTCTGTACAAATAAACATGAGCATGGTACCACCAGTACAGGGAATATACCCAGAGCTGAACATGGCACCACCAGTACAGGGAATATACCCAGAGCTGAACATGGTACCACCAGTACAGGGAATATAACCAGAGCTGAACATGGCACCACCAGTACAGGGAATATACCCAGAGATGAATATGGTACCACCAGTACAGGGAATATACCCAGAGCTGAACATGGTACCACCAGTACAGGGAATATACCCAGAGCTGAACATGGTACCACCAGTACAGGGAATATACCCAGAGCTGAACATGGTACCACCAGTACAGGGAATATACCCAGAGCTGAACATGGCACCACCAGTACAGGGAATATACCCAGAGCTGAACATGGTACAACCAGTACAGGGAATATACCCAGAGCTCAACATGGCACCACCAGTACAGGGAATATACCCAGAGCTGAACATGGCACCAACAGTACAGGGAATATACCCAGAGCTGAACATGGTACCACCAGTACAGGGAATATACCCAGAGCTGAACATGGCACCACCAGTACAGGGAATATACCCAGAGCTGAACATGGCACCACCAGTACAGGGAATATACCCAGAGCTGAACATGGCACCACCAGTACAGGGAATATATCCAGAGCTTAACATGGCACCACCAGTACAGGGAATATACCCAAAGCTGAGCATGGTACCGCCAGTACAGGGAATATACCCAGAGCTGAACATGGCACCACCAGTACAGAGATATACCCAGAGCTGAGCATGGTACCACCAGTACAGGGAATATACCCAGAGCTGAGCATGGTACCACCAGTACAGGGAATATACCCAGAGCTGAACATGGTACCACCAGTATAGGGAATATACCCAGAGCTGAACATGGTACCACCAGTACAGGGAATATACCCAGAGCTGAGCAACATGGTACCACCGGTACAGGTAATATACCCAGAGCTGAACATGGCACCACCAGTACAGGGAATATACCCAGAGCTAAACATGGTACCACCAGTACAGAGAATATACCCAGAGCTGAACATGGTACCACCAGTACAGGGAATATACCCAGAGCTGAACATGGCACCACCAGTACAGGGAATATACCCAGAGATGAACATGGTACCACCAGTACAGGGAATATAACAAGAGCTGAACATGGCACCACCAGTACAGGGAATATACCCAGAGCTGAACATGGTACCAGCAGTACAGGGAATATACCGAGAGCTGAACATGGCACCACCAGTACAGAGATATACCCAGAGCTGAGCATGGTACCACCAGTACAGGGAATATACCCAGAGCTAAACATGGTACCACCAGTACAGAGAATATACCCAGAGCTGAACATGGTACCACCAGTACAGGGAATATACCCAGAGCTGAACATGGCACCACCAGTACAGGGAATATACCCAGAGCTGAACATGGTACCACCAGTACAGGGAATATACCCAGAGCTGAACATGGTACCACCAGTACAGAGAATATACCCAGAGCTGAACATGGTACCACCAGTACAGAGATATACCCAGAGCTGAACATGGCACCACCAGTACAGGGAATATACCCAGAGCTGAACATGGCACCACCAGTACAGGGAATATACCCAGAGCTGAACATGGTACCACCAGTATAGAGATATACCCAGAGCTGAACATGGCACCACCAGTACAGGGAATATACCCAGAGCTGAACATGGTACTACCAGTACAGGGAATATACCCAGAGCTGAACATGGTACCAACAGTATAGGGAATATACCCAGAGCTGAACATGGCACCACCAGTACAGGGAATATACCCAGAGCTGAACATGGTACCACCAGTACAGAGAATATACCCAGAGCTGAACATGGTACCACCAGTATAGGGAATATACCCAGAGCTGAACATGGTACCACCAGTACAGAGATATACCCAGAGCTGAACATGGTACCACCAGTACAGGGAATATACCCAGAGCTGAACATGGTACCACCAGTACAGGGAATATACCCAGAGCTGAGCATGGTACCAACAGGACAGGGAATATACCCAGAGCTGAGCATGGTACCACCAGTACAGGGAATATACCCAGAGCTGAACTTGGTACCACCAGTACAGGGAATATACCCAGAGCTGAACATGGTACCACCAGTACAGGGAATATACCCAGAGCTGAGCATGGTACCACCAGTAAAGGGAATATACCCAGAGCTGAACATGGCACCACCAGTACAGGGAATATACCCAGAGCTGAACATGGTACCACCAGTACAGAGAATATACCCAGAGCTGAACATGGCACCACCAGTACAGGGAATATACCCAGAGCTGAACATGGCACCACCAGTACAGGGAATATACCCAAAGCTGAACATGGTACCACCAGTATAGAGATATACCCAGAGCTGAACATGGCACCACCAGTACAGGGAATATACCCAGAGCTGAACATGGTACTACCAGTACAGGGAATATACCCAGAGCTGAACATGGTACCAACAGTATAGGGAATATACCCAGAGCTGAACATGGCACCACCAGTACAGGGAATATACCCAGAGCTGAACATGGTACCACCAGTACAGGGAATATACCCAGAGCTGAACATGGTACCACCAGTACAGGGAATATACCCAGAGCTGAACATGGCACCACCAGTACAGAGATATACCCAGAGCTGAGCATGGTACCACCAGTACAGGAAATATACCCAGAGCTGAACATGGCACCACCAGTACAGGGAATATACCCAGAGCTGAACATGGCACCACCAGTACAGGGAATATACCCAGAGCTGAACATGGTACCACCAGTACAGAAAATATACCCAGAGCTGAACATGGCACCACCAGTACAGGGAATATACCCAGAGCTGAACATGGCACCACCAGTACAGGGAATATACCAAGAGTTGAACATGGTACCACCAGTACAGGGAATATACCCAGAGCTGAACATGGTACCGCCAGTACAGAGAATATACCCAGAGCTGAACATGGTACCACCAGTACAGAGATATACCCAGAGCTGAACATGGCACCACCAGTAAAGGGAATATACCCAGAGCTGAACATGGCACCAACAGTACAGGGAATATACCCAGAGCTGAACATGGTACCACCAGTACAGAGATATACCCAGAGCTGAACATGGTACCACCAGTACAGGGAATATACCCATAGCTGAACATGGTACCACCAGTACAGGGAATATACCCAGAGCTGAACATGGTACCACCAGTACAGAGATATACCCAGAGCTGAACATGGTACCACCAGTACAGGGAATATACCCAGAGCTGAACATGGTACCACCAGTACAGGGAATATACCCAGAGCTGAGCATGGTACCAACAGGACAGGGAATATACCCAGAGCTGAGCATGGTACCACCAGTACAGGGAATATACCCAGAGCTGAACATGGTACCACCAGTACAGGGAATATACCCAGAGCTGAACATGGTACCACCAGTACAGGGAATATACCCAGAGCTGAGCATGGTACCACCAGTAAAGGGAATATACCCAGAGCTGAACATGGCACCACCAGTACAGGGAATATACCCAGAGCTGAACATGGTACCACCAGTACAGAGAATATACCCAGAGCTGAACATGGCACCACCAGTACAGGGAATATACCCAGAGCTGAACATGGCACCACCAGTACAGGGAATATACCCAAAGCTGAACATGGTAGCACCAGTATAGAGATATACCCAGAGCTGAACATGGCACCACCAGTACAGGGAATATACCCTGAGCTGAACATGGTACTACCAGTACAGGGAATATACCCAGAGCTGAACATGGTACCAACAGTATAGGGAATATACCCAGAGCTGAACATGGTACCACCAGTACAGGGAATATACCCAGAGCTGAACATGGTACCACCAGTACAGGGAATATACCCAGAGCTGAACATGGCACCACCAGTACAGAGATATACCCAGAGCTGAGCACGGTACCACCAGTACAGGAAATATACCCAGAGCTGAACATGGCACCACCAGTACAGGGAATATACCCAGAGCTGAACATGGCACCACCAGTACAGGGAATATACCCAGAGCTGAACATGGTACCACCAGTACAGAGAATATACCCAGAGCTGAACATGGCACCACCAGTACAGGGAATATACCCAGAGCTGAACATGGCACCACCAGTACAGGGAATATACCCAGAGTTGAACATGGTACCACCAGTACAGGGAATATACCCAGAGCTGAACATGGTACCGCCAGTACAGAGAATATACCCAGAGCTGAACATGGTACCACCAGTACAGAGATATACCCAGAGCTGAACATGGCACCACCAGTAAAGGGAATATACCCAGAGCTGAACATGGCACCAACAGTACAGGGAATATACCCAGAGCTGAACATGGTACCACCAGTACAGAGATATACCCAGAGCTGAACATGGTACCACCAGTACAGGGAATATACCCATAGCTGAACATGGTACCACCAGTACAGGGAATATACCCAGAGCTGAACATGGTACCACCAGTATAGAGATATACCCAGAGCTGAACATGGCACCACCAGTACAGGGAATATACCCAGAGCTGAGCATGGCACCACCAGTACAGAGAATATACCCAGAGCTGAACATGGCACCACCAGTACAGGGAATATACCCAGAGCTGAGCATGGTACCACCAGTACAGGGAATATACCCAGAGCTGAACATGGCACAACCAGTACAGGGAATATACCCAGAGCTGAACATGGTACCAACAGTATAGGGAATATACCCAGAGCTGAACATGGCACCACCAGTACAGGGAATATACCCAGAGCAGAACATGGCACCACCAGTACAGGGAATATACCCAGAGCTGAACATGGCACTACCAGTACAGAGAATATACCCAGAGCTGAACATGGTACCACCAGTACAGAGATATACCCAGAGCTGAACATGGCACCACCAGTACAGGGAATATACCCAGAGCTGAACATGGTACACCCAGTACAGGGAATATACCCAGAGCTGAACATGGTACTACCAGTACAGGGAATATACCCAGAGATGGACATGGTACCACCAGTACAGGGAATATACTCAGAGCTGAACATGGTACCACAAGTACAGGGAATATACCCAGAGCTGAACATGGTACTACCAGTACAGGGAATATACCCAGATATGGACATGGTACCACCAGTACAGGGAATATACCCAGAGCTGAACATGTAACCAACAATACAGGGAATATACCCAGAGCTGAACATGGCACCACCAGTACAGGGAATATACCCAGAGCTGAACATGGCACCACCAGTACAGGGAATATACCCAGAGCTGAGCATGGTACCACCAGTACAGGAAATATACCCAGAGCTGAGCATGGCACCACCAGTACAGGGAATATACCCAGAGCTGAACATGGCACCACCAGTACAGGGAATATACCCAGAGCTGAACATGGCACCACCAGTACAGAGAATATACCCAGAGCTGAACATGGCACCACCAGTACAGAGAATATACCCAGAGCTGAACATGGCACCACCAGTACAGAGAATATACCCAGAGCTGAACATGGCACCACCAGTACAGGGAATATACCCAGAGCTGAACATGGCACCACCAGTACAGAGAATATACCCAGAGCTGAACATGGCACCACCAGAACAGGGAATATACCCAGAGCTGATCATGGCACCACCAGTACAGGGAATATACCCAGAGCTGAACATGGTACCACCAGTACAGGGAATATACCCAGAGCTGAGCATGGTACCACCAGTACAGAGATATACCCAGAGCTATACATGGTACCACCAGTACAGGGAATATACCCAAAGCTGAACATGGTACCACCAGTACAGAGAATATACCCAGAGCTGAACATGGTACCACCAGTACAGGGAATATACCCAGAGCTGAGCATGGTACCACCAGTACAGGGAATCAGGGAATATACCCAGAGCTGAACATGGCACCACCAGTACAGGGAATATACCCAGAGCTGAACATGGCACCACCAGTACAGGGAATATACCCAGAGCTGAACATGGCACCACCAGTACAGAGAATATACCCAGAGCTGAACATGGTACCACCAGTACAGGGAATATACCCAGAGCTGAACATGGTACCACCAGTACAGGGAATATACCCAGAGCTGAGCATGGCACCACCAGTACAGGGAATATACCCAGAGCTGATCATGGCACCACCAGTACAGAGATATACCCAGAGCTGATCATGGCACCACCAGTACAGAGATATACCCAGAGCTGAGCATGGCACCACCAGTACAGGGAATATACCCAGAGCTGAGCATGGTACCACCAGTACAGGGAATATACCCAGAGCTGAACATGGTACCACCAGTACAGGGAATATACCCAGAGCTGAACATGGTACCACCAGTACAGGGAATATACCCAGAGCTGAACATGGTACCACCAGTACAGGGAATATACCCAGAGCTGAGCATGGTACCACCAGTACAGGGAATATACCCAGAGCTGAACATGGTACCACCAGTACAGGGAATATACCCAGAGCTGAGCATGGTACCACCAGTACAGGGAATATATCCAGAGCTGAGCATGGTACCACCAGTACAGGGAATATACCCAGAGCTGAACATGGCACCACCAGTACAGGGATAGAGGTAGAAATCTAATGTCATTTAGTATAAACAAGAAAAACACAAAAAATACAAAAACAAAAACCATCAGACACAGCATGGGAGAACAGCCAAGACGTCTGAAAGTGAGGTGGAACGCAAATTTAAGTTGAATTTAAGCAGTTTCGACACTTGAAAATCGGCTAAGTGAGAGAAAAAATATGGCAGCCGAAAAAAATTAAAAAGAGGCTACACAACCCCAAACCGCAAAACGCAGCCATCGACTTACGAGGTAGAAAAATACTAATAGGAAGCAAGCAAAATGCTAGAGAAACGCGTAACACATAGACTAAGGCCGCCATTTTACAACACTAACTTACACATCAAGATTCTGAAATGGCGGCTTTCTCGCCTAAACCAACGGTTTTGTCTTGCGCACGCAGCCTATATATAGGGCACACTTGCCAATGAGCTGACACTTTCTCAGTGTGCGCGGACATTTTCTGCTGCCGAAAAATCCAAAGAGATTGTTAGCTATTCATGGTACGGATTGCGGAATATTAAATACAAATAGGTAAAGTATATTAATTTATATTACTAATCATTAATAATCAATACATTATTTTTTCTTAAAAAAGGCATATATTATTAGTTTAAAAAAATGGAGCAACAAACTTATAATTTACACTTGCTTCAGTTTATCAATACTTTCATGCTTAGCTGTTTGTAATATATTAATTCAAAAATGAATTAGTAACGTACATTAATTTGTTAATTAGTAATAATTATCAAAAAAATATATACAATTTTAAACTGCCTTTAGTTTATTAATACATTAATGCTTACCTCTAAGATATTTAGACACTGATTAATTAATTATTAATGTACATTATTTTATTAATTATTAGTAATCATTATGAACAACAAATATTCTATATTTTACAATGCTTTTAGTTTATTAATATATTAATGCTTAGCTCTTTAGAATATATTTATTGACTATTAATGTACATTATTTTATTAATTATTAATTAGTAATCATTACCAAAAAAAAAAAGGACCAAAAACGATATGTATCTTTTACTATGCACGGATATATCCGTGTTGCTGCCGATTGCCTGATAGGGATGAATCCAAATATTACAAATGCTTTCCATCTTATTTGACAGTTTCCTCATCTCTGCAGCTGACTGAACACAGAGAGTGACGTTTGCAGCCTTTGAACAGCATAAAAATCACCTTCACAGGTACATCATCTAATTATGTTCTTATGGAACAAAAAAGAATTAAGGCTTTTTATTTTGGATTGATGACAGTTATTGATTAATTAACATATATTAATATATGAATTAATAATTAGTAATCATTACTTATATATCTGCCTTACTGCTCATTCATGTACATTGCTTTTGAAACTATTAATTAATAATAATTAAAAAAAAAGCATTTATAATAGATCAAAAAATATGTACATTTTACAAAGCACTTACATATCTGGAGCGCTTATAATTGCCTGACAGGGATAGGACCTTCAAAGCACTTAAATATTTAAAGCAGTTTCTTAGATTCGGACACGTGCTACATTTAATATTTTATACTGCTTTTATTTATGAATATATTGATGATCATGGTATGTTTTGCATCTATGCCAATTAAACATCATAGTTTCAATGAGACTCAAATTAATTGAGTACAAACATTAAAAATTATTTTCATGTATTTTCACAGATTCCTCATCTCTGCACCTGACTGAAGACAGAGAGTGAATTCTGCAGGATTTTATCTGCAATAATATCAATTTCACAGGTATATGATTTCATGATGCCCTTTTTTGTTTTGCATTGATGACAGTTAATGATTCATTAATTAACCTATATTTATTTAGAATAAATATTTAGACTTTAACGTGAACTGGATCCCCAAATAAGCTCACCAGAACACTAGAAAAAATCCAAGACTATTTGAATTATTGTAGCAACAAACTAAAGAAAACTTTATTAATAAAAAAAAAAGTAAAATTAAAAAG
This sequence comes from Discoglossus pictus, assembly GCA_027410445.1. NCBI lineage: Eukaryota > Metazoa > Chordata > Amphibia > Anura > Alytidae > Discoglossus > Discoglossus pictus. Next base: position 2,452,416 of record JAPZIH010000238.1, on the reverse strand, counting down.
ATATAGGTGGAGGCTCCAACGTCGACTGCAATCAACCTTTTGCTCATTGCAGGCAGCGAATGCGGACCCGCACGAAGCGAGGGGCTGCATTTGCGGAGGTGGAGGCTCAAAGGCACCTCACGCGCAGTTACAAACACCCACACAAATGGCACAATTATGACCTGGCATACCGCGCGCACCTAAAGTCAAAACACAATAAATACCCACTAAAAACACATAAAAAGCTTACCCACAGCAAGGGCGGGGGGGCACCCAGGCCCTTTGCAAGTGAAGTTACACCTCCATTTAAGTCCAAATTCCCGAGATCAGACACACGAAAATCCCCTAAGCGAGAGAAAAAATATCCGCCCCAAAAAAACGAAAACGAGGCTCAAAGACCCAGGACCACCCAGCCACGTGCAACTTAGCCAAGAAGGGATCCGAGATAAGCTCGGAGACCCACATTAACCCCACATTAACCATCGCAGTGGGGGTCCCGATCGTACGCGATCGGGGACCCCGGCTGCAACGAAAATTCTAAATTCCTGCGTTACGGGTCCTTAAAGGACCGTAAAGGTCCTTAAAGAAACCGTTATAAAAAATATATATATACACTATCACGCATCAACCATTAATTACCCTGTCACTCATGGGTGTCAATATAGACCCCGATAAGCCCTTCATTGACCCTGTCACTCATGGGGGTCAATACAGACCCCCCTAAGCCCTTCATTAACCCTGTCACTCATGGGGGTCAATACAGACCCCCATAAGCCCTTCATTAACCCTGTCACTCATGGGGGTCAATACAGACCCCCCATACGCCCTTCCTTACTCCTGTCACTCATGGGGGTCAATATAGACCCCCATAAGCCCTTCATTAACCCCCTCAATCATAGGGGTCAACACAGACACCCCTAAGCCCTTCATTAACCCTGTCACTAATGGGAGTCAATACAGACCACCATAAGCACTTCATTAACCCCCTTACTCATGGGGGTCAATATAGACCCACATAAGCCCTTCATTAACCCCCTTACTTATGGGGGTCAATACAGACCCCCAAAAACCCCAAATTAACCCTGTAACTCATGGGGGTCAATTATACCCGCATAAGCCCTTCATTAACCCTGTCACTCATGAGGGTCACTATAGACCCCCATAAGCCCTTCATTAACCCCCTCACTCATGGGGGTCAACACAGACCCCATAAACCCTTCATTAACCCTGTCACTAATTGGGGTAAATACAGACCCCCATAAGCACTTCATTAACCCCCTCACTCATGGGGGTCAATATAGACCCCCATAAGCTCTTCATTAACCCTGTCACTCATGAGGGTCAATACAGACCCCCGTAAGCACTTCATTAACCCCCTCACTCATGGGGGTCAATATAGACCCCCATAAGCCCTTAATTAACCCTATCACTCATGGGGTCAATACAGGCCTCCGTAGGCCCTTCATTTACCCCCTCACTCATGGGGGTCAATATAGACCCCCATAAGCCCTTCATTAACACCCTCACTCATGGGGGTCAATACAAACCCCCATAAACCCTTCATTAACCCCCTCACTCATGGGGGTCAATATAGACCCCCATAAGCACTTCATTAACCCCCTCACTCATGGGGGTCAATACAGACCCCTATAAACCCCTAATTAACCCTGCCATTCATGGGGGTCAATACAGACCCCCATAAGCCCTTAATTAACCCTGTTACTCATGGGGGTCAATACAGACCCCTATAAGCACTCCATTAACCCCCTCACTCATGGGGGTCAACACAGACCTCCATAAGCAATTCATTAACCCAGTCACTAATGGGGGTCAATACAGACCCCGATAAGCACGTCATTAACCCTGTCACTCATGGGGGTCAATACAGACCCCCATTAACCCCAAATTAACCCTGTCACTCATAGGGGTCAATACAGACCCCGTAAACTCCTAATTAACCCTGTCATTCATGGAGGTCAATACAGACCCCTATAAGCCCTTCAATAACCCTGTCAATCAGGGAGGTCAATACAGACCCTCATAAGCCCTTCATTAACTGTGTCACTCATGGGGGTCAATACAGACCGCCATAATCACTTCATTAACTCCCTCACTTATGGGGGTCAACACAGACCCCCATAAGCCCTTCATTAACCCCCTCACTCATGGGGGTCAACACAGACCCCCATAAGCCCTTCATTAACCCTGTCACTAATGGAGGTCAATACAGACCCCCAAAAGCCCTTAATTAACCCTGTCACTCATGGGGGTCAATACAGACCCCCATAAGCACTTAACCCCTTCACTCATGGGGGTCAGTACAGACCCCCATAAACCCCTAATTAACCCTGTCACTCATGGGGGGCAATATAGACCTCCATAAGCCCTTAATTAACCCTGTCACTCATGGGGGTCAATACAGACCCCCATTAACCCCAAATTAACCCTGTCACTCATAGGGGTCAATACAGACCCCGTAAACCCCTAATTAACCCTGCCATTCATGGAGGTCAATACAGACCCCCATAAGCCCTTCAATAACCCTGTCAATCAGGGGGGTCAATACAGACCCTCATAAGCCCTTCATTAACTGTGTCACTCATGGGGGTCAATACAGACCGCCATAAGCACTTCATTAACCCCCTCACTTATGGGGGTCAACACAGACCCCCATAAGCCCTTCATTAACCCCCTCACTCATGGGGGTCAACACAGACCCCCATAAGCCCTTCATTAACCCTGTCACTAATGGAGGTCAATACAGACCCCCAAAAGCCCTTAATTAACCCTGTCACTCATGGGGGTCAGTACAGACCCCCATAAACCCCTAATTAAACCCGTCACTCATGGGGGGCAATATAGACCCCCATAAGCCCTTAATTAACCCTGTCACTCATGGGGGTCAATACAGACCCCCATAAGCACTTCATTAACCCCCTCACTCATGGGGGTCAATATAGACCCCTATAAGCCCTTCTGTAACGGCTACCCCGGTAGTGAGAGGGTATCAGCCGTTGGAGACGTCCTTTTCCCTGGCAAGCTGCTGTGTAAAAGTGAAGTTATCAACCATCAGAGAAAAACTTTTTACTAACTGAACTCAGCATGACAGTTACATACAAATATTCAAAAAAAACATTCCAAACAGTTAAAGGGCCAGTGTAAATAAATGTTCACAGGCAAAGGTAAGGTTCTGTTACACTGCTCCCCCTTTGTGGAACACTCCGGCAGACCCGGATTGATCCTTTTCGGGTCAACTTGGGGCTGTCCGGTCTGCTGTTAAGGTAAAAGTTCTGTTTGCCTGGCCAGTCCGTCTGCGTTCGCATTGAACCGGCCAGGGCGATATTGAATGGAAAAGTTATACGGTTCTAGGGCCAAGCTCCATCTCAGTAATCGTCCATTGTCCCCAGCCACTCGGTTCAGCCATACTAGGGGGTTGTGGAATGTAACTTCAGAGCAGATGGGCTTTAGAATTAGTTTCATAGAAAGTGTCCCTGTGGTGACAGCTCAATACGGTCGGAAAGGAAAGGGAGAACGGCGGCTTTGATATGGGGAGTCACGCCCTCTAGAGCGGGATCTTGATCTCGAGTAGCTGGCGTTTCTTTCGGGGCAAACCCGGATATAATAGTTTTCACCCTCATGAGAACGAAATTTAGTGTCGTCCAGTTTTCTCAAAGCATATTCCATGTCCTCCTTCCGGATAAATTCAACAATTCCCATTCCATCTTTGTGTACATCAGCATAACAGACGTCACCAGCTTTCCGCATGTGGTCCTTTAGGTCCTGCCAACTACCTGATGGGGGAAGACCTGAGACAAGGACTCTGAAATCAGATCGTCGCGAGGGAGGTCCATTCCTTCCCCGTGGTGCTCCATAACCACCACCATCACCCCGAGAGCCCCTGAAAGGCCTTGGGAACTCAACCCTTAGACGACATGAGCCAAAGTCATAGCCATTCCGACCAAATACTGCATCCTCTGCATCCCGCGGGTCCTGGAATTTGATGAAAGCAAATGGAGAGCTGCTGCATCTGCCGCGGTTCTTTAGCTTGATACTCCGGATCCGGCCGTATCGGTGGAACAGCTCCTCCAGCTCCTTCTCCCGCACGTCGGCCGGAAGGTTCCCCACATAGATCCGCCCGTTCCCGGACCCGGCCCGCGCTGCCTCCCCTGCGACACGAACAGCAACGGTACGATTAGATACATGTTCTGGTTTCACGAGATGTTTCTGCACCAAAGTGATGGTAGCGCCAGTGTCTCTTAAGCCTTGAGCTATCTGTTCATTTACACGCACCTCTTGGCGGTGATACTGGCGGTTATCCGAGTAGGCAGCCTGTACGAGGTTGGCCTCATACAAGATTCCCAAACACTCCTCAGGGCTCCCTTTGATTTCCAGGCAGTGAGCAGCAGAGGGACGTGATGGCGGGGTCTCTGTGTGGGGTGTTGTGCGCCTCCATTCGTTATTGGCTGATCTCAAAGGGCAATAACGGGCAATATGCCCTGTGTTGCTGCAGTGATGACATGTCACTTTGTTAAATTCCCGGGGCTGGTTGTAAGACCCCTGAGGGCGTGGAGGTCTTGGGGGTACTGGAGCCCGAAATTCTGTGTTTGCCTCTGTTCTAGATGCTGGTTGTGTGGTACCTTGGCTCACCTTCCTTGTTTCTGCGTATTCATCTACTAGTCGCGCTGCCTCAGTTAAGTTGGCAGGGCGGCGATCTCTCACCCAGTCCTGTATATCCGCAGCCAGATCTTGAAAGAAATGTTCCATCAAGAACAACTGTAACACTTCTTCTCCGGTGTTGGCATTGCACCCTCGCACCCAATGTGATGCCACCCTTTGTATTGTGTTTGCCCATTCCATGTGGGAGTCCACAGCCTTCTTCTTGGACTCCCGGAAGCGATGCCGGTATGCTTCTGGGGTTACGGCATATCGGGTTAGCAGTGCCTTTTTAACTTGCTGATATTGTAAAATATCCTCTGGAGCAAGAGCCCGAAAGGCTTCATTGGCTTTGCCCGACAATTTCCCAGACAAAATAGTGACCCATTGGTCTGGTGGTACCTGGTGTAGTGAGCACTGCCTCTCAAAGTCAGCCAAATATCCATCTATTTCTTCCTCACTTTCTACAAAAGCTTTAAATGCAGTGAACGGTATTTTCTTTACTGTAGCAGTGGGTGGGGGGGGGTAGGAACTGCCTGTGTAATGGGCTGTCTAGCTCTTACCAGTTCCGTTTCTTGTCTCCTCTTAGTTTCTATCTCCTCTCTTGTTTCCCGGAGCAGCTGGTTTATTAGTTCCACGGACGTTTCTGGATACAAGGATAATCGCCGCCGTACAATACCAGTAATTACATCGTCCTTGCTGACAGATATAAGGGGCTCCGTTACTTCCATGGATCTATCCATTTCGTCCAGCTCCAGCAGGTCAGTTATCAGCTCCCTCCGTGGCCTGTTACTGGCACTCCTACCACGACTCTCCAATAAATCTTTTAGTATGGGTCTTTTCAGCTTGGCGTACTGAGACTCCATTCAGCACTTGCTCTCTGTATAAAAGGACCATCCCACCGCTGCCAACCAATGTAACGGCTACCCCGGTAGTGAGAGGGTATCAGCCGTTGGAGACGTCCTTTTCCCTGGCAAGCTGCTGTGTAAAAGTGAAGTTATCAACCATCAGAGAGAAACTTTTTACTAACTGAACTCAGCATGACAGTTACATACAAATATAAAAAAAAAAACATTCCAAACAGTTAAAGGGCCAGTGTAAATAAATGTTCACAGGCAAAGGTAAGGTTCTATTACACCTTCATTAACCCTGTCACTCATGGGGGTCAATACAGACCCTCATAAGCACTTCATTAACCCCCTCACTCATGGGGGTCAATATAGACTCCCATAAGCCCTTCATTAAGCCCCTCACCCATGGGGGTAAACACAGACCCCCATAAGCCCTTCATTAATCCTGTCACTAATGGGGGTCAATACAGACCCCCGTAAGCACTTCATTAACCTTGTCACTCATGGGGGTCAATACAGACCCCCATAAGCCCTTCATTAAACCTGTCACTCATGGGGGTCAATACAGACCCTCATAAGCCCTTCATTAACCCTGTCACTCATGGGGGTCAATACAGACCCCCATAAGCCCTTCATTAACTGTGTCACTCATGGGCGTCAATACAGACCCCCATAAGCACTTCATTAACCCCCTCACTCATGGGGGTCAATATAGACCCCCATAAGCCCTTCATTAACCCTGTCACTCATGGGGGTCAATACAGACCCCCATAAGCCCTTCATTAACTGTGTCACTCATGGGCATCAATACAGACCCCCATAAGCACTTCATTAACCCCCTCACTCATGGGCGTCAATACAGACCGCCATAAGCCCTTCATTGACCCCCTCACTCATGGGGATCACTACAGACCCCCATAAGCCCCTAATTAACCCTGTCACTCATGTGGGTCAATATAGACCCCCATAAGCCCTTCATTAACCCTGTCACTCATGGGGGTCAATACAGACCCCCATAAGCCCTTCATTAACCCCCTCACTCATGGGGGTCAATACAGACCCCCATACACCCCTAATTAACCCTGTCACTCATGGGGGTCAATATAGACCCCCATAAACCATTTATTAACCCAGTCACTCATGGGGGTCAATACAGCCCCCCATAAGCACCTTATTAACACCCTCATTCATGGGGGTCAATACAGACCCCCATAAAACCCTAATTTATCCTGTCACTCACGGGGGTCCATACAGACCCTCATAAGCCTCTATTTAACCCCATCAGTCCCATAAGGGTATATGAAGACCATTATGGGCCTGTTACAACCCAACATCAACGGCATAAGTGCCATGACGGTCTTCTACACTAACCTATTAACACCTACACTACCTACCTACCCCCTAAAACCCCCCACCACTCTAATTACAGAAAATAAAAAAGACTAAAGTCACAAAAAATAAAAAAATCTACATTACATATAATAAAAAAAACAGATAGATAGATACAAACAGACAGACAGAGATAGATAGACAGACCCTCCTCCACCACTCTATATTATATATTTAGTATAATATCATTATATCCGGTATCACTTCCTGTCTTTATCCCACTCGCACCTGATAATCAGTCACAGATAGACAGACAGACAGATAGATAGATAGATAGATAGATAGACAGACAGACAGACCCTCTCCCATCCCTCTGTATTATATATATAGTATAATATCATTATATCCGGTATCTCTTCCTGTCTTTATCCCACTCGCACCTGATAACCAGTCACAGACACAAATCACTTCCTGTATTATCTCCTGATCAGTAATTGGAACATTAATCTCTTTATTTACCTGCTCAGAGCCCGGACACACACCCGATCCGCTCTAGGCCGCACCTGCTGACAAAGAACCGGAAGTGTGTGTACCGGAAGTCCCACAATGCATAGCGGCACAAACAGGACCCACTCGTCACATTAGGGGGCGGGTCTCTAAAGTAATCTTGTTTCCATAGTGACGCTGTGTATATAAATCTTTCACTCTGCACATACAAATGTAAAGATAGGACTGATTGTGTTATTGGATTGATCACCGTGTGCCGAGACAGGAAGCTGCACAGACCCGGGGATACAAGGGATACACACAGAGGGGTCTGGGGCTGTGACACCATACTGGGAGAGAGAGAGAGGGGGAGAGAGAGAGGGAGAGGGGGAAGAGAGGGAGGAAGAGAGAGAGGAAGGGGGGGGAGAGAGAAAGAGAGGGGGAGAGAGAGAGGGGTCTGGAGCTGTGACACCATACTGGGAGAGAGAGAGGGGGTGAGGAAGGGGGAGAGGGAGAGGGGGAAGAGAGGGAGGGGGAGAGGGAGAGAAAGGAGGAGAGGGCAGGGAGGGGGAGAGAGGAAGGGGGGGGAGAGGGAGAGGGCAGAGAGGGAGGGGGAGAAAGAGAGAGAGAAGGAGGGAGAGGGAGGGGAGGGGGCGGGAGAGAGGGAGGGGGAGAGAGGGAGGGGGAGAGAGGGAGGGGGAGAGAAAGAGGGAGGGGGAGAGAAAGAGGGAGGGGGAGAGAAAGAGGGAGGGGGGAGAAAGAGGGAGGGGGAGAAAGAGGGAGGGGGAGAGAAAGAGGGAGGGGGAGAGAAAGATGGAGGGGAGAGAAAGAGAGAGGGGAGAGAAAGAGGGAGGGGAGAGAAAGAGGGAGGGGGAGAGAGAGAGAGAAGGAGGGAGAGAGAGAGGGAGGGAGGGGAGGGGGCGAGAGGGTGAGAGTAGGGAGGGAGAGAGAGGGAGGGAGGGGGCGAGAGAGGGAGGGAGACAGAAGACAGACAGATAGATAGTAAGACAGAGTGATAGACAGATAGACAGACAGAGGGATAGAAAGATAGATAGACAGACAGAGGGATGGATAGATAAATAGATAGAAAGATAGATAGACAGATAGATAGACAGACAGACAGAGGGATAGACAGATAGATAGATAGATAGACAGAGGGATAGATAGACAGAGGGATAGATAGACAGAGGGATAGATAGACAGAGGGATAGAAAGACAGAGGGATAGATAGACAGACAGAGGGATAGATAGACAGACAGACAGAGGGATAGATAGACAGAGGGATAGATAGATAGACAGACAGACAGAGGGATAGACAGACAGAGGGATAGACAGACAGAGGGATAGATAGACAGAGGGATAGACAGACAGAGGGATAGAAAGACAGAGGGAAAGACAGACAGAGGGATAGATGGATAGACAGACAGAGGGATAGACAGACAGATGGATAGACAGACAGAGGGATAGACAGACAGAGGGATAGACAGACAGAGGGATAGACAGACAGAGGGATAGATAGACAGACAGAGGGATAGATAGACAGACAGAGGGATGGATAGATAGACAGAGGGATAGATAGACAGAGGGATAGACAGACAGAGGGATAGACAGACAGAGGGATAGACAGACAGAGGGATAGAGAAGACAGATAGATAGACAGAGGGATAGACAGACAGAGGGATAGACAGACAGAGGGATAGACAGACAGAGGGATAGATAGACAGAGGAATCGACAGAGAGATAGATAGACAGAGGGATAGATAGAGAGATAGATAGACAGAGGGATAGATAGATAGACAGAGGGATAGACAGACAGTGGGATAGACAGACAGATGGATAGATAAGACAGATAGACAGACAGATAGATAGACAGAGGGATAGATAGACAGAGGGATAGATAGACAGAGGGATAGATAGACAGAGGGATAGATAGACAGACAGATGGATAGACAGACAGATGGATAGACAGACAGAGGGATAGATAGACAGACAGACAGATAGATAGACAGACAGAGGGATTGATAGACAGAGTGATAGATAGACAGAGGGATAGATAGACAGAGGGATAGATAGACAGACAGAGGGATAGATGGATAGACAGACAGAGGGATAGACAGACAGAGGGATAGACAGACAGATGGATAGACAGACAGATGGATAGACAGACGGAGGGATAGATAGACAGACAGAGGGATAGATGGATAGACAGACAGAGGGATAGACAGACAGAGGGATAGACAGACAGAGGGATAGACAGAGAGATAGATAGACAGAGAGATAGATAGATAGAAAGAGGGATAGATAGACAGAGGGATAGACAGACAGAGGGATAGACAGACAAAGGTATAGACAGACAAAGGGATAGATAGATAGACAGACAGAGGGATAGACAGACAGATGGATAGACAGACAGAGGAATAGACAGAGAGACAGATAGATAGACAGAGAGACAGATAGATAGACAGAGGGATAGACAGACAGAGGGATAGATAGATAGACAGACAGAGGGATAGACAGACAGTGGGATAGACAGACAGAGGGATAGATCGACAGAGGGATAGAAAGACAGAGGGATAGATAGACAGAGGGATAGATAGACAGAGGGATAGATAGATAGACAGACAGAGGGATAGATAGACAGACAGATAGACAGACAGAGGGATAGATAGATAGACAGAGGGATAGACAGAGGGATAGATAGACAGAGGGATAGATAGACAGACAGATAGACAGAGGGATAGATAGATAGACAGACAGAGGGATTGATAGACAGACAGATAGACAGAGGGATAGATAGATAGACAGACAGAGGGATAGATAGACAGACAGATAGACAGACAGAGGGATAGACAGAGGGATAGGTAGATAGACAGACAGAGGGATAGATAGACAGACAGAGGGATAGATAGATAGACAGAGGGATAGACAGAGGGATAGATAGACAGAGGGATAGATAGACAGACAGATAGACAGATCGACAGACAGAGGGATAGACAGAGGGATAGATAGATAGACAGAAAGAGGGATAGATAGACAGACAGAGGGATAGATAGACAGACAGGGATAGACAGACAGACAGGGATAGATAGATAGACAGACAGAGGGATAGATAGACAGAGAGATAGATTGACAGACAGAGGGATAGACAGAGGGATAGACAGACAGAGGATAAGATAGATAGACAGAAAGACATAAAGAGGGACAGATAGACAGACAGAGGGATAGATGGATAGACAGACAGAGGGATAGACAGACAAAGGGATAGACAGAGAGATAGATAGACAGAGAGATAGAAAGAGGGATAGATAGACAGAGGGATAGACAGACAAAGGTATAGACAGACAAAGGGATAGATAGACAGACAGAGGGATAGACAGACAGATGGATAGACAGACAGAGGGATAGACAGAGAGAAAGATAGATAGACAGAGGGATAGATGGATAGACAGACAGAGGGATAGACAGACAAAGGTATAGACAGACAAAGGGATAGATAGATAGATAGATAGATAGACAGACAGAGGGATAGACAGACAGTGGGATAGATAGACAGAGGGATAGACAGATGGACAGACAGAGGGATAGATAGACAGACAGATAGACAGATAGAGGGATAGATCGACAGAGGGATAGATAGACAAAGGGATAGATAGACAGAGGGATAGACAGATGGACAGACAGAGGGATAGATAGACAGACAGATAGACAGACAGAGGGATAGATAGATAGACATAGGGATAGACAGAGGGATAGATAGACAGAGGGATAGACAGACAGACAGACAGAGGGATAGATAAACAGACAGATAGACAGACAGAGGGATAGATAGAGGGATAGATAGACAGAGGCATAGATAGATAGATAGATAGAGAGATAGACAGACAGAGGGATAGACAGAGGGATAGGTAGATAGACAGACAGAGGGATAGATAGACAGACAGAGGGATAGATAGATAGACAGAGGGATAGACAGAGGGATAGATAGACAGACAGATAGACAGACAGAGGGATAGATAGATAGACAGAAGGATAGACAGAGGGATAGATAGACAGAGGGATAGATAGACAGACAGATAGACAGAGGGATAGATAGATAGACAGACAGAGGGATAGATAGACAGACAGATAGACAGAGGGATAGATAGATAGACAGACAGAGGGATAGATAGACAGACAGATAGACAGACAGAGGGATAGACAGAGGGATAGGTAGATAGACAGACAGAGGGATAGATAGTTAGACAGAGGGATAGATAGATAGACAGAGGGATAGACAGAGGGATAGATAGACAGAGGGATAGATAGACAGAGGGATAGATAGACAGACAGATAGACAGATCGACAGACAGAGGGATAGACAGAGGGATAGATAGATAGACAGAAAGAGGGATAGATAGACAGACAGAGGGATAGATAGACAGACAGGGATAGACAGACAGACAGGGATAGATAGATAGACAGACAGAGGGATAGATAGACAGAGAGATAGATCGACAGACAGAGGGATAGACAGAGGGATAGACAGACAGAGGATAAGATAGATAGACAGAAAGACATAGATAGACAGACAAAGGGATAGATAGATAGACAGACAGACAGAAAGAGGGACAGATAGACTGACAGAGGGATAGATGGATAGCCAGACAGAGGGATAGACAGACAAAGGGATAGACAGAGAGATAGATAGACAGAGAGATAGAAAGAGGGATAGATAGACAGAGGGATAGACAGACAAAGGTATAGACAGACAAAGGGATAGATAGACAGACAGAGGGATAGACAGACAGATGGATAGACAGACAGAGGGATAGACAGAGAGAAAGATAGATAGACAGAGGGATAGATGGATAGACAGACAGAGGGATAGACAGACAAAGGTATAGACAGACAAAGGGATAGATAGATAGATAGATAGACAGACAGAGGGATAGACAGACAGTGGGATAGATAGACAGAGGGATAGACAGATGGACAGACAGAGGGATAGATAGACAGACAGATAGACAGATAGAGGGATAGATCGACAGAGGGATAGATAGACAGAGGGATAGATAGACAGAGGGATAGACAGATGGACAGACAGAGGGATAGATAGACAGACAGATAGACAGACAGAGGGATAGATAGATAGACATAGGGATAGACAGAGGGATAGATAGACAGAGGGATAGACAGACAGACAGACAGAGGGATAGATAAACAGACAGATAGACAGACAGAGGGATAGATAGAGGGATAGATAGACAGAGGGATAGATAGATAGATAGATAGATAGATAGATAGATAGATAGATAGATAGATAGATAGATCGACAGACAGAGGGATAGACAGATAGACAGAAAGAGGGATAGATAGACAGACAGAGGGATAGATAGACAGACAGAGGGATAGATAGACAGACAGGGATAGATATATAGACAGACAGAGGGATAGATAGACAGAGAGATAGATCGACAGACAGAGGGATAGACAGAGGGATAGATAGATAGACAGAAAGAGGGATAGATAGACAGACAGACAGAGGGATAGATAGACAGACTTGGATAGACAGACAGACAGGGATAGATATATAGACAGACAGAGGGATAGATAGAGAGAGAGATAGATCGACAGACAGAGGGATAGACAGAGGGATAGACAGACAGAGGGTTAGATAGATAGACAGAAAGAGGGTTAGACAGACAGACAGGGATAGATAGATAGATAGATAGATAGATAGATAGATAGATAGATAGATAGATAGATAGACAGAGGGATAGATAGATAGATAGAAATATAGACAGAGGGATAGACAGACAGAGGGATTGATAGATAGACAGATAGATATATAGATAGACAGAGGGTTAGATAGATAGAGAGATAGATCGACAGACAGAGGGATAGACAGACAGAGGGTTAGATAGATAGACAGAAAGAGGGATAGACAGACAGACAGGGATAGATAGATAGACAGACAGACATAGATAGACAGACAGACATAGATAGACAGACAGAGGGATAGATAGATAGACAGACAGACAGAAAGAGGGATAGATAGACAGACAGAGGGATAGATAGATAGATAGATAGATAGATAGATAGATAGATAGATAGATAGATAGATAGATAGATAGATAGATAGATAGATAGAGGGATAAATAGACAGACAGACAGACGGATAGATAGACAGACGAGGGATAGACAGACAGAGGGATAGATAGATAGACAGAGGGATAGACAGACAAAGGGATAGATAGATAGATAGATAGATACAAACAAGATAGACCATAAATCCTCCACTGTTACATATTTCTGGAAAAAGATTTCCTTTTTTTACATATATGCCGGCTTTAGAAATATATTTCAGTGGTGGACACTATCTCTACAGCCTTAAAGACACAAAGGAAAATTCTCTAACCTGCATTTCTTAATTGTATTGCAAAGAAAAGAAAGTACAGCAAACACTCACAAATTAATTTGCAGCAAAACACAAGACAATCCATCTACTTTATAAACAAAAGCAATCAGAATATTATATAAATGTATGTAAAGAAAAAGTTCATTAATATTTCTGTGTTCTTATCTCGTTTGCTCTTTCACAGGACCTGATGTTACGCTGGGTATATAATTACATATGACAGCTTTGCATGGTTGGGAGGTGGGTATTGTTTAGACTGGGAAGTAACCATTTACAACTCATTACTATCCTTCTAAAAAAAACTTTAGGTGGTTGTCTCAATAGACAACGTAACCTTATTTGCTATCACAGTTTTTTAATCCGAGAACAGGATTTGTCTGTACTGAGCTGAAATAGCTCGGACAGTTCCGAAAGATATTCTCGAGTTAACGGGTTGCACCTAGACACAGAGACGGTGCGTCTTACAGTGTCCAGAGACCTTACTTCCTGATTTTTACACAGAATAACAAAACATTTCTTATCTTAACAGCACAGCAATACAGCAAAATTAATGAGCAAGCAAAAGCCGATTTTGGGCACTGTAAACCAAGCCGTCAAGTATATATTTATATCAATTTTATCCTTTCTATTCCCACTTTAGGAATAATATATATATATATATATATATATATATATATCTCCTTGATATATATATGGCCTTCCAGAGGCCTAATTTTACACTCTCTTCCTTAGAGAGTTTCCCTACCTTTTAGGGATTATACCTACAGTCTACCAAAGACTTAATTCTTAATTCTCCATACCACAGGGAGTGTGCCCAACTTATTTACTTGTATACAGTTTACAAAGGACGACGAGAGTGGGAGCAAAGGAAGGTGCAAATAGACACAATTCACTCTACTCACCCACTCCGTCGTACTTCGATCTCTGTATCCCACTCGTCTGACACCAGTTTGTTGGGGCATCCTAATCAGTAGTTGGCAGCTTGGAAACACAGGCCCAACCAGAATTCTGTAGAACTCATACTGGATGTAAGACACACACAATCAGTCTCAGTACTAATTCCGTTTATTGCTACGTCATTGCATAGAATTTATACTTGCAAAAGAAGGCGGATATTAGAGCGATTTTCACAGTTCACGTTAGTCGGTACAAGGACATATAATCAGGTGTTTTCTGTTTCTTAGAACAACTAGAAATGTTTTGTGTTTTAGTAAGGTCGAAAAACATCCCAAGGATAGGCACATGATATTATGGTTAGGCTATGTGGCAAAATATATTAACCCCTTCATCAGCAGAATATGTTAACCCCTTCATCTATCTATCCCTCTGTCTGTCTATCTATCCCTCTGTCTATCCCTCTGTCTGTCTTTCCATCTATCCCTGTCTGTCTATCTATCCCTCTGTCTGTCTATCTATCTATCTATCTATCTATCTATCTATCTATCTATCTATCTATCTATCTATCTATCTATCCCTCTGTCTGTCTATCTGTCTGTCTATCTATCCCTCTGTCTGTCTATCTAACCCTCTGTCTGTCTATATATCTATCTGTCTGTCTATCTATCTATCCCTCTATCTGTCTATCCCTCTTTCTGTCTATCTATCCCTCTGTCTATCTATCTATCTATCTATCTATCTATCTATCTATCTATCTCTCTATCTATCTATTCCTCTGTCTGTTTATCTATCTATCCCTCTGTCTGTCTATCCCTCTGTCTGTCTATCTATACCTCTGTCTATCTATCTATCTATCTATCTATCTATCTATCTATCTATCTATCTATCTATCCCTCTGTATGTCTATCTATCTATCTATCCCTCTTTCTGTCTATCTATCTATCTATCTATCTATCTATCTATCTATCTATCCCTCTGTCTATATATCTATCTATTCCTCTGTCTGTCTATCTATCTATCCCTCTGTATGTCTATCTATCTATCCCTCTGTATGTCTATCTATCTAACTCTCTGTCTGTCTATCTATCTATCCCTCTGTCTGTCTATCTATCCCTTTGTCTATCTATCTATCTATCTATCTATCTATCTATCTATCTATCTATCTATCTATCTATCTATCCCTCTGTCTATCTATCTATCTGTCTATCTGTCTATCTCTCTGTCTATCTATCTATCTATCTATCTATCTATCTATCTATCTATCTATCTATCTATCTATCTATCTATCTATCTATCCCTCAGTCTATCCCTCTGTCTATCTATCTATCACTCTGTCTGTCTATCTATCTATCTATCTATCTATCTATCTATCTATCTATCTATCTATCTATCTATCTATCTATCTATCTATCTATCCCTCAGTCTATCCCTCTGTCTATCTATCTATCACTCTGTCTGTCTATCTATCTATCTATCTATCTATCTATCTATCTATCTATCCCTCTGTCTATATATCTATCTATTCCTCTGTCTGTCTATCTATCTATCCCTCTGTCTGTCTATCTATCTATCCCTCTGTATGTCTATCTATCTAACTCTCTGTCTGTCTATCTATCTATCCCTCTGTCTGTCTATCTATCCCTTTGTCTATCTATCTATCTATCTATCTATCTATCTATCTATCTATCTATCTATCTATCTATCTATCTATCTATCTATCCCTCTGTCTATCTATCTATCTGTCTATCTGTCTATCTCTCTGTCTATCTATCTATCTATCTATCTATCTATCTATCTATCTATCTATCTATCTATCTATCTATCTATCTATCTATCTATCTATCTATCCCTCAGTCTATCCCTCTGTCTATCTATCTATCACTCTGTCTGTCTATCTATCTATCTATCTATCTATCTATCTATCTATCTATCTATCTATCCCTCTGTCTGTCTATCTATCGATCTATCTATCCATCTGTCTATCTATCTGTCTATCCATCTATCCCTCTGTCTGTCTATCTATCTATCTATCTATCTATCTATCTATCTATCTATCTATCTATCTATCTATCTATCTATCCCTCTGTCTGACTATCTATCTATCCCTCTGTCTGTCTATCTATCCCTCTGTCTGTCTATCTATCTCTGTGTCTATCCCTTTGTCTATCTATCTATCTATCTATCTATCTATCTATCTATCTATCCATCTGTCTGTCTATCTCTCTGTCTGTCTATCTATCCCTCTGTCTGTCTATCTATTCCTCTGTCTGTCTATCTATCTATCTATCTATCTATCTATCTATCTATCTATCTATCTATCTATCTATCTGTCTATCTATCCCTCTGTCTGTCTATCTATCTATCCCTCTGTATGTCTATCTATCTATCCCTCTATCTATCTATCTATCTATCTATCTATCTATCTATCTATCTATCTATCTATCCGTCTGTCTATCTATCTATCTATCTATCTATCTATCTATCTATCTATCTATCTATCTATCTATCTATTTATCCATCTGTCTGTCTATCTATCTCTCTGTCTGTCTATCTATCCCTCTGTCTGTCTATCTATCTGTCTATCTATCCCTCTGTATGTCTATCTATCTAACTCTCTGTCTGTCTATCTATCTATCCCTCTGTCCGTCTATCTATCCCTTTGTCTGTCTATCTCTCTGTCTATCTATCTATCTATCTATCTATCTATCTATCTATCTATCTATCTATCTCTCCCTCAGTCTATCCCTCTGTCTATCTATCCCTCTGTCTGTCTATCTATCTATCCCTCTGTCTGCCTATCTATCGATCTATCGATCTATCTATCTATCCATCTGTCTATCTATCTATCCATCTATCCCTCTGTCTATTTAACCCTAGGTTGGTGATCTGAAGAAACATCTCAAAGGTAAGTGGTCTTAATTATTTTATTGTAGCTTAGAATTAGGGTTGCTATATAGAGATAGCATGTATTGTATATTAGATAGATAGGGGGGATGTATATTACATAGATAGGATGTATTGTGTATTAGATAGATAGGGGATGTATATTAGATATGGGGATGTATATTAGATATGGGGGATGTATATTAGATAGATAGGGGGATGTATAGTACATAGATAGTATTTATTGTGTATTAGATATATAGGGGATGTATATTAGTTAGATAGTATTGTATATTAGATAGGGGGATGTATATTAGATATGGGGATGTATATTAGATATGGGGGATGTATAGTACATAGATAGTATTTATTGTGTATTAGATAGATAGGGGATGTACATTAGTTAGATAGTATTGTATATTAGATAGGGGGATGTATATTAGATATGGGGGATGTATATTAGATAAGGGGGATGATTATTGCATAGGGGTGTATTGTATTGTATTATATTGTATGTATTGTATTGTATGTAATTGTATTCTATTATATTGTATGTATTATATTGTATGTATTGTATTGTATGTATTATATGTATTTCCTTTTCAGGTGTGTATTTTTTTTTTCTGTATTGGGCGGGGGGTTGTAATGTATTTTTTTTTCTGTAATGTTCCTTTTTTTATTTTTTTGTGACTTAGGTTTTTTACTGTAATGTACATTTTTTATTTTTGGTGATTTTTTTTTATTTGATGTAATGTAGATGGGGGAGGGTGTGTCTGTCTATTCCTCTGTCTGTCTGTCTATTCCTCTGTCTGTCTATCCCTCTGTCTGTCTATCCCTCTGTCTGTCTATCTATCCCTCTGTCTATCTATCTATCTATCTATCTATCTATCTATCTATCTATCTATCTATCTATC
>JAPZIH010000238.1:2410805-2425752 GCA_027410445.1 Discoglossus pictus | reverse complement strand
CTGCCTCCTTGTGTCTCTTTCACCCCTCCTCTCCCTCCCTTGAGTCTCATTTCCCCCCTCCTCTGCCTCCCTAGTGTCTCCTTTCACCCCTCCTTTCCCTCCCTTGAATCTCATTCCCCCCTCCTCTTCCCTCCCTTGTGTCTAATTTCTCCCCTCCCTGCCTCTTTGTGTCTCCATTCCCTTCCTCCTCTGCCTACCTTGTGTCTCATTTCCCCCTTCTCTGCCTCCTTTGTGTCTCATTCCACCCTTCCTCTGCCTCCTTTGTGTCTCATTTCACCCTTCTGCTGCCTCCCTTGT
The DNA here is from genome assembly GCA_027410445.1 of Discoglossus pictus. Lineage (NCBI taxonomy): Eukaryota > Metazoa > Chordata > Amphibia > Anura > Alytidae > Discoglossus > Discoglossus pictus. The sequence continues at coordinate 2,425,455 of JAPZIH010000238.1, read as the reverse complement.
GTCTAATTTCCCCCTCCCTCACTTGTGTCTCATTTCCTTCCTCCTCTGCCTACCTAGTGTCTCATTTCCCCCTTCTCTCCCTCACTTGTGTCTTCTTTACCCCTTCCCTTGTCTCCTTTCCTCCAGCTCTCCCTCTGTTGTGTCTCCTTTCCAACATCCTATCCCTCCCATGTGTCTTCTTCCCACCTCATCTGCCTCCCTTGTGTCTCCTATCCCCACTCCTCTCCCTCCCTTGTGTCTCATTTCCCCCTCCTCTGCCCACTTTTGATTCCTTTCCCCCCTCCTCTCCCCCTGTGTGTCTCATATCCCCCTCTTCTTCCTCACTCCTGTCTCCTATCCCCCTCCTCTGCCTCCCTTGTGTCTCCTTTCACCCCTCCTCTCCCTCCCTTGAGTCTCATTTCCCCCCTCCTCTGCCTCCCTTGTGTCTCCTTTCACCCCTCCTTTCCCTCCCTTGAATCTCATTCCCCCCCTCCTCTTCCTCCCTTGTGTCTAATTTCCCCCTCCCTCACTTGTGTCTCATTCCCTTCCTCCTCTGCCTACCTAGTGTCTCATTTCCCCCTTCTCTGCCTCCCTTGTGTCTCATTCCCCCCTCCTCTGCCTCCCTTGTGTCTCCTTTCCCCCCCACCTCTACCTCCCTTGTGTCTCCTTTTCTCCTCCTCTCCCTCCCTTGTGTCTCTTTTCCTCCTCCTCTCCCTCCCTTGTGTCTCATTTCCCCCTCCTCTCCCTCCCTTGTGTCTCATTATTCCCCGCCTCTGCCTCCCTTGAGTCTCCTTTCCCCCCTCTTCTCCCTCCCTTGTATCTCCTTTGCCCCCTCCTCTGCCTCCCTTGTGTCTCATTTCCCCCCTGCTCTGCCTCCCTTGTGTCTCCTTTCCGCCCTCCTCTCCTTCCCTTATGTCCCTCCTCCTCTCCCCCCCTTGTGTCTCATTTCCCCCCTCCTCTCCCTCCCTTGTGTCTCATTATCCCCCTCTTCTGCCTCCCTTGTGTCTCCTTTCCCCTTGTGTCTTCTGTCCCCCTCACCCTTCCGTTGTGCCTTAACTCGCATGCGCGTCTCCTGTAGTGCTGCCGTCTCGGCCTCTCTCTCATCTCTGTATTTCTCCCTGTCCCTCTCTCCCCTCTCAGTGATACTCACATCTTCGCGCTCATCCTGCCATCTCGGCCTCTCTCTCTCTCTGTATGTGTCTCTCTCCCCTCTCTGTGTTTCTCCATTTCTCCATCTCTCTTCTCCTCACAGTACAGCTCCATCCCATGTGCTCACAAACGCCCCGCCCCCACATGCCGTATGGCACTCTGGGATTGTAGTCCTAGGCGCGTCTCTTTGCTCACACATCAGCCTCAAGCTCACTCCAACGCCCAGAGTGCATAGGTGTGTGCAAAGTCCTACGGCCCTCTCCATGAGCGCCTGCGGAACTCTTTGCAGCCTAAGTCATGCGGGCCTCGCGATGAGCACCTATTGCGCTCATGCGCAAGCGCGCAAAATTTTAAATTGCAAGACCAACATCGCAATGACGACAACTATATATGTGATTGAACTATGTCCACAGGTGAGGCCAATACTGAAATTGTGCAAAACATTGAACAGATACAAGAGCCAAGTGTGGGGAGTCAACAGGAAGCCAAGGAGCTGGACATCCAGGGAAATACCATCATGTGTGAGTGTACATGTATGACATGTCTGAGGGAAGTATGATACACGGTAGAATTTATATGACTAACCCTACACACTACATTAAATGGCTATTAGGAATATTTAATATTTTCAATCACTGTTCATTCGCCATATCGGAAAATACATTTTTAGAAAAACTTTTATCAAGTGAACTAAAGTACCCGTGTTTGCTTATTACTATACACAAGTCCTTCTTCATGACTATGTACAGGCAGAATCTCAGATAAAGACACAGATGATGCCCCATGGTACGCTGCTTATTCAGCCCATAAAGTACATTGATATCATCCCTAACCAGGTCACCAGTCCTAAAGCATTCAGTTATATGAAGCCGGCCATCCTACATTCATACCTTACCAATTCATAAAATGTAATCCTTGTGAGCTGGAGTAAGGATTTCCTTCTTTTACTTTCTTCATCCACACTGTCCTACCCCCTGGATATTTGGACTTCTTTGTCATTAGTGTCTATGGACTGAGATGTTATTACTCTACTGAACATTGTAAGGCGTGGCCCATCGGCCTTGTGTATGTACCATGAGGGCCCAGAGCCCATACTGCTAGGTTATGATGTCCTTCTAGGCTCTAATTGTGGTTATTTGTGAGTGTGAAATGTGTTTTGGTACCAAAATTATTCTATGGGGCTTATAAAAATATTTGGGGTTAGATATGCAGTGTATTCCCTTTCTGCCCGCTGGGCTAGGCACCAGCTGGAATTGAACTCTCGGTCACAGCTATTGGTGGCTCCATAGACTTCAATGGGGAACTCGTGGGCATGAATTAAGATATCAAATATAGCAACAAGATTGAAAATAGCAATTGAAACACGTGTCACAAACAGAGGTTAAGTGGTGTCATGTGCTTGTAACTGATACCCCTTTGATCCGTTATTGACCCATAAATCAATCCCGCCTGGGCTAGATCAGACAGGGGGGGGTGGGGGTGGGATTGGCTGGTTTCATTTGCTAAAAGGATAGATCCCGATCTCCACCCATAAATCCATCCCACACGGATTAGATGAAACAGGAGGGTAGGAATTATTGGTAGGACACATACATCTTACATGTATATTAGTAGGACACATGAATCTTACATGTATATTGGTATGACACATACATCTTACATGTATATTGGTAGGACACATGCATCTTACATGTATATTGGTAGGACACATGCATCTTACATGTATATTTGTAGGACACACGCATTTTACATGTACAGACATTTTATTTCCAGCTGTTGAATTTCAGTGGTATCTTTTTTCCTTGAATTTACAAAGCTCCATATGATATGTATAAAAATAACATAGGTATTTGTTTCTAGGGTTCCCTGGTGAAAATGTATCTACTGCATCTATTAGTGAGACAGGTGAGGATGAGACAGAGGAAATAGATATTCATCAGGTGACGGCGCATCCAGACCGCCGCGCAGGTAAGTGGGAAACTTGGGAATAATATGATGGCTGGGTTGGGGACACATGAAAAGTGCTCACTTATTAGTTGTTAAAGTCTAATTTCTACTTTTAATCACAAAGTTTTAATAATCTCAGTTTTAATAAATTCATACAATCATGTAATCCCAATTTGTGGTCAGCTTTTACAGTGTCTATAATGTCTTTATATCCCATAGATCCCGGGAAGTATAAAGTGGCACATACTGTGGGTGTAAATAGATGGACCATTGTATGCATTTGGTTCCAATTAATAGTTTTTTTTTTCAAATACAAAAGCAATATAAAATAATGTAAAGGTAAAAATGTATAAAACTAAAATAATATAATTATAATAGAACAATACTGACAGACGCGTTTCACTGTTTCTATTTTACATGTTTAACAATAGATAAAAATAGATACAATCGACCCATAAATGAAATGGTTAAATGATAAAAGCAGAAGACGATACAACAATATACAATGGGATAGTAGGGTAATACCCTTCAGTATAAGTATATATACATATAAATACAATGTGGTATTGGGGTGTCCATTCGTACTAATAGTGACTAAAAACATTTGTGTTTAGTCTAATTACTGAGGCATCCACTAGATTCAATATAGATATGAGTTTCTGCATGTGTATATACATGGGCGCACTGTCATCACATGTGGAATGTGCGCTCTGTACTTTAGTCTGACAATAGTATTTATTGATTTGATCCCTTTAGGACAGTATAATATTTCGGGCTCCTATCCCCCACAAACCTGGAATACTTACTTGTTGTATTGACGCGGTATCTCTTCCTATTTGTTTATTATTATTCATTCTTTTTTTATTATTATTTTTTATATCTATTCTATTTTTTATATATGTATCATAATTGGATACACTCTGATTATTATTATTAATATTATCATCATCTTTTTCACCTTAAACTCTGCTCCCAATAGTGAATAAATCTTTTGGAGATGTCACTGTTACATCTGGGTATTTCACAAATGTCCCAAAGTGTCCCCTTTTCGGGTTTTTTTGCTGCACTAGTTTATAAATATACTCCAGCGCCCGTCTCTACCTCCACTTTGGGTCATTGTCCTGCTGGAAGGTGAACCTCCGTCCTAGCCTCAAATCACGCACAGAGGGGTACAGGTTTTGCCCAACAATATCCCTGTATTTAGCACCATCCATCTTTCCCTCAACTCTGACCAGTTTCCCAGTCCCGGCTGCTGAAGTAGGAATTGTATTAATGATGAAACATTAATGACACGACTAACTCCTCTTGTTGGTCCTTTGAGTGAACATTATGTGTGTCCCAGATGTCACTGCTAGTAGTAGTACGCCTTTACATTGTTATAATAGGATATTTATGAAAAGTGCAAGGTTTGAAGATATAAAATATTCCCCTCATATTATTATTTGTTCTGGTGAAGTTAATGCTACAAATGATATAGCGTCACAGGGTTATACATTTTTTCTTCTGTTAATGTGTTTCTTAATTACAACAAAATATTATTTTATTAAAACGATGAAGATGAGAAAACATTGAGTGAAGCTAAAACTAATAATTTATAATACTTACATCAATACATACAAATGTATTTTACTATCCATTAGTGGGATTTCTGGGAGATAGTCTGGGTTTACTGGCCAGCAACCATTTTATAGGACAGTGTAGGGCACCCTATGGGGTTTTCTATTATCTTAATGTTAGCATGCAAAATAATGGAGAGTTAAAAGTGATACATTTTATTTTCTTAGTATAAATGTTATATTTTTATAGTATGAATAATAAGTGTTCTCTAGTGGGTGGGGTACAGAGTGATCCAGTTCTTAAAGACATAATATGAGACATCACCTCTTACAGCACCATGTTATTTGGGGTATTTCATATGTATATTTATTATCTTTCAGTTCTGTCTTTACCAACATATGAATTAATGAGCAGGCAGATGAATGAAGAATCCCAGACACCATCCTCTTCACAAGACACTAAAGTAGATGATCAGGGTGTTCAAGAACAAAGCTCTGAAATAATCCCAAGGAAGGAATCAGCATTTTGTCACAAAGTAAATACTGATGTTTATTCCGAGTCCTATCAGGATAAACAAGAAACTTGTGCTCAAAGTAAGAACGTTATCTGTAGAACCAGGAGAGCTAGAAAGGACACCTCAAACTGTGCAAAGCTTCACACCCGAATAGAAGATGAAAAAACGTCATATGGAAGACGGAAGTCACATCTGGCCAGACATCGAAGTGCTCATACGGATCAGAAGCCATTTGTTTGCCAGCGATGTGGGAAAGATTTCTCACTAATGCCAGGCAATGATAAAACTCATACAGATCAGAAGCCACATGTGTGCCAAGAATGTGATTTAGTAGTCACTGCAGAGTCTGATGTGATTGCACAGAGCGTAACTCATACTAGGCAAAAGTCACATACTGGTCCTGACTGTGGTAAAGACTTCTGTAGACCTTCACAACTGATTGAACACCATTTAACTCATACAGAGGAGAAACCATTTGTTTGCCAAGAGTGTGGGAAAGGTTTCTCTCAAAAGACAGCTTTAGCTGCACACACTAGAACTCATACAGGAGAGAAGCCATTTGTTTGTAATGAGTGTGGCAAAGGTTTCTCTCTAAAGATCCATTTAGCTGTACACAATAGAACTCATACAGGAGAGAAGCCATTTGTTTGTAATGAGTGTGGCAAAGGTTTCTCACAGAAGCAAGGTCTGTTAGGACATAAGATGACTCATACAGGAGAGAAGCCATATGTGTGCCAAGAGTGTGGGAAAGGTTTCTCTCTAAAGACAAATTTAGCTGCACACAATAGAACTCATACAGGAGAGAAGCCATATGTTTGTAATGAGTGCGGCAAAGGTTTCACACAGAAGCAAGGTCTGTTAGGACATAAGATGAATCATACAGGATTGAAGCCATATGTGTGCCAAGAGTGTGGGAAAGGTTTTTCTCAAAAGACCTATTTAGCTATACACAATAGAACTCATACAGGAGAGAAGCCATTTGTTTGTAATCAGTGTGGCAAAGGTTTCTCATACAAGCATAGTCTGTTAGGACATAAGATGACTCATACAGGAGAGAAGCCATATGTGTGCCAAGAGTGTGGGAAAGGTTTCTCTCAAAAGACCCTTTTAGCTGCACACAATAGAACTCATACAGGAGAGAAACCATATACTTGTTCTCAGTGTGACAAAGCATTCTCTAAAAAGTTTGCAATGCTTGAACACCAAAGAGTTCATACAGGAGAGAAGCCATGTATCTGACAGAAATGTGAGAAAAGCTTCTTGCACAGATCAAGTCTGGTAACACTCAGTAGGATTCATACAGCAGAAAAGCAATTTTTTTGCCAGGAATGTGGAAATGGCTTCTCTTCCAGGTCATATTTTATTAGGCATCACAGAACTCATAAATAAGAAAAGTAATAATCTAGTTATACAACACAGATCCTATATAGTAGGAGCCATGTGTGCCTATAAGAATATGCAATATTGCCTTTGAGAACATACTGTATGGTCATAATCAGCTATCTAAAATTGTGTTTTTTATAATAAAGAATTACTTTACATTCTTATAATAAAGTAGTAGATTTGATATCCTGCCCAGACGCGTTCAATTGCAGAAAGTGTCAGGAAAGTTTGGGTACATAGTATACATGTGAGTTATTACCATGTAGCTCTCACAGTAAGCCTAGAACATGCTAAATGTATGTACATATTATACATCTTGCCTTGTTTGTATTTTTGTTTTCCGTGTTTGATGAGCCATTAGAAATGTCCTCCTTTTTTTTTTTGTATCATGGGGACATTGTAATTTTGAACTTTGTAATATGATTGGCTTTTCATCTTTTTTTATTTTAGCCAATCAGATTGCATAATTGATCATTTTAATGAGCAGTCGTAGAAGTAGCATATAAATAACAGTAATCAGTAAAAGGCAAATTCAATTACTTTTTTACATATCTTAAGTTTGTTTTGTTTTTTACAAAAAAAAACCACAATATTTGAAATGAAAACAATAATTTTGTAATGTTTAAGGTTACCCTTTGCTAATGTGAATAAATGGTTTCAATGTTAATTATCATAGAACAAATACAATCGCACAATGTTTTATAATAGAAAATGTCACACACAGAACCTCATAATTCATATTTGAGGCTGTCCTTACCACATAATAAACATAATAAAACTACTGTTAATTAGTATTGAATGTAACAAATAAAACCCATTAAAGCCCCTGAGTGCAGTGATACCACAGTATTAGTACCTCAGTATACTTATTGCTTGGGGGTATTGCATTTAGTGAACATGATGTAATAAAATCACAAAGTTTTAGTACCTTGGTTGTTTTTGGTTTTCTTACAAACACTTGGTTTTCTCACAGACAATGAAGTGTAATTACTGATAACCTCTAACAAAGTAGTTTAAGGTATTTATGGCTGACACTGGATATGATGCTGAAGATATTTCTCAATATTTTTGGATCCATCATACACCCACCATGACTAAAGGACCACTGCGGTGTGTTTTCTTTTATATACTTTGATAATATTTATTTCAAAAGCAGAAGAAAAAAAAAAACATTTTGATTTGTAACTTTTCCTACGCAAGTGTATTCTTTCTGCAAGATTATATTTTCCTTTCTAAGCTTGCTCCGTCTCTTTCACAGGAGGGTGTGTCATTGTAAACAGTTTCCAGTTACTCCTTTGGTACTACTAGCAGTTTTAGATGCCATATTCCCACTGTACAGAAAGTTAATCAACAGATATCAAAATGTTTGTTTTCATAGCAATATAAATGCATATAAAAAACGAAAAAAATATTACCTGAATTTTTTTTTTTTTGCATCCTAAAACATTTAACCTATTTTAAAGAATAGTTCCTTAAAACAGTTTCATGTAAATAGAGGATTACAAGTGACCCTTTAACTGCACTATGTCATAAAACCAAAATACAGATACCTTGTGAAATTGAAAAGAAAATGTGTATTGATAGTCTTCTATTAAATTATATGTTTACCAAATACAGATCTTATATTGTCTGAAAGACGAACGCCCAGAATTTCAAGAAATGAGTCTTATTCACAAAATATTTACTACGAATCTTAGATGCAATGTTATTGGAAATTCTTTATAGCTTCACCTTCAAAGTAAAATGTATGGTACAAACACAGAACCATCTAATATAAGTCTGTAGATCATTTGTCTCTTCAGCAGAAGAATATGAGTCAAGTCCTGAGGGCTGAACACAGACCTTATAGACCCTAGAAGATGATCTTATCAAAGGAATTTTATGGGATATTAAATTAATTTTAATATACAATTTGTCATTATTGTTTCTTTTTTGTTCTGTACCTTGCCAGCAACTGAGGTGGAGGCTCTACGGCCTCACACACTGTTACAAATACCCACACAAGCGGCACTACCACAGACTTAAACAAAAAAAATACGAGACGCAAAAATAAGACCTTAACGAAAAGAATAGGCCCCACGACCCCGGACCGCCCAGACACCTACAACTTACCCAAGAAGGGAATCCGAGATAAGCTGGGAAACCTGCATTAACCCCACATTAACCCTCGCAGTTGGGGTCCCCGATCGCACGAGATAATTAACCCTGCACGAGACCCACATAAGCCAATAAATAACTCTGTCACTCATGGGGGTCAATACAGACCCCCATAAACCCATAATTAACCCTGTCACTCATGGGGGTCAATACAGACCCCCATAAACACTTAGTTAACACCGTCACTCATGGGGGTCAATACAGACCCCCATAAACCCATAATTAACCCTGTCACTCATGAGGATCAATACAGACCCCTATAAACACTTAATTAACACCGTCACTCATGGGGGTCAATACAGACCCCCATAAACCCATAATTAACCCTGTCACTCATGAGGATCAATACAGACCCACATAAGCCAATAAATAACACTGACACTCATGGGGGTCAATACAGACCACCATAAGCCCTTAATTAACAGTGTCACTCATGGGTGTCAAAACAGACCCCAATAAACCCATAATAAAACCCTGTCACTCATGGGGGTCAATACAGGCCCCCATAAGCACTTCCTTAACCCCCTCATTCATGGGGGTCTATACAGACACCCATAATACATATTATAAATCCTGTCTCTCATGGGGGTCAATACAGACCCCCATAAGCACTTAATTAATACGGCCACTCATGGGGGTCAATACAGACCCCATAACCCCATAATTAACCCTGTCACTCATGGGGGTCAATACAGACCCCCATGAACACTACATTAACACCGTCACTCATGGGGGTCAATACAGACCCCCATATGGCCAATAATTAACCCTGTCACTCATGAGGGTCAATACAGACTCACATAAGTCAATAAATAACTCTGGCACTCATGGGGGTCAATACAGATCCCCATAAAACCCTTAATTAACCCTGTCACTCATAGGGGTCAATACAGACCCTCATAACCACTTAATTAACCCCCTCACTCATGAGGGTCAATACAGACCCCCATAAGCACTTAATTCATCCTGTCACTCATGGGGGTCAATACAGACCCCCATAAACCTATAATTAACTCTGTCACTCATGGGGATCAATACAGACCCCCATAAACCTATAATTAACCCTGACATTCATGGGGTTCAATACAGACCCCCATATGCACTTAACACCATCACTTATGGGGGTCAATACAGACCCCCATAAACCCATAATTAACCCTGTCACTCATGAGGATCAATACAGACCCACATAAGCCAATAAAAAACACTGGCACTCATGGGGGTCAATACAGACCCCCATACCCCCATAAACCTATAATTAACTCTGTCACTAATGGGGGTCAATAACAACCCCCATATACCCATAATTAACCCTGTCACTCATGGGGGTCAATACAGACCCCAATAAACACTTAATTAACACCGTCACTTATGGGGGTCAATACAGACCCCCATAAACCCATAATTAACCCTGTCACTCATGGGGGTCAATACAGACCCCCATAAACACTTAATTAACACCATCACTCATGGGGGTCAAAACAGACTCCCATAAACCCATAATTAACCCTGTCACACATGAGGATCAATACAGACCCCTATAAACACTTAATTAACACCGTCACTCATGGGGGTCAATACAGACCCCCATAAACCCATAATTAACCCTGTCACTCATGAGGATCAATACAGACCCACATAAGCCAATAAATAACACTGGCACTCATGGGGGTCAATACAGACCCCCATAAACCCATAATAAAACCCTGTCACTCATGGGGGTCAATACAGGCCCCCATAAGCACTTCCTTAAACCCCTCACTCATGGGGGTCTATACAGACACCCATAAACCCCTAATTAACCCTGTCACTCATGGGGGTCAATACAGACCCCCATAATACATATTATAAATCCTGTCTCTCATGGGGGTCAATACAGACCCCCATAAGCACTTAATTAACACAATCACTCATGGGGGTCAATACAGACCCCATAACCCCATAATTAACCCTGTCACTCATGGGGGTCAATACAGACCCCCATAAACACTAAATTAATACCGTCACTCATGGGGGTCAATACAGACCCCCATATGGCCAATAATTAACCCTGTCACTCATGAGGGTCAATACAGACTCACATAAGTCAATAAATAACTCTGGCACTCATGGGGGTCAATACAGACCCACATAAGCCAATAAATAACACTGACACTCATGGGGGTCAATACAGACCACCATAAGCCCTTAATTAACAGTGTCACTCATGGGTGTCAAAACAGACCCCAATAAACCCATAATAAAACCCTGTCACTCATGGGGGTCAATACAGGCCCCCATAAGCACTTCCTTAACCCCCTCATTCATGGGGGTCTATACAGACACCCATAATACATATTATAAATCCTGTCTCTCATGGGGGTCAATACAGACCCCCATAAGCACTTAATTAATACGGCCACTCATGGGGGTCAATACAGACCCCATAACCCCATAATTAACCCTGTCACTCATGGGGGTCAATACAGACCCCCATGAACACTACATTAACACCGTCACTCATGGGGGTCAATACAGACCCCCATATGGCCAATAATTAACCCTGTCACTCATGAGGGTCAATACAGACTCACATAAGTCAATAAATAACTCTGGCACTCATGGGGGTCAATACAGATCCCCATAAAACCCTTAATTAACCCTGTCACTCATAGGGGTCAATACAGACCCTCATAACCACTTAATTAACCCCCTCACTCATGAGGGTCAATACAGACCCCCATAAGCACTTAATTCATCCTGTCACTCATGGGGGTCAATACAGACCCCCATAAACCTATAATTAACTCTGTCACTCATGGGGATCAATACAGACCCCCATAAACCTATAATTAACCATGACATTCATGGGGTTCAATACAGACCCCCATATGCACTTAACACCATCACTTATGGGGGTCAATACAGACCCCCATAAACCCATAATTAACCCTGTCACTCATGAGGATCAATACAGACCCACATAAGCCAATAAAAAAACACTGGCACTCATGGGGGTCAATACAGACCCCCATACCCCCATAAACCTATAATTAACTCTGTCACTAATGGGGGTCAATAACAACCCCCATATACCCATAATTAACCCTGTCACTCATGGGGGTCAATACAGACCCCAATAAACACTTAATTAACACCGTCACTTATGGGGGTCAATACAGACCCCCATAAACCCATAATTAACCCTGTCACTCATGGGGGTCAATACAGACCCCCATAAACACTTAATTAACACCATCACTCATGGGGGTCAAAACAGACTCCCATAAACCCATAATTAACCCTGTCACTCATGAGGATCAATACAGACCCCTATAAACACTTAATTAACACCGTCACTCATGGGGGTCAATACAGACCCCCATAAACCCATAATTAACCCTGTCACTCATGAGGATCAATACAGACCCACATAAGCCAATAAATAACACTGGCACTCATGGGGGTCAATACAGACCCCCATAAACCCATAATAAAACCCTGTCACTCATGGGGGTCAATACAGGCCCCCATAAGCACTTCCTTAAACCCCTCACTCATGGGGGTCTATACAGACACCCATAAACCCCTAATTAACCCTGTCACTCATGGGGGTCAATACAGACCCCCATAATACATATTATAAATCCTGTCTCTCATGGGGGTCAATACAGACCCCCATAAGCACTTAATTAACACAATCACTCATGGGGGTCAATACAGACCCCATAACCCCATAATTAACCCTGTCACTCATGGGGGTCAATACAGACCCCCATAAACACTAAATTAATACCGTCACTCATGGGGGTCAATACAGACCCCCATATGGCCAATAATTAACCCTGTCACTCATGAGGGTCAATACAGACTCACATAAGTCAATAAATAACTCTGGCACTCATGGGGGTCAATACAGACCCCCATAAAACCCTTAAATAACCCTGTCACTCATGGGGGTCAATACAGACCCTCATAACCCCTTAATTAACCCCGTCACTCATGAGGGTCAATACAGACCCCCATAAGCACTTAATTCACCCTGTCACTCATGGGGGTCAATACAGACCCCCATAAACCTATAATTAACTCTGTCACTCATGGGGGTCAATATAGACCCCCATAAACCCATAATTAACCCTGTCACTCATGAGGATCAATACAGACCCCCATAAACACTTACTTAACACCGTCACTCATGGGGGTCAATACAGACCCCCATAAACCCATAATTAACCCTGTCACTCATGAGGATCAATACAGACCCACATAAGCCAATAAATTACACTGGCACTCATGGGGGTCAATACAGACCCCCATAAAATCCTTAATTAACCCTGTCACTCATGGGGGTCAATACAGAGCCTCATAACCACTTAATTAACCCTGTCACTCATGAGGGTCAATACAGACCCCCATAAGAAAATAAATAACCATGTCACTCATGAGGATCAATAGAGATCCTCATAATCCTCTATTTAACCCCATCAGTCCCATATGGGTATATTATTACCCTTATGGGGCTGTTAACTGCATAAGTGCCATGACGGTTCTCAAGGACCATCATGACACTAAGTATAAACACTACATTGCACTATACCCCCCAAATAAAACATTAAATATCAACTAAACACCCTCTACACTAACCTATTAACACCTAGACTACCTACCTACCCTACCTACCTACCCACTAATAACCCCCCCACCAATATAATTACAGAAAATAAAAAAAATCAATTCAACAAAAATCTACATTACAGAAAATAAAAAAAGCTAAGTCACAAAAAAAAGGAACATTACAGAAAATAAAAAAATACATTAGAACCCCCCCCACCCACACACACACTACAGAAAAAAAAACATTACACACCTGAAAAGGAAATACATATAATACATACAATACATACAATCCAAATTAAATAAAATACAATACATCCCAATCTATGTAATATACAATAAATACTATCTATCTAAAATACATGCTATCTATATAAAATACATCCCCCTATCTAACATACAATAAATGGTATCGCTATATAAAATACTCTAATTCTAAGCTAAAAGAAAATAATTAAGACCACTTACCTTTTCAGATGCCCCTTCAGATCAGCAACCTACATTTACAGAAAATAAATAAACATTATAAACATTTTAAATATTCTACTCACCTTTCCAGCATGTCCCGTCCTTCTTCTTTTCTTCTTCTCTGGAGCGGACCCTGTTAAAAAAAAACATAACATTAGTACACATACATAAACATAAAACAAAATAAAATAAATATAATCTACATTGTACTTACCTCCCCACAATGTCTCCGGCCTCCTCCTCTTCTGCCCCACCCTGGAACCGAGCTCTAAAAAAAAAAGTTACAAAAATTACGGAGATCTGCACTCGCTAATGAGCCTCTTGGAGCCCAATGCTAATGAGCCTTTTGGAGACTTTTCCGGGAGAAAATAGCCAATGGCGCCTTCTGATTGGTTGAAAACGCTGTCTATCAAATTCAACCAATCAGAAGGCGCCAATGTGTGAGCCAATCAGAAAGGGATACATCCCAAAATCCCACTCTGATTAGATAATGCACCTGTCAATCTTTATTTAAACCAATCACAAGGTGCAGATGCCTTCAGCCAATCACAATGGAATACACCCCCATAGGGTGATTAGCTGGAAGCATCTGCGCATTCTGATTGGTTGCCCTGACAATAGCCAATCACAATGGGATACACACCCACGTACTGATTGGCCGAAGGCATTTGCACCTTCTCATTGGCTGTTGTCAATGTCAATCAGTATTACAGCCAATGAGAAGGCTCAGATGTCTTCAGCCAATCACCCCATGGGGGCGTATCCCATTATGAATGGCTGATGACAATAAAGCCTTCTGATTGGTTTAAATAAAGATTGACAGCTGCATTATCCAATCAGAGTGGGATTTTGGGGTGTATCCCTTTCTCATTGGCTCACACATTGGCATCTTCTGATTGG
>JAPZIH010000238.1:2373305-2405805 GCA_027410445.1 Discoglossus pictus | reverse complement strand
AGCATGTTTATACTCCTGTGGGGCAACATAACCCAAGGTCAGTAAGTATCCAACAAGCTTGACCTCCTGTCCTGTATCAGGAACTGGCACAGTCTGGTAGGCTTGCAACCCACATCAATGGAGAATCCCTCAGGTTCTTAGGGCCGATGCCCTCTCCAGACTGTTGCACATTCTCAGTTGTGCAAGGCAGGTTCTGGGGGTTAACTTTCTCTGCTGAATCCTGGATTGGGATCAACTTCTCCGGTAAACCCAAAGGATAGACTAGTTGTACAGTCCCCAAAGGCAGGGGCAGTGGAACAGACTGCCCTGCTGAATCCAGAGCAAAGTTGTAATTTGTTGGGGAAAAAATAGCAAACATCTCAGGTTCTTGGCCCTCAGTGACATGATGGGAATGGTGGCCACCATCTGCCCTTGGGCTGTGACCGGTTGTTGGCAGCACCTCTGTTTCTGCCCTTTGTGTAGCAGACAAAATTACTGCACCATCCTTAGATTTGACCTCTGGACTGGAATCAGGTGCACCTCTTGGCAAAATAGATACTTCCAATTGTGCCTTGTCTGGATTGGCCAGTTGCCACTGCTGGCCAGGATCTTGACTCTTGTCATCTGCTGCTGGGAATGTGGTCTTCAGCTGTAAAGCCCAAACATCTGCTCGATATGTGGGGGAGCATGGGTTTGCTCTGGCATCACGTCCCAGGGCTTGCGCCCTCTCCTGATCTCCCTCTATCTCCGTGTGGAGATCAGTATGATCTCCTTCTTGACAAGCCATTTTGATCAGTTTGGCCTTGCCTGTGGGTAGCTCCATGGTGACTGGTCTACTGCTGGTGTCCATCTGCTCTACTGCCGCCATGACTTCCAAGCTGGATACTGTAGACACTTGCTTCTGGGGTGGGTTTACCCAGGTATCCATCAGTAATTATGTCACCATGTTTGATATGGCACGTGGAGCAGCTGTTGGCTCTGGCAACAGGATCCCAGGGAGTGTTCACTTTCCTGCTAGCATTTTGAATAGTCTCTGTCTTTGTGGATTGGCCTGGTTCTTTTCCTAGCAAGCTGGCTGGAATAACTTGGCCTTGCCCTGTTGTAGATCCACAGTGGCGGAGCTTTTGCTGCAGTCCGCCTTCTCGGTTACCACCTTGCCTATAGCTGTTGCACCTAGGCTGGTCACAATATAAATGTGCTGCTGTGAAATGTCAGATTGGTAGATTGGTCTGTAAAAGGCAGCTCCTCATACTGTATTTCCAAATCCATTTCTCTATGGACCAGCTGTCTGAGCGTCACTTCTCCTGCTGTGCCTGGCTCAATTTCCACATCCTTTTGGCACTGTTCGACTAGAATTTCCCATCACTCTGCGGTTCCCATGCCACCCTTTGGATCACCCTGCAGCACATAAGGAGGCCCTTCCACCAGCCCAAGTGTGTAGATGGAGGGCCATTGTGATGCAGGATCTGGAAGCGTTAGGTTCGCATTCTGATGTTCCAAGCCAAGCTCCGTCCACAGCACTTCCGCAAGCCATTCTGGTAGCTCCTCATCTTGCTGGAGTCCCAGGGAAGCCATCCACTGATTTTGAATAGCTGCCCATCTCTTCTCTTCTGTGGCAGTCCGGTAGCAATAGCCGCTCCGTCATATTGGTGATCAGGCTCCTTTTCTCCTTGATGACCTCTGCTCTGCAGGCCTCCATGTGGTCATGATCTCATCTATCCAGTGCTGGCCTTCCTTGGACTTAGACCATGATTTCAAGGTTTGGCAAAATCGCTGATGGGTTTCTGCATCTCCGCCAATCCCCGAAAGTACTGGACAACACTGCATAGATCACCATATCCCATCCTTGCTGCTGGTTCTTGCACCAAGATCCCACCACTGCCAACAAGTTGAATCTGCTGGCTATGTGAAGCGCGCTGGCTTATTTTATACAACTGTTTTGAAAATCTGAAAGTATATTAGTTAAGGGAAAACAGATCTTCACACTATTTATCTCTGTAGTACATATTTCTCGAGATATACAGCATTGTTTGTGCAGCTCAGTATAGTAATGTATAGCTTAGAGAGCTTGATAAGGGTGGGGGGATCTAGAATGTAGTACTTGCCAATCATTGCTCATATATCAGTCTATACGTACATTCACCGCATTTACCTCAATCCCTCTAGACTCTTCATGTACATTCACCCACTTACCTCATTCCCTATAGACTCTACTCATACATTGTCCCCATTTACTTCAATCCCTATGGACCCTACATGTACATTTACCCACTTACCTCACTTCATATATTGGTGAATATATCAACTGTACATTATGGCCTCCTGTGTGCTCCCATCATCCAGTGATGCTCTCTATGAACTTTACACATACATTCACCCACTTACCTTACCCACTTACCTCAATCCCTATGGACTCTATACGTACACTCACCCACTTACCTCAATCCTTATGGACTCTATACGTACACTCACCCACTTACCTCAATCACTATGACTACATGTAAATTCACCCCATTTACCTCAATCCCTATAGACTTTTCACATACATTCACCCATTTACCTCAATCCCTATAGACTCTTCACGTACATTCACCCTATTTACCTCAATGCCTATGGACTCTACACCTACATTCACCAACTTATCTCAGTCCATATATTTGTAAATACATCAACTGTAAGTGACGACCTCCTGTGTGGCCCCATTATCCGATGATGCGCTCTATGGACTCTACACACACATTCACCCACTTTCAACATCCATGGTTAGGTCAATAGAAAAATACAGAAATTATATAATATGTGAGCTAAAAAATAGAAAATTACAGAAATTATGTAATTAGGTAAGCTAAGTGGGATTCACCGCTTTAGCTTATCCTTACCTCACTCCCTATATTGGTGAATACATCAACTGTAAGTGACGTCCTCCTGTGTGCTCCCTTCATTCATTGGAGGACCTTGTCTCTAACCCCATTAGTAATAAAAAGCGTTGTGGTCACAAAATGGTTTTGTAGAAATGCCTTCATTTTTCTGTGAGATAAAAATATTTTTTACCATTGTAATATGGATTACAAGTCAGTGTTTCAGTCCCCTTATGGGGTCATTGTCAAGTCTGCAACCATGTGGTAAATTTATACAGCAAAGAATTCTGCCAGCAATACCATTATGTCACACACGTACCTGTGTATCATGGGCTATATTCTTCTTATTTACACAATCTGACAATAAACAACATGGAGATCATTCACCAACTTATCTCAGTCCATTTATTTTATTATATAAGATCTCTACAAGGGTCACTGAGCGTAGGAGGGAAAAATACTTGCTGTTCTTGGATTTGTGATAGCCTTGATTCATATAATCTAACCTTTCCTGGATCATATGGCATGTGGCCAGTCACTACCATGTAAAGCAAAACACCTAAACTCCATATATCTGCTTTGAAAGCATCATATGGTATCATCTACAGTATTTCAGGAGCCATATAATTTGGTGACCCACAATAAGTTGAGGTCAAATCGCCATTTTTTAAAGATGTTGCAATTCCAAAGTCGGCCAGTTTTGGTATGTTATCGGATGTCATCAAAATATTCTCACATTTAAGGTCTCTATGAGCAATACCTCGATCATGACAGAATGTTCTGTTGTGACCATATTAGGCAAGGAATGTACTGTATTGTACAGGACGTACTGTATAATGCTATATAAGGTGAATAATGGCAGGGAATGTACTGTTATGACCATATAAGGCAAGGATGTACTGAATGCCCATGTAAAGGAATGCGAAATTGCAGGGGGAAAAAATTTGTCCCGTGGTACTCGCAATGAGCGCCTGCGATGATTGCCCTGTAATCTCTCGCTCTCATATTGAGGCCGCTCTGGACTGCAACCTGTCCAGCGTTCCTCGTGATGAGCATCTGCGGCGTAGAACTCATCTTGAACCCTGCAATGAGCGCCTTCGGTGATCATTGCAGTCTAAAATTTCTACGGGCCTTGTGATGAGCGCTCATGTCGAGTCCTGAATGAGCGCCTTTAGCGCTCATTGCAGCCTAAAAGTCAGTGATTAGTAGAATTCTGTCAAGATAATTCTGCTAATAGTAAACATGTCTTCCAACTACCTTCAGATACAACTCTACACGATGGACATCACCAGATGGACAAAATAGAAAGCAAGTTGACTGTACATTTTGTAGTAAATAAGGGAGGAGCTCTACACAGTCAGCAAAAACAAGACCTGAAGCTGACTAAGGCTTATTGCAAAGTTCAGAAATAAACTGGGGAAAAGAGGGGAAATCATCAGACCAATAAGGTATCAAATAAATAATATCACCGGTGAATATACAGTTGAGGTAAATAATAGATGTAAGGCACTAGACATGGTACACAGAAAGCTAGAAGAACTTTCAGCAGAAGTTTGTGACATTGTACAGAAAATAGCAACAAAGAATATACCCAAAAAGAAAGAACATAAATTAGATATCTTATGTGGCTTTCTTTTTGGGTATATTCTTTGTTATATTCTTTGTTTTCTTCTTACCTGTGTTACTTTTAAAGAACATAAATTAGATATCTTATGTGGCTTTAAGTAACCCAGGTAAGAAGGAAATGGAAAATTGTATATATCCCACAAGGTGATGGTGTGAAAGTGGCGCTTGCATTATGCCAACAATTTTGAATAACTCATCAGTGGCCAGTGGGCTGAAAAAGGTTTTTCTATGCTCAAATCCGTCAAAAACAGTACAAAAATCTGCTCCAATTATTGAACAAATTTTTTCATTTTACATTCAAACAAACTGATGCTAAAGATTCTGCTCCAAAAAAATATATGGACCAGGAGCTACCAGATGTGCAAACCAGGTTTTGAAGAGGTAGAAGCACAAGAGATAAAACTGCCAGAATCAGTATTGCTACGAGAAATATCAACAACCTCAGATATGTGGATGATAATACTCGGATGGCTGAAAGTTAGGAGGAACTAAGGAGCACATTGTTGAGCGTGAAAGAAGAGAGTACAAAAGTTGGCCTGCGTTTTAATGTTAAAAATACAAAGATTGTGGCAAACAACAATCTCAGTGCCTGGCAAATAAATGGAGGAAAGTGGAGGCATTAACTGAATATGTTTTCCTGGTCTCCAAGATCTCTGCAGATGGTGATGTATTAACAGGAAGTAACATAAAAAAAAGGGACGGAAGGCGAGATGGAGAGATGAGGTAATTGAAGCAATGAACATGAGCTTGAGGGAGCTCAGATGGGCAGTGGCTGAAAGATTTGCTGTGTGCTGCAGTTCACCGGTTCACAGGGTCGGACATGAATTAAGGACGGAACAGCAACAATATCTTGATCGTCTATAGGGATCCAAATTGTAGTATGTTAGGATACCACGGGCATCCACATGGTCCCCATGGTAGTGGGATCATTTTAGGTGCCATGATAATTCATAAGGGGTAGAGAGAGGCTCCATAGGGATCTGAATAAAAGCATGTACATGGGTGATAGGAACTATGGTGACTATTGGGTTTAGACCTTCTATAATCCTCAAGACAAATCTGAGGATTATATTCTTGTGTCTTTGGGATGTTCTCCTTGCTCAATCAGTGAGATGACTGTAGGTTTCACTCTGGCATGTCCTGTATATGAACAATGACATTGATTAAACGCTAATATCATTTTACAACTAACATATTACATGATTTAAAATGTCCCTATAAAGTTTCATATTTTATCACCTAGTAAAATGAGTTTTTGATCATTCTCACTCATCACCTCCTTATAGGGATCCTTGTCTTCCTCTGTTAAACCCTCCCACTCCTCCTTGGAGAAGTAAACAGCAACTTCATCAAATTGTATCTAAAACATCAAAAAAACCTTTAGATCTGTTTTTTTTGGACAATATCAACTTTTGTAATTCAAATATTCCACAACATTCAAAGAGAAGCACAAAGAAGCTGACAGATTGGAGACAGAATAGATAAAAGCAAATAGATGAATTAAATAACAATGTATAGCAAGAAATGTAATATGAGATCCCAACTGTGCCATTCTATTTAGTGACTGTATGAACATGACCATGGCCCCTATTTAATTCCAAGTCCATAATTACCGTCATACAGGCCACATGTCTGCGGGTTAGAATGTTGCAATTGCGGGCTTGTTCCCATCATGACCGACGAGCCCCATCCCCCTCCACACCAAGATATGTTATTTGTGTGAAAGCAAGGGTTGTCCCTCTCTACTCTCCAGCCACGGGCTCCAAACCTCCATGTACTGAGGAATAGAGTCTTCCAGTGTGTGAGTCAGTTTTTTGTTTATTGCTATATAGTTTATTTTGTTTTTAAGTTTAAGATTAAGTTTATCAGACTTCCAGTTCTTTGCTATATGGCTCTTGGTAGCTAAATAGAAGGAGCTTGTTGTGAGGGGGCGTAAGGGTTTTCACCAGAATCTCTAGTAGATACACCTCTAATTCCCCCCTTACTGGGTTGCTAAAAAACTCTGTGGCTAGTTGTGAAACAGCTTTCCATAGCTGTTGGACAATGGGACAATGCCACCAGGTATGGATAAAGGACCCTGTAACCTGGCAGCCCCTAATGCAGTATGGGCTTTCTGTCATTTTCTGGTGTTATATATGTTCAGTGCGGTATCTTTAGTGCAGTTTCCAGTAGAATTTGATTAAGGAACCCTCTATAAATGCCTTTCCAGGCAGTTTCCCGTTTCTTCACATCCCAGATTTGATTCAAATCCTTCTCCCATTCCCTAACATTTAGGTTCATTTGGTAAGACAAGCCCCCACGAACCAGTAAAACTACTATGTTTAAACACAAAAATAAGGGGGGCTTGTGCTGCCCGGACCAAACGGGCTGCACAACTTTCTTTCATTTCTATCGTACACTCACCATGCACCAACCCTTGTGGACGTAGTTGTAGTTGTCTTTGGTGTTGCTGAGAGAAGAGTTGCAGATGTCATATATACCCCCTATTATTCCTTTAGAAAGAGGATGTTTCTGACTGATTAGGGACAGACACTTTGTCTTAGGAGAGCCCTGGGGCTTTATTAAAGAGTTCAAAAAGTGTCTGAATTTACAGAAGTTGTAGTGTTTGTGTTTATGCTTAAATATATCAAAAGTGATAGGTCGTCCCTCTTCTATCCAGGCACCTAATCTATCTAGCCCCCTCGACTTCCACCAAATTCTGATTTTCCTACTCAGTTCTGCAGATGGGAGATTATTGATTTCAAATGTGACGGGTTGGAGAATAAGGTGGAGTGTGTCATGGCCCAGTTCCAGTAATGAATTGTATGCAGAATCACTGGGTGTTTTAATCGAATGACCTGCTCCAGGGCACTATTTAACCAAACCAGAGTATCCCACGAATAGGGATGTATGGACTGATTTTCAATAAACGTCCACGAGGGTTGGTGCAGGCGCAAGTGTACGATAGGGATGTAAGAAAGTTGTGCAGCCCTATAGGTCCGGGCAGCACAAGCTCCCCTTAGTTTTGTGTTTAAACATAGTCGTTTTACTGATTCGTGGGGGCTTGTCTTGCCAAATGAACCTAAAAACCTTACTCTGAAAGCCATTCAAATCCTTCACATGCACCAAAACAGGGAAAGTTCTAAACAAATATAATATTTTCGGAAGGGTATTCATCTTAAATGAGTTAATCCTCCCTAGCCAGGAAATAGAGTATATTTTGTTATGTCTTCACTTAAAGAGGGGAATGTAATTCACCTTATATAAGCTGTCTAAGTGGGCAGTGATTTTCAGGCCTAGGTATTGTATTAATTATTTAGCCATTGGAACTGATAATCCTCCTGCAATTAATCCTTATCTTGTGTTGGTAGGTCTATCGCTAACGCTTCTGTTTTTCTGTTTCTGATTAAACTATATGTGTGTAGGACTTGCATTAATTTTGGTATGGAATGGGTCGTATTCATCAAAGGGCACAGTATATTGTCTGTGAAGAGGCTCATTTTAAATGGTGATGACCTATGAGTAACCCAGTGATTTCAGATTCCGCTCTAATTGCCTGGGCCAGTGGCTCTATTTCTATAGCAAAGAGCAGGGGGGAAAGAGGGCATCCTTACCTTGTGCCCCTACATATATTTATTGTTGGCTTTTTTTAACCCAGTAGTTGTAGGTGGGCCAAGTTTTATTTTTTTGTATGTCTTGATCAAATTTGTGAATTGACCACTGAATCTGAATTTGCCTAGGACTGCTTGGAGATTCCAGTGAATCAAATGCCTTCCTGACATCAAGGGCAAGTAGGCACGTTGGAGTTTTAGAACTAGTAAATTATATTTATAACCTTTCTAATATTATCTATGGCCTGTCTATGGGGAATGAAACCCACTTGGTATTTGTGTATTAACCTTGGTAGAAATGTTGTAATGTGGTCATCTATGATCTTGGCTAGAAGTTTAATATCCCCATTTAGTAAAGGTATTGGTGTATAATTTTTTACCTATAGGGTCCCTGCCTTCTTTTGGGAATAGGACTATTTCTGCAAGGGTCATTTCTGGGGGGATTTATTGCTCTTCAAGTATGGAGTTATACAGTTTCACTAAATGGAGGGTTAGTTGTACCAGAAATTTTTTATAGTACATATTGGTGAAGTCATCAGGGCCCGGAGCCTTGCCTACTTCATACCTTGAATCCCTTTCTATATTTCCTCTTGGCTAATTTTAGAGTTCAGAGTTTCTAACTATGTATTGGTCAGAGCAGGAAGATCGCAGGAAGGATTGCATACGATAGTTTGATTTGACCCCTGAGGCCATGTATCATTTCTGATAGACATTGGTGAAGGTATCTTGAATTATCATTGGGCTTGCAGTAACTACACCTGAAGACGTCTTAATTTAGTAAATTTTGTTTTGTGTTTATTTCGCATTAAGTTTTCTTGTCAGCATAGAGTCCTGTTTGTTTGTATAAGAAATGGGTTATGTACAATGGCACAAAATGGGAAATAGGTCCACAATGCATTAGGTCTTTTTCTTTTTCCTTCTTCTGGATGTGTGTATATGTATGTATATGTGTGTATGCATATATATATATATATATATATATATGTGTGTGTGTGGATGTGTACATATGTGTATATAAATTAGAGATGTTTGAATAGATAGACTCTTGTATAAATCAGATACTGTTATAAAAGGTAACAGCTTACTGAGATCAAAATAACCCAAGACCCAATAACATCACAAATGGCCTGTATTTACACTAAAAACAGAGCCTTGGTAGGTGTGACAAACTTTTGTAAGTTAGACAGCTGAAGTCCCTAGATGGCTGTAGGGATATAAAATTAGGAACTAGCTAGTTAATTTAACTTAGCAACATATATGACCTTTTATAGAGAACAGAGACAGCAAAATGTATTATAAAAACCCATGCACTGTCCATGGAAGTTAGATCTGGGGAGAGTTCTAGAGAGAACCTCCAAGGAAGGAACTCCCTGAGGAAGGCCAGAGTGAGCTGTAGACTTTGATGTGGTGACTATATTGATTCCTTAAACTATTGAGTCCAACAGGGTAATTATTTTGTTGTTCTGGTTGATTATTCAAATAACTATTATTTTCTTCTCACCCTTTTGTCACTGCTGAAAGGCTTGTTAATGTTATGTCTATATACTGGTGATATATATATGAATTCATATTTTTTTGTCCCTCTCTACATACTGGTGATATAGTTATATATATATTGGTGTAAAGATTAAGGTTTCTTTTTATCTGCATACTGGTGGTATAGTCATATATATATATTGGTGTAAAGATTAAGGTTTCTTTTTCACCTGCATACTGGTGATATATTAATGATATGTTGGTATAGATTAAACTGTATACTGAGATTATATGTGTTGTTGACATAAATATCATTATTGTTTTTTTTTTTTTATCTCACTGTATACTGTTGTGATATACATATCTTCTTTTCTCCTGAAGTGATGACAAATTAGGGGTTTTCCTTTCTTAAATAGTTGTAGGAGTCAGCCATTTTGTGCCATATATATATATATATATTTTTTTTTTTTCTGTACATGGTTTAACCTTATTTTTCATTTGTTTTATATCTATTTTTCATATACCTTTACATTTGGTGACAGTTTAATCTTGAATATGTTTTGACTTTGTTTGGTTTTTTTCCCACTTGTTCTTGTATGATTATTTGTTTTTGTTTTTTGTGCATTTAAATATATATATGTTAATTCATAAATCTTATTTGTGTGTTTTATTTGTCAATCATTCTCAAAAGAATAGAATCTCTAGGAATTACACCTTAATTTCTTGCAGTTGGCGAGCCTTGGTCCAGGAGAGATATGGTATGATATTTAAAACATATTTATAAGAATATTATTTCTGTGCTTAAACAAATTTTCATGTCATTTACTGGTGAGAAAATAATTTGGTTTAAGTTATATGGTTGCTATGCTTGGGTTGTGTAGTCTTTTCACAGGTTTCAGTAAAGTTACACCTGTTGGTTTGGATAAACAGTAGCTTTTGCTTTCATGAATAGGAGTGCTAATAAGGATATTGTTGAACTAATACAAAGCGTGGTTTACTGGTGAACAAACTGTATTTGAGTTAATACAAGTGGTCACATTATAAAGTATTTCTGTTGTGTAGTTGCATAAGCTGTTGGTTTATATAGCTGGTACGTTTTATTTTTCATTTATTTCCTCTTTCCAAAGTTAAGGGTCTAATGAAAAAGATTTCTAAAGTTGCTAACCCTGAAGCTATTATAAAGTCCATGGTGGATGCGTCAGACCCGTGGTTCCGAGCTACTGTTTATTTTTCAAATGCTATTAATGAGAAAAAATTGTCCAAGTCAAAAGGAAAAACAGCCCTTATTTTTGCTGCAAAATGGATTGCAGAGCAGTATAAAATAGTAAATGTACAGAAACAATCGCTAGAATCGAAAATATCTGAGTGAAATACGACTATAAAAACTCTACAGGTCACTGCAAATGCAGCAGCTGCATTAAGTATAGGAAACCAGGAGACATTATTAAAAAATAAACAATTATGCAGCGAGAATAAGCAGCTTCTTGAAAGACTAAAAGATGCAGAGGGAGCAATCAGATGTCTGGCATCTCGCGGACATAAAGAAGCTGATCATTCTCAATGTTTAGCAGAAATCAATGACCTGAGAGTACAACTAGGGAAAAGAAATGCGGTGGTGGCTGCCTTTAATGTTTCAGAATACAGTGAGAGAGATGTTCAGGAGATGGACTGGGATATGTTTTCTAGAGGAGAGAATGAGGATAGTATGCCTTTGCAAATGGCTCCTGTTTCCATTGAGTACAAAAGGGATGCCCAAGGACTGGCAATTTCTGAAACAAGTATATCTAGGCCTCTAACTAGTACTGAAATACATTCTCTTAGCAAAGAACTGGGACATATTGATTTTGGGAGTGACCCCGTAGAAGTATTGTTAAAATTAGAACAATTTGATAAAATACACAGAAATTTTAAAGAAGTAGATACATTTGATGTCATTGTTGCCAGTTTGGACAACTCATTAAAATCTAGTCTTTCCCCAGCTGTGTTTGTTCATCCTACAACAAAACAACAACTCATGGAGGAATTGTTAAAATCACTTGGCTTAGATGAAGCTGATCACCACTCAGCATTTGGTAATTGTACTCAAAGGAAAGGAAAGTCAGTTCGGGGGTATATAGATAGATTATATGCTTTTTATAAGTTAACTCTTCCAGCAGGAACACAAGGAAGTCAGAATGATGACATTTATAAGAAAGCATTATTAAATAGAACTTGTCCTGAGATTCGTAGATTAGTGGGTCTATCTGTATCACCTCAGAATCAGTTTCCAAGAATCTTTAATTGCTTGAAGAGGGCTGAAGCAATTCTTAAAGACCCAAATAAATCTAGCAGGGGCAGAATTTCTGCAGTAGAAGGGCCATCACCACAAAATAGATATAGTCAGTATCATTATAAGCCTTCAAATAAAAACCAAGGACCCTTAGTTAAGGGAGAAGCCTTTAAATGTTTCACGTGCGGTCAGGTGGGTCATTTTTCCAAAAACTGTAGTTTTTCAAAAGCAAAAGCACCTGATACGCCAATGACCTCAGTGTATGCAGAACTGAGGCAAGAATTGGATATGATGAGTAAAGACATGGAAACAATTAAAGCAGTCCAAGTTACTAATCAGATTGCTGGCCACAGTCCCTCTGCATAGGGATCTGTTGCATCTCTCTCACCTGTTGTGGAGTTCGGACGGGATAGATGTAATAGGCCGATAATCACTGCTGCTGTGGAAAGAGGCCCACGGCAGAAGATGTTGATTGACACTGGTGCCTTTGTATCTATTATTCACACTAAACAACCTCATTTACACCCTCTATCCACAGGAAAACAAATAATACTAGAAGCCTTTCAAGGGTCTCAGACAGAAGCAGTGGAGGCCAGAAATGCTAAAATCTGGATTAGGGATAATGCTTTTGATCTGAGTGCATACCTAATGAATTTACCTGAATCTGTTTCTATTCTAGGGTCTGACTTCTTGAGGAATAATGGTGCAGTAATTGATTTTGTAAATAACAAAATTTGGTTTAAGGAAAAAGGTGAATATTGTGTTATTTCTGATTCTCCTGCAGTCTATTCTATTAAGAAACCGGAAAGACTTGATTTACCTACACACATAGACCCCAGAGTGTCAAAAATAATACAGGATTATGATTATGCATTTGCCAAACATAAACATGATTGTGGTAGAATGGAAGGAGAGGAAGTCATTCCTGGTAGTGCCCACAGTGCGCAAAAACAATATTCCCTTCCTAAAGGTTGTGAGCCTTTTATTCAGCAAACAATTGATTCATTATTAGAACAAGGTGTAATGAGAGAGTGTGAATCAATAACAAATTCACCAATTTGGCCAGTACAAAAACCAGATTTATCATGGCTCTTATGTGTTGATTATAGAAAATTAAATTCCATAACCCCAGCCTGTACACCGGTTGTCAGAGAAATCCCTACCCTTCTTTCCCTTATCCCTTCTTTTGCCAATGTATTCTCCACACTGGACATTTCGAATGGCTTTTGGAGCATAAAACTAGAGAGAGAATCGCAGTACAAGTTTGCCTTCACATGGAGGGACCGACAGATAACATGGACATGTATCCCATAAGGGTTCCATAATTCCCCGACAATATTCCATAAAAAGATGGCAGCATTGCTAAAATCCTTCTCCAAACCATCAGCGTGCTCCAGTATGTTGATGACCTACTACTGGCCACAGAGACGGAAGAAGAACTTCTTGCCCTCCTGACAGAGTTGCTTGAATTGCTTGGTGCTGCTGGTTTAAAAGTAAATCCTAGAAAATGTCAACTCATGCAGACTTCAGTCACATTTTTGGGGATGTCCGTAACAGCTGAAGGAAAGCTTCCTGACCAGAACAAAGTGGACATTATCCAGAGACTAAATTTGCCTGTGTCTAAGACATCACTGAGGTCTTTTCTAGGTCTTGTCCAGTACCAAAGAGACTTTATACCACAGTTTGCTGACATGGCAAAACCTCTGTATAACCTGCTAAAGAATGATGTACCAGATGACACCATCAGAACAGAATGGAAAGAGACTCATACAAAAGCTGTCAACGACCTGAAAAGAGCTGTCATGGAAGCCACTGCATTGATATCACCAGACCCTACTAAGACTTTTCATCTTGAAGTAGCAGCAACAGACATTGCCTTAGCTGCTGTTTTATGCCAAGAAAAGTATAATAAGCTGCGCCCAATTGCTTATGCTTCTCGAGTTCTGACACCTGTGGAACAGAAGTATACGGCTTGTGAGAGACATCTTCTGGCTACATTCTGGGCTATGCAACACTTCACATATATCACTGGACTGCAAAGCCTAATGATACATAGCCCTCACAGTCCACTGAACTTATTGTTAAAACCAGGGGATACTACTCTTTCTTCTGCCCGACTCTCGAGATGGACATTGATGTTAATGCAGAGAGATCTGGACATCACGCCAAAGCACACAACCCTTCTACCGGCTTTGCTTCTTTACCAAGGAGAACCACATGAATGTCCCCTTCCCTCTGACCTTACCCTTCCACCCAACCCAATCTCAGACACACCAGTGCAAGGCTTGAATGTGTATTGTGATGGGTCTTCTTATCATGACCAGGGCAAAGCATACACAGGGTTTTCCATTATATTACCTGATAGCATAATCATGCATTCTTGTCTCCCTCATTCTTCACAGTTTGCAGAACTAGCAGCGATTGCTTGCACATTGGAGGAATGCAGTGAGACTGCAAGTAATATATTTAGTGACAGCGCCTATGTGGTAAACACTCTCACAATGTTACCTTTGTATGTGCATAATGGGTTCAGATCCTCAGATGGGAAATTGTTAGTGCATGCTAATTTGTTACGGTATATTTGGAATTTGCTACAACATAGATTACTCCCATGTGCACTCATAAAGGTTAAAGGTCATTCAAAAGGTACTGAGCACTCAGAGAGAAACAGTTTGGCAGATCAAGCTGCAAAGAAAGCTGCAAAGCAAGCTGATTTGTGGAGTACTCCCAGGGCCATTGAATTTTCTGCCCTGCAAGTGACTACACCACCTGACTTGCTTTCCTTGCAGAAATCGTATTCTCCTTATGAGGTTGTTAGGGAATGGCATGTTGCAGGACAGCCTGCACCAATGCCAACTGAATGGGCCGATAGTACCACATTAATGTCAGATATGGGTCACAATTCTATTCTCATGTACACAAGGAATGTAGGTTCTCCTGTGGTGTGTGTTCCCCCTGACTGTGCTGATGAATTTTTCCAAATGTTTCATTCTCACCCTGTTGGTGGTCATTACTCTGCAGATAGAACAATAGCAAAAATATTGGTGGCCTTCAATTATAGAGGATGTTAACCTTAAATGCTCAACATGCCTCCCCTGTTTGCAAGTAAATCCTTCCCCTTGCACAAAAAAGTCATTTTTACGATCAGCACCCCCTCCAGATGGGCCATGGACCCATATTCAAATTGATTTCATTGGGCCTCTTCCAAAAACACCAGGTGGATATACATATTGCCTTGTAGTGATTGATGTATTTACCAAATGGATTGAAGCATTCCCTACTAAAAATCAGACAGCCCTTACAGCTGCTAAAACTTTACTCTGAATTGTTTTCAAGGTAGGGACTTCCAAAAGTAGTGGACAGTGACAGAGGTACATCATTCACAGGACAAATTTTCACACAGCTACAGAAATTGCTGGATATTAAGCATAAACTTCATATTGCTTATCACCCGCAATCATCTGGAGCTGTTGAAAGGGGAAACCGCACCATTAAGACAATGCTTACAAAGTTTTACTCAGGGAAACCTACAATCTGGAAAGATGTTTTACCACTTTGTTTAATGGCCATAAGATCTACTCCTCATTCTACCACAGGGGTCAGCCCTTATGAAGCAATGACTGGTAGACTTATGCGTACTCCTGGACTTTAACTACTCCCCACTGCAACCCCTATTTTACAAGGGGCAATTACTGAAACTTGGGTGAAAAAAGTAGCTGACCATATAAGGGAAATTAATATCTATGTAGCACAAAACTCAGGGTGGTCCAAGAAACAAATTAAAAAGTATTTTGATAAAAAGGTGAGACCCTTTGAATACAATGTTGGTGATTTGGTAATGGTACAAGATTTTGGGAAGAAAGAACATTCCTTTGTTCCTTCTTGGAAAGGACCTTTCAACATTGTAGACAAAGCCAGCCCATCTGTTTATCTGCTTAAAATGACAGGGATAAGGGAAAACCATTACTCAAGTGGTATCACATCAATCAATTAAAATATACATAAATCACACTAATAACATCATGCCTCATCTTTTACAGAAATGGAACTCCACATTTTTGGGAAAAGATTCAGCATGCAGACCAAGGACATTCGGAAAGGAAAACTAATTTCCAAATGGATATTATTGGGTTTTAGTATAACATTCATTTTTGGCTGGATTGTCTTTGTGTATGGCAATGAGGAAAATTATAACAGTGAAACAGATTCCTACCCGAATCTCACTTGGAAAAGGGTAAAGAGACATTTTGACAAAAAAGTTACTGCTCTGATCAGTCTGAACATTGGGTTAAAATCTGCCACAATTAATGTCACACAAAATATTGTGAGTGGTCCAGAGGGAGAATGGGCAATAATTCTATGTGATGTAACTGTACCTCTCATGAACCTTCATGACAAATTTCTAAGATGGGTTTTTCCAGGAGGAAACTCACTCCATCAAACAACAGACATAGAATGGGCTAATGTAACAGATGGACCCAGATTAAGAATCCACCTGGAAAGAAATTTGACATTTGATCCAGAATGGCATGGTTGCATGTACACCAGACAGCTCATGGGCCGAAGGACAATGGGGTGAGGGTATATTAATAAAAATGATAGATGCAGAGGAATGTCCTCAGATGCCCCCCATGCCCCCTAGTGGTTTAGTAGCCCAACAAATTCCTGGCATCCTCTATAATAATCTAAGGTATATACATGCACCTGTTATTTTGGATTTCAATAACTGGTCCCTCCCAAAAGAACTGTGTGATCCAAAAATAACAAGCATGTATAATACCTTTATTAAAGATAAAATACTTTCCTTTTGGAAAAGAAATATGAGGCAAACTTTTAACCAACGATCTAAAAGGAGTATAGAGGGATGGGTAGGCACAATATCTGGACTGTTCGGATCAGGGATGTCTATCTGGAACAGAGCAGATATTGAGGCCTTATATGATAACAGTGAGAAACTTAGGGGTGCCCTAAGCCAAAAACTCTTAAAACCAATAGTTAGGACACAATTAGAGGTAGAAAATGAGGAAATAATTACTATATATAATATTATAATATTCACACAATAGCATCCATTTTCACACAGTTACAGGACAAAATAAATAGAATAATAGAAATAAATAACAGAGAAGCCCAGGAAAATAGAATAGGAAAAGCCATTGCGTGTGTAGGTTATGGGGATTACTTACTCAGCAAACTAACTGATATCCTCAGAGATATTGAACTTGAACGTATTACAGATGACCAGATTTGGAAATGGTATGGCAAACCTGGAACTGGTGTGACCATGTACACTATTCGTGATTTGGGTAAAATTACCAGACACACAATAGAGAATGATAACCCTTTTAGCTTGAAAATACCTCTTACCATTTCGTTACCTATCGTGTCTACAGAAGAAATATACAGAGACTTGGTGCAGATACATTCTCTTGGAAATCTTGATGGACATGTGTTAAAAGAATTCCATGATCCACCCCAACTAATGGTGAAACAGTCGTCTGGCGAATGGAAGACACCACATATGTCTTGTTGTACTAAGCAAAATGAACAATATGTATGTAGGTGTAACGTCATGGACACTGCCGAACCTCCATGTGGATTTGCATCAAAAAAAGAAGAGTTAAACCAAGAGGATTCTTCCAAAATCTGTGCAATAAAATTAACAAAGTGGCATGAGGGGATGACCAGGGTAACATACGTTAGAGAGGGCAAATTTTGCATTGTGTCAACTGGATCCAATTTGATATATGGGAATCGAGAGTGTCAATTTCAAAATCCTAATTTTTGTCTTATGGTCAACAACATTTTGAAAATCAATGGTCACACAGTTCTCCCAGTCCCAGTTTACCATGACATTTCCCAAATCAAGGTAAGGTTAAGGTATGAAGAGGAAATTAGTAGGTCTGTACCAGAATTCAAAATTCCTATACCACCATTATCAACAGACTTACATATGTTAATGGAAAGAACACCACAACATCTGTTACAGGTCAAACAGCATACAAAGATGGTGGAGAATGCTATCGATGAACTATCCAAAACAACCTGGGATTCTATTTATAATGCATCTCAACATCCAATTTTACGTCTAACCTTTAAAATACTCATTCTTATTCAGGCTGCCATTATAGTATTTGGACTTATTGTATTCTGCCGAATCAAATCAAAGGTTAAAACTATGGAAAGACTATTATACAGGAAAATATAATCAAGAGAGAGCTCATTATTTGAAAATTAATTTACTCTCTAGGAGGGGATCTTATAAGAAATGGGTTATGTATAATGGCACAAAATGTGAAATAGGCCCACAATGAATTAGGTCTTTTTCTTTTTCCTTCTTCTGGATGTAAATGTGTATATGTATGTATATGTGTGTATGCATGTATGTATATATATATATATATATATATATATATATATATGTGTATGTGTATGTATGTGTATATATGTGTATATAAATTAGAGATGATTGAATAGATAACTCTTGTATAAATCAGATACTGTTATAAAAGATAACAGCTGCAAGCATACTGAGATCAAAATAACCCAAGACCCAATAACATGACAAATGGCCTGTATTTACACTAAAAACAGAGCCTTGGTAGGTGTGAGAAACTTTTGTAAGTTAGACAGCTGAAGTCCCTAGATGGCTGTAGGGATATAAAATTAAGAACTAGCTAGTTAATTTAACTTAGCACCATATATGACCTTTTACAGAGAACAGAGACAGCAAAATGTATTATAAAAACCCATGCACTGTCCATGGAAGTCCAAGGAAGGAACTCCCTGAGGAAGGCCAGAGTGAGCTGTAGACTTTGATGTGGTGACTATATCGATTCCTTAAACTATTGAGTCCAACAGGGTAATCTTTGTTGTTCTGGTTGATTATTCAAATAACTATTATTTTCTTCTCACACTTTTGTCACTGCTAATGTTATGTCTGTATACTGGTGATATATATATATATTAATTCATATTTTGTTTTGCCCCTCTCTGCATACTGGTGATATAGTGATATATATATATATTGGTGTAAAGATTAAGGTTTCTTTTTATCTGCATACTGTTGATATAGTGATATATATATTGGTGTAAAGACTAAGGGTTCCTTTTTATCTGCATACTGTTGATATATTAATGATATGTTGGTATAGATTAAACTGTATACTGAGATTATGTGTTGTTGACATAAATATCATTATGTTTTTTTTATCTCACTGTATATTTTTGTGATATACATTTTCTTTTCTCCTGAAGTGATGACACATTAGGGGTTTTTCTTTCTTAAATAGTTGTAGAAGTCAGCCATTTTGTGCCACATATATCTATATGAGTTATATTTTTCTGTACATGGTTTAACCTTATTTTTCCTTTGTTTATATCTATTTTTCATATACCTTTACATTTTGTGACAATTTAATCTTGAATATGTTTTGACTTTGTTTGGGGTTTGTTTTTTCCCACTCGTTCTTGTATGATTATTTGTTTTTTGTATTTAAATATATATATGTTAATTCATAAATCTTATTTGTGTGTTTTATTTGTCAATCATTCTCAAAAGAATAGAATCTCTAGGAATTACACCTTAATTTCTTACAGTATGGAGGATGCGTTGGATTGCAGATACGGCCTCACGGCGTTGGACGCTCAACTACATGGTGTTGAGCTGAGGGGGAGAATATGTGGTCAAGTGCCAACAGGAGTCACAAGAGAGCTCTGTAAGACTTCTCCCTGTGAAGGGAAAGAGTTAACTCCAGGCAGCTATAAGAGGCTAATTGAAGCCCAGCTGTGAACTGCCTTTAAGAGCAGCAGAGAGATGGGTGGAGTCTCTCTCACTTAGGCTTTGGGCCTAAGAGCTGTGGTGCTGTGTGTAGAGCTGCAGTGCGTATGCAGAAGAAAACCCTGGACAGCTCAGCTGCTGTTGGTTCCTGAGAGCTGGGATTAGTGCTGAAGCAAGACAGTCAGGAAGACTGCTGTGTTACAGAGATTGCTCGCAGAGAAGACTGCTGTGGTATAGGAGATATTCCACTGTTTAAGGATTTATCTGAAGACCCCATTCCTAAGAAGTCGGATGCAATAAGGGATAAAAAGGTTGGTGCCAAATGCATGTTGTTTTTACCATATGAGGATAAGGAGTACAAAGGCCCCAGGGAGAAGAGTGTATTGAGAGAAAGTAATAGTCCCTCATCACAAGAGGGTGACAATGTTCCCTGGGGTGAAGCATATGGGAGAGTAGGGTGGGCCCTATGCTTCACCCACTATTGACAGAAGCTGTAGAGGAAAAGTCCTCAAGAGATACACGAATCAAGCAGAGAGTTTATACTGTGGACTGTGTTATTATACCTGCATACCGAGAAGTGGTCTCCGGGGCTAGTCAGGGCATTCCTGGTTATAGTAAGCCAGTTTATGTAGAATTTTATTTTGTGGCTGAGGATAAGCACTATTTTCTTTCTGTTTGAGCTAACAAATAAATAGCAGTAAAACTAACCCTCTAACAGCCTACTGTGTCTTCCTCCCTAAATAAGTTAAAGAGATAAGAAAACAGGACGCAAACCCCGTTAGAAGGGGGCGCCCTGCCATATTATATATATATATATATATATATTTATATATATATATATATATATATATATATATATATTCTCTCTATCTGTATGTAGATATATATATATATTCTCTCTCTTTTTGTCTCTCTCTGTCTCTCTATCTCTCTCTGTGTGTCTCTGTCTCTCTCTGTCTCTCCATTTCTGTCTATCTGTGTCTCTCTCTCTCTGTCTCTCTCTCTGTGTCTCTCTCTCTCTGTGTGTCTCTGTCTCGCTCTGTCTCTCTCTGTGTGTCTCTATCTCTCTCTGTGTGTCTCTGTCTCTCTATCTCTCTGTCTCTGTCTCTCTCTCCCTGTGTGTCTCTGTCTCTCTCTGTCTCTATCTCTCTATCTCTCTCTCTCTCTCTGTGTGTCTCTGTCTTGCTCTGTCTCTCTCTCTGTGTCTCTATCTCTTTATGTGTGTCTCTGTCTCTCTCTCTCTCTCTGTGTCTCTCTCTCTTTATGTCTCTGTCTCTCTCTGTCTCTATTTGTCTGTCTCTCTCTGTGTGTCTGTCTCTCTCTCTGTCTCTCTATCTCTCTCTCTCTGTCTCTCCCTCTGTGTTTCTCTATCTCTCTCTGTCTCTCTCTCTGTGTCTCTGTCTTTCTGTCTCTATCTCTCGCTGTCTCTCTCTCTGTCTCTCCCTCTGTGTCTCTCTCTCTGTGTGTGTCTCTGTCTCTCTCTGTCTCTATCTCTCTCTGTGTGTCTCTGTCTCTTTCTCTCTCTCTATCTCTATGTATATATATATATATATATATATATATATATATATATATATATATATATATATTTATATATTCTATCTCTTTATTTATATATATATATATATATATATATATATATAT
Source organism: Discoglossus pictus (assembly GCA_027410445.1). Lineage (NCBI taxonomy): Eukaryota > Metazoa > Chordata > Amphibia > Anura > Alytidae > Discoglossus > Discoglossus pictus. The sequence continues at coordinate 2,384,583 of JAPZIH010000238.1, read as the reverse complement.
ATATATATTCTCATTATCTCTCTCTCTCTCTATATATATATATTCTCTCTATGTATATATATATATATATATTCTCTCTCTCTCTCTATGTATATATATATATATATATATATATATTCTCTCTATCTCTATGTATATATATATTTATATATTCTCTCTATCTCTATGTATATATATATATATATATATATATATATATATATATATATATATATATATTCTCTCTATGTATATATATATATATATATTCTCTACATGGCTACTTAACTCTCTTTCTCTAAGTAATAAGTCATCTAGAATATAAAGTATAAACACTAATAGATTGCTCCCAGTATATGTCACAGCTCCAGCCTCTTCTGTTTATATCACAGAGATGTCTCACACATACGTTACAGGGGCACATAACATGGCAACTCTCCTGACCAATAAAATAATTGGATAAGCGGTGACGTCATCAGTTGCTTGTCAGAAATACACTAAAACATGCTGTCCGATCGTTACAAGCGTATGTGCACAGTGTGAGAAAGTTGTATGCTCACAGTGTGACCATGGAAACTAAATGACTTCATAGAACCGCCCCCTAACTGTGCTGATTGGCTGCTGCTTGTGCTGCTGCGCTTTCCGGAACTTGTAGTTTGGCAGAGACTTCCGTTACATTCTCTTCCTATTCTTCGAGGAAGTTTGCGGCCTAGAGGTGTGTGTCCGAGCTCTTAGCAGGTAAATAAAGCGGTTACTGATTACTTAATGAAAAGGAGATAACGTAGGGAGTTATAAATACCGGAATATAATGATATTAGTGTATTAGGAGGTATGAGAGTCTATATGTACATATATATATAGTGTGTGTGTGCATGCACTCTATGGTCTCTACATGTACATTCACCCACTCACCACAATCCCCATGGGCCCTACACGTACATTCACCCACTCACCTCATTCCCCATGGACCCTACACGTTCACTCACCCACTCACCTCAATCCCCATGGTCTCTACACGTACATTCACCCACTCACCTCAATTCCCATGGTCTCTACACGTTCACTCACCCACTCACCTCAATCCCCATGGTCTCTACACGTACACTCACCCACTTACCTCAATCCCCATGGACCCTACATGTACATTCACCCACTTACCTCAATCCCCATGGACTCTACACGTACATTCACCCACTTACCTCAATCCCCATGGACCCTACATGTACATTCACCCACTTACCTCACTCCCTATGGACCCCTCACGTACATTCACACACTTACCTTACTGCCTACGGACCTAAATGTTCATTTCAATGTAATGTTTTTATTTTAAATTGTATTATTATTTTGAAAATTATTTTATTTTTATTGTAATTATTTATTTTTAGTAAACGTAGTTTTTATTATTTGCATACATTTTTAGTTAGGTTAAGATATTACAGATTTGTACAGGTACCCCCATGGTAGAGGATTAGGGTACTATGGAAGTCCATAGGGACCCCTATGGTAGAGGACTAATTTTAGATACCATGGGAATCCCTATTGAAGATGGTTGGTGGGGCATTCCAAGTGCCCTCTGAACACTTAGTACAATTTCGTTACTAATATAACCTCAGAAAACGTAGTGCCCATTTTATTAACAGCATCTACTATTTTATTCCTATTACTATTTAATCTCCACACTCTCAGCATCTGGGTAGGGTCATCCTTTTTCAATGATAATGGATGAAAAGATTAAGCATATAAAAGAGTATTTGTATCGGCATGCTTAATACTCCACTGTGATGTCAATATTCAACTTTATGTAGATATCGTTATCACTTAATTGATTCAAAATCTCTTTTATATAATCCTCATAACTCATAAGCACTAGGGAGCATTTCTTATTTGCTGGTGTAATGACCCCAATCTGCCATTTTATTTTCATTAGCACAATTCCTGATAGAAGACTTTGCACACACAGGAAGTTTGTATCTGCACAGTGGGAAAGTGTCAGTAACTACAGTCGGTGCTCTCCGCAGAGCTAATGGGCAGATTGTTAGTTTACAGAAACACCCACCCAGAAACAGGCATAAAAAATGTCAGCCTGCAGCAAGCAATAATTGCATGTAGAAGTTGCAGTATATAAAGTTTGTGTTTATACAGTATTTGTTTTTTCTTTTAAATAACACTTTGCAGACTATCAGATTTAGTTAAACAAAAGATCATAATTGATGATAATTGATATGCACCGGATCACACTGCACTCTTTATACTGTACATTCAGACATATTTTGCTTTATTTTTGTATGATTTGACCTTTTATTAACTGCAAATTGGTCTCTTTAATTGATGATAATTACTATAATAGCTATATACTAACTAGTTATTTCCATATAGAAGAATGTTAAAGCTGTCAGAATTTACTCTCTTTTTTTTTTTTTTTTTTTTCAACAGATGGATCCAAGATTTGGAATAACATTGGAGAAGACCACATTTGTAACACAGTAGAAAAACTATTTTCATGTTCTGAATGTGGGAAATGTTTCAGTCATCTCTCAGATCTTAATATCCATAAGAGGACTCATACAGGAGAAAAACCTTTTTCATGTTCTAAATGTGGGAAATGTTTCAGTCATCTCTCAGATCTTAATAAACATAAGATGACGCATACACGAGAAAAGCCTTTTCCATGTTCTGAATGTGGGAAATGTTTCAGGTATCTCTCAGATCTTAATAGCCATAAGAGGACTCATACAGGAGAAAAGCCTTTTCCATGTTCTGAATGTGGGAAATGTTTCAGTCAGCTCTCAGATCTTAATAGCCATAAGAGGACTCATACAGGAGAAAAGCCTTTTTCATGTTCTGAATGTGGGAAATGTTTCAGTCAGGTCTCACACCTTAATACACATAAGAGGAATCATACAGGAGAAAAGCCTTTTCCATGTTCTGAATGTGGGAAATGTTTCAGTCATTTCTCAGCTCTTAATACACATAAGAGGACTCATACAGGAGAAAAGCCTTTTCCATGTTCCGAATGTGGGAAATGTTTCAGTCAGGTCTCAGCTCTTAATATCCATAAGAGGACTCATACAGGAGAAAAGCCTTTTCCATGTTCTCAATGTGGGAAATGTTTCCGTCATCTCTCAGATCTTAATAAACATAAGATGACGCATACAGGAGAAAAGCCTTTTCCATGTTCTGAATGTGGGAAATGTTTCAGTCATCTCTCTGCTCTTAATAGCCATAAGATGGCTCATACAGGAGAAAAGCCTTTTTCATGTTCTGAATGTGGGAAATGTTTCAGTCGTCTCTCAGCTCTTAATATACATAAGAGGACTCATACAGGAGAAAATCCTTTTCCATGTTCTGAATGTGGGAAATGTTTCAGTCAGGTCTCACGCCTTAATACACATAAGAGGACTCATACCGGAGAAAAGCCTTTTCCATGTTCTGAATGTGGGAAATGTTTCAGTCGGGTCTCAGCTCTTAATAGCCATAAGAGGACTCATACAGGAGAAAAGCCTTTTCCATGTTCTGAATGTGGGAAATGTTTCAGTCAACTCTCATATCTTAATAGCCATAAGAGGACTCATACAGGAGAAAAACCTTTTTCATGTTCTGAATGTGGGAAATGTTTCAGTCAACTCTCATATCTTAATAGCCATAAGAGGACTCATACAGGAGAAAAGCCTTTTCCATGTTCTGAATGTGGGAAATGTTTCATTATGGCCTCACATCTCAAGTGACACATGAGAACTCACACAGGATAAACACCATTTGCATGATCTGAAACTCACATGAGAAAATATTTCAGTAAGATTTGAAATGACACAAGAAACTCACACAGGATAAAGACCAGTTGTATGTATGGGATGTGGGTAAGGGTTTAATATGAGTCCGCCATTACACATCAACATGACACATCATGCAATTCTACTTAAATCATATAAATGTAAGTAATTAAAAACGTTAGCAAGCTCATAAAGATCTATGGATATCTGAGTTGTAAATCACGTTAATAGAGCAGTAAGTTGTACTAATGTATCAGCTTGTATTATTACAATACATGATATGATGCTGGGCTGTGCATTGCTGCTTTTTGCTTGGTTACCAATAACCTTTCAATTTAAGGGATCCAGAACGTATAGACTTTGCTCTACACCATCATGCTGAGCACTCATAATACATTTGTGGACCTGTAAACTAAGCTATATATATTTTTTATATAATCTTTATATTATTTTTTAACCTTAATAGCCCCTTCCATTAATTTTCCGATTTTCTATGTACATTTGTTGCATCAAACAAAGCAATGAGTTTAAAGGGCTTGAAAATAAAAAAAACTGCTTTCAGGTACGGAAAGACTCATAAATGTCAATAAAGTTATTTTTTAATTGAATAAGAATTGACTGGGATATTTCTTGATTTAATCATACATCCCCCTCATTTACTGTTCCCTCTAAGCTGTGCGCGCCCACACATAACCTGAGATGAGCGCACACAACTAAACATGGAGTGCACACAGATCCCTAGCGGGATATGTAATCTTAGTTTTCCCAATTAACTTTTTCCACACTAGGAGAAATAGATCTCCATTGACCCTTTTCCTTTTGCCGATGCTCCCTTTGAGATAGCGCTGGTGGGCGGAGAAACTCGATAGGGCAAATCTGGTGCTGATGTCAGATGTCGAAGTCCGACATTAGCTTGCTCTCTCAAAGCATCAGAGTCATTCACCCTTCCATGCTGTGTTAAAAACATTTCAATGTGTGCACATAACAAATCAAAGAATCACACAGGACAAAAGGAAAAGGGTCAATGGAGATCTATTTCTCCCTGGGCAGAAACAATTAATTGGGAAAACATTATAAGCACATAACAAAGAAAGGAATCATACATTGCAAAATGAAATGGATATAGGGTCAATGGAGATCTATTTCTTAATGAGTGGAAAAAGGTTCATGGGAAAACTAAAATTAAATATCCACCTGTGGGGAATTAGAAATGAATGTTCTTTCATATGGTATTAGTACGTGATGCCACCAGGCTGGTGGAGATAGAGACTGAGTACTTGGTGGGAACAAATAACAGAATCTGTGGTTAAATGACTGAAGATATTAAGAATATCTGAAGGAGTTACTATTTAGTAAAAATAGTGCACTTTTATGGTATACTATGGCCTTGATTCAATTGAGCTATCGTTGTTTACAGGAGCCCGTAAACTAATTTGCTGTTCAATTGGCGTCTTTTTGCGAACTTCAAACGATCTACGGGTTACAGGCTGAAAATCCCTGCGGTTGTAAAAATTGTAACTTACAACCCATCTAAGCCTTTGATCTTTCAAGCTTGCAATAGTTATAATCGCAAAATCGCTATTCAATTGCTACAGTTCCTCAAGCCCGCAAATATTTTCACACAAATGTCAAATGTAGAAAGAGACACAGGGGAGGGAGGGGGAAGAGACACAGGGAAGGGAGAAAAGGGGGGAAGAGACGGGAGGAAAAGGAGGGGGGAAGATACACAGGGGAGGGAAATGGGAAGGAAGGGACACAGGGGAGGGAAATGGGGGGAAGAGACAGAGGGGGGGACGGGGAAAGATACACAGGGGAGGGGGGAAGAGACACAGGGGAGGGAGAGGGGGGTAAGACCCAGAGGAGGGAGGGGGGTTAAAAACACAGGGGGGAAAGGAGACACAAGGGGGGGGATGAGACACAAGGGAGGATGTAGACGGGGGAGAGACTCGCAATAAGCGCCAAAGGCGCTCATTGCGAGGCCCTTGCTGAGCTCCGCCAAAGGCGCTCATCGCTAAGACAATAAAGTCGAGTGTGGGAGAGGTAGAGGGAAGAAGCTCACAATGAGCGCCAACGGCCCTCATTCAAATGCCCGTGATGAGCACCAATGTATCTTTTCCAGCTCTAAAATGTCCTTTTTATAAAATGGTGCCCAAAATTGTACTCCATATTCCAAATGAGGGCGTACTAGAGATTTGTATAGTGGCAGAATTATATTTGCTTCCTTTGCTTCTATAACCTTCTTAATACATGCTAATATTTGATTTGCCTTTGCAGCTGCTGCTTGGCTTTGAGCACTGTTACCTAGATGGTTGTCCACAAGCACTCCCAAATCCCTTTCAATATCTGATACATCTAGATTTGCTCCATTAAGATTATAAATTGCATGGCTATTTTTCCTTCCCAGATGCATAACTTTACATTTATTCATAATAAATCTCATCTGCCATTTAGATACCCATTCCTCAATTTTATGTAAATCCCTTTGGAGGGAAAGCACATCTTTATCTGATTTAATTACCTTGCACAACTTTGTGTCATCAGCAAAAATAGAGACACCACACTCCAATCCTACCTCTAAGTCATTAATAAATATCTAAAAAAGGAGAGGACCTAATACTGAACCCTGAGGAACCCCACTTACCACATAAGTCCAATCGGAGTATGTTCCATTTACAACAACCCTTTGCTTGCTGTCTTTTAGCCAGCTCTCAATCCATTAGCAGATATTTACTGCAATTCCTGTATCCCTTAGTTTGCACAATAGTCTCCCATGTGGCACTGTATCAAGAGCCTTTGCAAAATCCAAAAAGACTACATCCACTGAGTTGCCTTGATCCAGGTTCCTACTAACCTCCTCATAGAAACTAATTAGATTTGTTTGACATGACCTATCCCTCATAAATCCATGTTGACTCCTACTTATAATCCTGTTCATATAGATATATTCTTGTATATTATCCCTTATTAACCCTTCTAAAAGCTTCCCCACTACAGAAGTGAGGCTCACTGGTCTATAATTCCCCGGATTTGCTCTTGCTCCCTTTTTAAATATAGGTATCACATCTGCTTTTCTCCAGTCATCTGGTAGAGACCCTGTGTTGATTGAATCTTAAAAAATTAAATATAATGGTTTGGCTATTACAGAACCCAGTTCCCTCAGTTCCCGTGGATGTATTCCATCAGGACTGGGGCTTTATTAACATTTATTTTTTCCGACCTCTTTTGGATTACTTCCTGTGTCCCAACCACTGGTACCTCCTGTAACGGAGTTGGAACACGCAGTCCAATATCTCCGCTGGTATACGGTAAAATAACCAAGAAGGACTACAGTCTCACCATCCCCAACCTCCCATATTGGACGACACTCAATTGGGAGTCAAATAATACTGTCTTTATTTTGTTGTGCAGAAATATATATACACATCTCTTCCCACAGGCAATACACATCCCCCATAGTTGGCCACACAATACACATAGAGAGAACAATAGGTGTGGTCACACCTCCCTGAGGCTACCTGGCTACTTTGATACAATTAGACATTGATTAGATCATCCTTCCCTTTGTTCTTATGTCTCACAATGAAAACACGTTATACAATAGACTTCCTTATCTTATGAGGAGTCTCTGTAATAGGATTATCTATTAGCCTAGTAGCTGTAATATTCTGAGCCAATATATTCTGTAGAACATAAACCAACATATCTACAGTATAGCAATGTGATCATATTTTAACCAAGAATTAAATAACCATAAAACAGAGTAAAACAGTGATGGGTTCCGTTACACACCTCCCCCGTGACCATAAGCCGGCATACATGGTCTGATCCCAACGGATCTGCTTGGGGATGTCCGGAGGAGTGCTCACAGATCATTTCTCGAGTTCTGTCTGTCTGGACAACCCGTCGGCGTTACCATTTTGTTTCCCTGGGCGATACTGGATGGTGAAATCAAATGGTTGTAGTGCCAAGCTCCATCTCAGTAGTCTAGCATTGTCCCCTGACACCCGGTTCAGCCACACCAACGGGTTGGGATCTGTGAGCAAGGCAAATTGTTGGCCATATAAGTAGGGCTGTAGTTTCTTGAGGGCCCACACCACCGCCAGGCATTCCTTTTCGATGGCGGCATAGCTTACTTCCCTGGGTTGTAGTTTCCGACTTAAGTAAGTGACTGGATGCTCGCCGCCATTGGCCCCAACTTGGCTCAGCACTGCTCCAAATCCAAACATAGAAGCATCTGTATGAACGAGAAAGCGTTTAGTTGGATCGGGAGCAGCCAGTACAGGGGCATGAATTAGGGTAGTTTTCAGTTCTTGGAATGCCTTCTCACACTCTGGGCTCCAGGTCACTACCTTGGGTAAGTTCTTTTTGGTGAGGTCAGTAAGGGGCTTGGCTAGGGCACTATAATCAGGTACAAATTTACGGTAATACCCGGCGGTCCCTAGAAAAGCTAAAACCTGAGTTTTCGTGCGAGGGGTTGGCCACTTAGCTACGGCCTCTATCTTAGCGGGTTCTGGCTTTTGCCGCCCACTACCCACCCTGTGGCCTAAGTACTGCACTTCGGCCATCCCTACGTGGCACTTGCTGGGTTTTAACGTGAGACCTGCCTCCCTGATGCGGTCGAGGATGGCTCCTATATGGGTCAAGTGCTCGTCCCAGGAGTTGCTAAATATTGCTATGTCATCTAAATAGGCGCAAGCATACTCCTGGGATCCGTCCAGTAACCGGTCCACCATTCACTGAAGCGTAGCCGGCGCATTCTTCATCCCGAATGGCATCACCTTGAATTGGTATATTCCAAACGGGGTGACGAATGTGGACTTTGGGATGGCATCCTCGGCTAGTGGGATCTGCCAGTACCCTTTGCACAAGTCTATTGTGGTGAGGTACTGGCCCCTGGCGATTTTATCTAAGAGCTCATCGATTCGGGGCATGGGATAGGCATCTGAAATTGATTTATCATTAAGTTCCCGCTTCGGTACCAGCACTACCGGAGAGGCCCATGGACTATCTGAGTGTTCTATCACTCCTAGTTGTAACATTTCGTCAATCTCCTTCCGCATATGATCTTTTACGGATTCGGGTATGCGGTAGGGGGTTTGTCGAAGAGGGTGTTGCCCTGGGGTTTCTACCCTGTGGGTAGCCAGCGGGGTATACCTGGGCTGGTTGGAGAAGGTATCCCCTTTTTCCCGGATCAGCTCTAGTATTTGAGCTCGCTCTCTAGTGCTCAGCCTGTCTCCTAGCTGTACTTCCCCTAATTCTGTGTTGGCCCCCCCTTGGGCTAATAGGTCTGGTAGGGGTAGATTATTCGGGTCCTCGGCGGCCGAGGCACATATGGCAGTTATTTCTTCGGTCCGCTCGTGATAGGGTTTCAGCATGTTAACGTGGAGCATGCGTCTACCGCCTGCTCCTGTACATGGGGCAATTATATAGGTGGTGTCACATACCTGTTCCACCACCTTATAAGGGCCTTGCCAGGAGGACTGCAGTTTGTCATTTTGAACTGGCTTCAAGATTAACACCTTTTGTCCTATTTGAAAACTGCGGTCTCTGGCTCCAATATCGTACCATCTGCGCTGTCATTGCTGGGCCGCCTGGAGATTAGACCGTACCGTCTGGATTAGGGTCTCCAAGCTTCCCTGAACTCTAGTACATATGGGACGATAGGGGTACCGTTACTGGTGACCGTTCCCTCCCAGTGTTCCCTAATGAGGTCTAAGGGACCCCGCACTCTCCTTCCGAATAGTAATTCGAATGGCGAGAACCCCGTGGACTCCTGGGGTACCTCTCGGTACGCGAAGAGCAGATGGGGAAGAAAACTTTCCCAGTCCTTCTGGGTATCCATGAAGGTGCAGAGCATTTGCTTTAAGGTTCCGTTGAACCGTTCACAGAGCCCATTGGACTGGGGGTGATACGCTGAGTTTACAATAGGTTTCACCCCACATGTTCTCCATAACTGAGGAGTGACTTCGGCCTTGAATTGGGTACCCCGATCTGAGATAATCTCTTTGGGGAACCCCATTCTGGTGAATATCCGGATTAGGGCATCTACTATAGTCTCCGCATGGATATTAGTTCGGGCTACGGCCTCTGGGTACCGGGTGGCATAGTCTACTACGGTTAGTATATACTTCTTCCCTGACGGGCTGGGTTTTGCTAGGGGTCCGATTATATCTACTGCCACTCTGCTGAAGGGCTCATCTATTATGGGTAGGGAGTGCATTTTTGCCTTGTACCGGTCCTCTCTCTTCCCTACTCTCTGGCATGTGTCACAAGTTTGGCAATACTGCCAAATATCTTTGGAGACCCCTGGCCAAAAGAAGTTTTGGGTCAAACGATGCTTTGTCCTACTGACGCCTAGATGTCATGATAAAGGGATGTCATGGGCAATACGTAGTAATTCTTGCCTATACTTTCGGGGCACGACTAATTGTGTGAGGGTCATGGGTACAGATCCTGCTACTACCTTCTCAGCATATCTATACAATAATACTTTCTCCCAAGCGTATCTTTCCCCCTCCAACCCTGCCTGATTCTGTGCAACCCTATCCCGGTATACCTGCAGGGACGGGTCGGTCACTACTTCAGTACCAAACTCTAAGGGGGGAGCCCAGGGGACGAAAGGTGGGTCAGTACTATTACTTATCGGAGCCTCAGAGTGTTCAGAAGATGCGGTGGTGCGGGCCTGCTGCCGTGTTACCACGGGTAGCGCTTCCTGCGCGGGGGGCTGAGAAACAAAAGCGGAAGTCAGCTCCCCCAAGTCGTTACCCAGGATGACATCAGCTGGTAAGTCCTGCATGAGGCCCATTTCCACATTCCCCGACCCCGCTCCCCAATCCAAATGTACTTTATCAGTGGAAATTTTTGTAAATCGCTCCCCCTGCCACCCGGACTGCCACATATTCTCCAGTGAGCTGGTGCTTGGGGACTAGGTGATTGCGAACCAGGGTTATGGTGGCCCCAGAATCGCGCAGACCCTGAAGGCGTTTTCCCTCTATGTGTACCCCTTGGCTGTGTCCCTGTCGGTTGTCTGCAGCTGCTTGTACTGGGTTAACCTCGTGGAGGGTGCCCAAAGATTCTTCATTAGACCGGGTCCCGAAGAAAGGTTGTCGAGGCTCACTCTGGTAGCAGTGTACTGCTGCCCGGTTTGCAGGGGAATTGGTTGGAGTATTCCACGTGGAGCGGTTTCTGTTTCTTGGGCAGTCTCTCTGCATGTGGCCCTGCTGGTTACACGTGTGGCACCTGATGAAAGATCGGGCATTGTTGTACCGTGGAGGGGTTTGGTAGTTCCCACCACCTGGACGCAGTGCTGGGGTGGGGTTAATGGTGGGAGGTGGGTTAGCAGCTCCCAAGATGGACCGTGCCTGTGCCTGCTGTGTCCTCCTGGCATCTTGGTACTCGTCTGCCCACCTGGCGGCTTCAGTTAAGATGCGCGGTTTCCGATCCCTCAGCCAGTTTTGTAAATCCGGGGTTAACCCCTGGAAGAATTGCTCCAGTAGCAGTAATTGTAGCATGTCCTCCACTGTGGT
>JAPZIH010000238.1:2257105-2369605 GCA_027410445.1 Discoglossus pictus | reverse complement strand
TTCATTCAGGCCTCACAGCTTAATACACATAAGATGAAACATACAGGAGAAAAGCCTTTTTCATGTTCTAAATGTGGGAAATGTTTCAGTCAGTTCTCAGATCTTAATAAACATAAGATGACGCATACAGGAGAAAAGCCTTTTTCATGTTCTGAATGTGGGAAATGTTTTAGTCATCTCTCAGCTCTTAATATACATAAGAGGACTCATACAGGAGAAAAACCTTTTCCATGTTCTGAATGTGAGAAATGTTTCAGTCACGTCTCAAATCTTAATAAACATAAGAGGACTCATACAGGAGAAAAGCCTTTTCCATGTTCTGAATGTGGGAAATGTTTCATTCAGGCCTCACAGCTTAATACACATAAGATGAAACATACAGGAGAAAAGCATTTTTCATGTTCTGAATGTGGTAAATGTTTCAGTCACGTCTCAAATCTTAATAAACATAAGAGGATTCATACAGGAGAAAAGCGTTTTTCATGTTCTGAATGTGGGAAATGTTTCAGTCGGGCCTCAAAGCTTAATACACATAAGATGACACATACAGGAGAAAAACCTTTTTCATGTTCTGAATGGGGGAAATGTTTCAGTCACGTCTCAAATCTTAATAAACATAAGAGGACTCATACAGGAGAAAAGCCTTTTCCATGTTCTGAATGTGGGAAATGTTTCAGTCGGGCCTCACAGCTTAATACACATAAGATGACTCATACAGGAGAAAAGCCTTTTCCATGTTCTGAATGTGGGAAATGTTTCAGTCAGTTCTCAGATCTTAATAGCCATAAGATGACTCATACAGGAGAAAAACCTTTTCCATGTTCTGAATGTGGGAAATGTTTCAGTCACGTCTCAAATCTTAATAAACATAAGAGGACTCATACAGGAGAAAAGCGTTTTTCATGTTCTGAATGTGGGAAATGTTTCAGTCGGGCCTCACAGCTTAATACACATAAGAGGACTCATACAGGAGAAAAGCCTTTTCCATGTTCTGAATGTGGGAAATGTTTCAGTCCGGCATCACAGCTTAATACACATAAGATGACTCATACAGGAGAAAAGCCTTGTCCATGTTCTGAATGTGGGAAATGTTTCAGTCAGTTCTCAGATCTTAATAAACATAAGATGACGCATACAGGAGAAAAGCCTTTTCCATGTTCTGAATGTGGGAAATGTTTCAGTCATCTCTCAGCTCTTAATATACATAAGAGGACTCATACAGGAGAAAAACCTTTTCCATGTTCTGAATATGAGAAATGTTTCAGTCACGTCTCAAATCTTAATAAACATAAGAGGACTCATACAGGAGAAAAGCCTTTTCCATGTTCTGAATGTGGGAAATGTTTCATTAAGGCCTCACAGCTTAATACACATAAGATGACACATACAGGAGAAAAGCCTTTTTCATGTTCTGAATGGGGGAAATGTTTCAGTCGGGTCTCAGATCTTAATAAACATAAGATGACTCATACAGGAGAAAAACCTTTTCCATGTTCTGAATGGGGGAAATGTTTCAGTCGGGTCTCACACCTTAATACACATAAGAGGACTCATACAAGAGAAAAACCTTTTCCATGTTCTGAATGTTGGAGATGTTTCAGTCGGGTCTCACACCTTAATACACATAAGAGGACTCATACAAGAGAAAAACCTTTTCCATGTTCTGAATGTGGGAGATGTTTCAGTCGGGTCTCACACCTTAATACACATAAGAGGACTCATACAGCAGAAAAGCCTTTTCCATGTTCTGAATGTGGGAAATGTTTCATTCAGGCCTCATCTCTCAAGCGACACATGAGAACTCACACAGGATAAACACCATTTGCATGATCTGAAACTCACATGAGAAAATGTTTCAGTAAGATTTGAAATGACACAAGAAACTCACACAGGATAAAGACCAGTTTTATGTATGGAATGTGGGTAAGGGTTTAATATGAGTCCGCCATTACACATCAACATGACGCATCATGCAATTCTACTTAAATCATATAAATGTAAGTAATTAAAAACATTAGCATGCTCATAAAGATCTATGGATATCTGAGTTGTAAATCACATTAATAGAGCAGTAAGTTGTACTAATGTATCAGCTTGTATTATTACAATACATGATATGATGCTGGGCTGTGCATTGCTGCTTTTTGCTTGGTTACCAATAACCTTTCGATTTAAGGGATCCAGAACGTATAGACTTTGCTCTACACCATCATGCTGAGCACTCATAAGACATTTGTGGACCTGTAAACTAAGCTATAAATATTTTTTATATAATCCTTATGTTTTTTTTAACCTTAATAGCCCCTTCCATTCATTTTCCTATTCTCTATGTACATTTGTTTCATCAAACAAAGCAATGAGTTTAAAGAGCTTGAAAATAAAACGAAATATGATTTTAGGTACGGAAAGACTCATAAATATCAATAAAGTTGTTTTTTAATTGATTAATAATTGACTGGGATATTTCTTGATTTAATCATATATCACCCCCATCCACTGTTCCCGCTAAGCTGTGCGCGCGCACACATACCCTGAGATGAGCGCACACAACTAAACATGGAGTGCACACAGATCCCTAGGGGGATATGTAACCTTAGTTTTCCCCATTAACTTTTTCCACCCATTAAGAAATAGATCTCCATTGACCCTATATCCATTTCGTTTTGCAATGTATGTATCCTTTCTTTGTTATGTGCTTATAACGTTTTCCCAATTAATTGTTTCCACCCAGGGAGAAATAGATCTCCATTGACCCTTTTCCTTTTGCCGGTGCTCCCTTTGAGATAGTGCTGGTGGGCGGAGAAACTCGATAGGGCAAATCTGGTGCTGATGTCAGATGTCGACGTCCCACATTAGCTTGCTCTCTCAAAGCATCAGAGTCATTCACCCTTCCATGCTGTGTAAACAACATTTCAATGTGTGCACATAACAAATCAAAGAATCACACAGGACAAAAGGAAAAGGGTCAATGGAGATCTATTTCTCCCTGGGTGGAAACAATTAATTGGGAAAACGTTATAAGCACATAACAAAGAAAGGAATCATACATTGCAAAACGAAATGTATATAGGGTCAATGAAGATCTATTTCTTAATGGGTGGAAAAAGGTTCATGGGAAAACTAAAATTAAATATCCACCTGTAGTGAATTAGAAATGAATGTTCTTTCATATGGAATTAGTACGTGATGCCATCATGTAGAAGGAGACACAGGGGAGGGAGTGGGGAAGAGACACAGGGGAGGGGGAAAGAGACACAGGGGAGAGAAAGCTGGAGAACAGACACAGGGGAGGGAGAGCTGGGCAAGAGACACAGGAGGGAAAGAGACACGGGGGAGAGAGAAGAGAAGGGGAAGAGAAACAGGGTAGTAAGAGGGGGGGAAGAGACGGGAGGGAGAGGAGGGGGGAAGATACACAGGGGAGGGAAATGGGGGGAAGAGACATGAGGGAGGGGGGAAGAGTTAGAGGGGGGACAGTGAAAGATACACAGGGGAGGGGGAAGAGACACAGGGGAGGGAGAGGGGTGAAAGAGACACAGTGGAGGGGGAAAGAGACCCATAGGAGGGAGGGGGGTTAAAAACACAGAGGGAAAGGAGACACAAGGGGGGGAATGAGACACAAGGGAGGAAATAGACAGGGGGAGAGACTCGCAATAAGCGCCAAAGACGCTCATTGTGAGGCCCTTGATGAACGCCGCCAAAGGCGCTCATCACTAAGCCAATAAAGTCAAGGGTGGGAGAGGTAGAGGGTAGAAGCTCACAATGAGCGCCAAAGGCCCTTATTGCAATTTCCGTTATGAGCGTCAAAGGTGCTCATCGCGAGACCAGTAAAGTAGAGGGGGAGGCTCCCATTGTGTGGCAACCAGCATTGCCAGGCTTCACTTTTTATTGCCGTCATTTTTTAATAAAAGCCATTACTGTATAATTACTCTCACCCTAATTCACAACTCAATCCTTTTAAAAGGAACAGAGTGATAGTGAAGTAAAAGATCACTCTTATTGACATGATTACAGCAATCCGAACCCTCAAGCAACCAGAAAAAAAATGGAATCATGTACTTTAAATGCAAATTAAAATTTACAGGGCTCAACAAATGCCAGGAGCCAGGTTATGATGCCACAAAATGCTTACAGGCACCTAGATTTCATCCACTGTACGTCTCTGCAATTTGATTTTATCAGGAAGTAGACGGGCATGAGTGACTGAGCCAGGGCAGTGTTGGCGTTACATTCCCGGGCATGAGTGACTGAGGCAGGGCAGTGTTGGCGTTACATTCCCTGGCATGAGTGACTAAGTCAGGGCAGAGTTGGCGTTTCATTCCCGGGCATGAGTGACTGAGGCAGGGCAGTGTTGGCGTTACATTCCCGGGCATGAGTGACTGAGTCAGGGCAGTTTTGGCGTTACATTCCCCGGGTTCAGCACTGCACCCTCCAGCCGAATGTACCTGTGTGTGAGTGAGGAGTGAAAGCTGCTGCTGCTAGAACAGCACTCACTAACACATATACTTAGCAGAGCATCATATGTGCAGCTAATCTAGGCCTCTGTATTATGTAACTCTCAAGCAACCAGAAACTACATTTATCCGGCATCTACCAATCTCCATGGATGCCGGTTAACTGGGAGTCTACTGTACTATAAAAGGAGATTAAGATCCATTGTAAATTCAATAGCTCTGCAGCATTGTGAAAAGAGTTCACCCAATATTATGTATATACAATTAAGAAGGTTAAATTCCAGTTACATGTGGAAGCGAATTGAAACACTTAGTGTGAGTAATAAATCTATTTTTACATGTAAAACTGCTAAATTTCTTAACCCATACTCCGTTATATTGTAAATAAATGCTAAATTTCAAGCAATGTATGCTAGTGAGCTTAAGACATAATAACATTGATTATCACCTGACTTACTCTCCTTGCAACATGTTGCACAATAGACATTTTAAGCATACACATACTCCAAAAATTAGAGGGAACATAGCTCTCATCCTCTCTTTTTCCCTCCATCCTCTCTCTCCTAGCCCCTTCTCCCCCACAAATCTTCCTTATCATTATCCCTCTTTCACCCCATTCAATCTCTCTCTCTCTTTTCGTCACATTCCAACCCTTCATCATACCTCTTATCGCCTCCTTACTATCCTTCCTGTGTAGATCTGGCAACCCCTTTATGTTTACCTGCTTCTGTTAAGTCCCTACCATTTTTATCTTCAACCATGCCCACTTTTTCATGAAAGGTTCTTTTAAGATCCCCAATTTTCTTGAAGAGATCTCATGCAATGGTGTGGGTCATGCATTCCAAGGGGAGAAGATGATACAGAGAGGGATGATGGGAGAGACAATGGGGTGAGAAGATGGGAGAGAGATAGAGAGGGGAGAGGATGGGAGAGAGGGGGGGAAGTATGGGAAAGACAGGGGGAGAAGATGGGAGAGAGACAGAGAGGGGAGATGATGGAAGACAGGGGGGGAGGATGGGAGAGACAGGGGGAAGAGAATGGGAGAGAGACAGAGAGGGAAGAGGATGGGATAGAGATAGAGGGGGAGGATAGGAGAGACAGAGGAGGAGAGGATGGGGGAGAGAGGGGGGGAGGATAGGAGGGACAGAGAGGAAAGAATGGGAAAGACAGAGAGGGAGGATAATGAGATCGGGAGAGGGGGAGAGAGCCAGAGGATGGGAGAGACAGAGAGGGGACAGGATGAGAGAGACAGAGAGGGGAGAATATGAGAGAGACAGAGAGGTGATATATATATCTATATCTATCTGTATCTATCTTTATCTATATAACTCTCTCTCTCCATATATATCTATCTGTATCTATCTTTATCTATATAACTCTCTCTCTCTCTCTCCATATACATCTATCTGTATCTATCTTTATCTATATAACTCTCTCTCTCTCTCCATATATATCTATCTGTATCTATCTTTATCTATATAACTCTCTCTCTCCATATATATCTATCTGTATCTATCTTGTGTTAATGTTGGAATCAGTATGGTGAAGTTAACATTACCACCTCTACTTATAGGAAAGACACAGAGACAAACACCTTGCTACATTGGGAAAGCCAACACTATGAACCCATCAAAAGAGGCATCCCTAAAGGCCAGTACCTCCGTATTCGGAGAAACTGTAGCACAGATAAAGAGTTCCAAATTGAAGCTGACAAACTACGATTAAGATTTAGAGAAAGAGGTTATCCCAAGAAATGTCTAAAATTGGCCTATAAACATGCTTTAGGATGTAATAGAGCAGAATTGCTCAATGATCGCATTAAAAACATGATTCCAAGAATGGATACAACTACCAACACTACCCTCATAGAATCCAAACAGAAACTGCCAAAAAATAGACAAACAGAAAATACACCTAGATGTATTATGACGTATGGATATGATTCCAATATTATCAGAAATATTCTGTTGAAACATTGGCATTTGCTATTGAGCGATGAGGATCTGAAAGATATCCTACCAGCCAGAATTCCCATCACCTATCGTAGAGGTACTAACCTTAGAGACATGCTTGTACATAGCCATTTTAAAGAGTACAACCCATGCAAAACTTGGTTACAACCACCTAAAGGATGGTTCAGGTGTGGGCGATGCAGCTTTTGTAAATATATAAAACCAACAAAAAGATATGAACATCCAATCACTAAGGAGGTCTTTGACATTGACAAATGTTACAACTGTTTGTCTACAGGAGTTGTCTATGTAGCTACATGTTTATGTGACAAAGTCTACGTAGGCAAAACACGAAGACAGCTACGTCGTAGAATAGGAGAACATATCTATGCCATTAATAACTCATATGACACACCAATTGCACTTTACATCAAATACTATCACAATAATAACAGTGATGTTCTTCGCTTTTGTGTGATTGATAATGTTGAGTCAGGCCCAAGAAAAGGAAAGTTTTACAATGTGAGGCCAGGTGGATTTATAAATTGAAGGCCCAAGCCCCTAGGGGATTGAATGAGGGCTTTTCATTTACTCCATTTATTTAAATATGCATAGGGTAGTAAATACTCAATTTGTGTTTGAGAATCAACTCATATAGAGCCACAGAATATAGGCCTCATTTTTGAACTGCCAAGCTTATGCATCTTACTAGGCAGGAGATACATAAAATATGAGCCGGCAATTTACCAGCAATATTTTCAAACCTAATATCCCTTTGGTTAGCATTGGAACTATAGACCTAAACATACCTAACTCCTTGAAACAGGGTTTCCTCACATCAGGAAGATAGCATTCCCCTAGGAAACATTCGAATGTTGGGATATAATGGAGTTTCAATATCACTAATTTGAACTAAAACTTTAAAGTACACAAATTATGGATTACAATACACTATATCACTTAAAAATCAAATAATTGGAAGTCTAGCTATATAATGCACTTTAGCACTTCTTCTATTCTATCTATACATAGAGGGCAGCTTATGTTGCATCTCATTATACACATCACTATTGTCCTCACTAATCTGGTTTCACACCTAGTCATGGATGCACCGGATTAAAATAGAATACACATTAATTTGATTCACTATCTTAAACATGGTGTTAGGTGGCCAGCAATAGGGTGATAACATATATTAACTTTATGGTATGGCACAACAATAAATAGAAATCACTTAGATTCACTACTGTCTTACACTATATTCAGTGGTCACCATTAGGTTTATAATGTTTAACAACATTCCTCTAATGGCCACTAACACTATAACACAATTCGTTTTTTTTATCTTTGTTTTTATCACAATTAACACTTTTTCATTTCCAATATTGGAATTTACATGTCTTCTTCAATTTATTAGTTGATACTCCTATTTCAAATCCCAAAGATGGAGAGTAGTATATACCTCAATATGGTATTATATCATCTAAATCTGACCTAGGGACCTATTAGGTAGGCAAAATATTATCTACTATATTTATACATTAGTTTCACCCCAAATTGATGGTACTATTGTCTCAGTACATATACTAATGGAGGGGATGAGAGGGCTTGACTATATCTATAGACTCATAGTTTATTGTCACCTTACATCTATGGCATTATTGTCCCAATACACATCCTAATAGAGGAATATGCAAATATGAAGTATCATAAATAGATTCATAGTTTAGCTTTATTGGCACTGTTAGCCACAATACACATGCTAATGCAGTGTATGAAAAAAATATGCTATATTGTATACAGACTTATAATAGAGTTTAATCCCAAACTAATGGCATTATCATCCCAATACACATACAAATGCTGGGGATAAATTTAATTATGCTGGTTTATATATAGACTTATGGTTCAGCTTCACTCTAATTTGTGGCACTATTGTCTCAATACATATTCCAACACAGTGGATGAATTCCAAGATTTTGGACTCTATAGAGACCTACAACTTAGTTCTATTCCAATCTAATGGCATTACTGTTTCAACACATATGCTAATACAGTGGATGGATAATAAGCTGCATCATACATAGACCCTAAATAGGGATATAGACATAATACTTTTTCAGTCATCAGATCTCAGATCCACATTCATGCTTATTGTAGATCTGTTTTATATCTGCATGCAACCATAGATTTGGTTGCTCATGTGATATATCGTTTTATTTAGCCACATATAAACACTCAGAAGGCTTGGGCCTTCATTAAACATGGTTTCCATCCAGCCACGATTTCAATATGGGTTTCTATGCAACCCAGCTACTATAAAAGATCATCAACGGCCTAGATGCCTCCCCCCTTTGATAAAGACATCATAGCATGTTGAAACGCGTCAGGCTGACACGCAAACGTGCGTCATTACGCAGGACGCCATCCACGTGAGACTAGGAAGTGAAGCCATGCAGCATTAGCGTTCTGACTAAGAAGCATGGCACTAGTTAGGTAACTCCAGGATATTGCTGTATGGCTCTTCAAGATCAGGCAAAATGAAATACACAAATTGTGTTCTCTTCTAATTATATATAGAAACTAATGACTGTAACAACCATATAAGTTTCAGACATTAAAGTTACCTGAGACATTGCCTGTCAGGCATAAGGACATATTATCCCAGAACAGGGCTAGTCACATGAATCAGGATAACTGCCTTAAAGGTGCATTGCACACAATGATCTACGAATTGTGAGTTATATGATTCTTATTCAATTAATTCCTGAGTATCAGGGCACAATAGATTATAGATAGGAGATAAAGGAATTACCAAGTCTCCTATATTAAGTTTCTATATAGAACTATAAGTTTTGCTCTATTTTTTGCCTAATATCTAAAGTATGATTTTATACCCACCATACTGATTCCAACATTAACACAAGAGGAAGTCTTAAGTAACCTCATCATCTTTTCCTTTTGAATTATAAAAGGATGTATAACAGTCTCTTATAAGACCTTGTGATGTATGGATAGAAGTTACCTTTAGTGGAATACAATTTTGATGATTCTCTCCAAATATTAAGAGAAAGCTAATATCTCTATGAATTATTTAATAGTGACTTGAATCACAGTTTATCAGAGGAGAATCCAGTTTCCATTGATTTTAGACTGTTTTTAAATCTTTTTAATTTTGTCGTTGTTATCATTGTAATAAAAAATTATAGACAACTAACTTGTTGGCCAAATTGTAAATAAACCCATATGTTAAAGATATTGTTACTGATATAAGTGGGAAACACTAATGGGAATAAACTTCCTAAGATTACCAATATTTTGCAGTATACCAGCGGAGATATTGGACTTATTATTCCAACTCCGTTACATTTGGTGGCAGTGACGGAATAGAAGCCAAGCCTCGCAATGGAGAAGCAGTCGTACGGAAGCAGCAGTGCTATACTTGCACCAGAGATGGAGGAAAGTGAGGTCGCAAAGGAGCTGAGGATACGTCTGTCGTTTTACCCGAATCCTCCATCAGAAGAAACTATAACCAAAGTGATGGTACAGGTACAATATTACATCTTGGCAACCAGACAACTAGCAGAGCAACTATGCAGAGCAGGATTACCAGCAGTATCTGTCACCACACCAGGGAAAGCTACACTACCCTACAATGCATCTAAAACCATCCCAGACACAGAGGCAGAGGAAGCAGAAGTATCTCAGAGATGGCTAGAGGGGCTCTCTGAGGAGGACTTAACCGAGGATCAGGAGGAGGATCACTGGGATCTTCTCGTGGATGAGGTACCGGAGGAGTGGGAAGGGGTAAATGATGGCCCTTTACCAACTCTTGGGGATGGAGAATGTTTCCCCCTAGAAAATGCAGCGACTGTGTCAGATAACCAATGTCTGTACCCTGACACCCCAGGAGAGTTGCTCCAAGAGGTGTTAGTTGAGCATGGAGCCCAGAAGGACTATGTAATTGACTGTGGGGAGGGAACAAAGCCGGTCCCTAGCTACAGGAAACCGGACCTCACACAGCAGGAGTGCCAGGGGCACCAAGGGGACCAAGTTGCCCAGCAAGAGAGTGCTGCAGGCACCAAGAGACAGGACAGGAAACAGACAGAAAAAGGAGAGGGGACAGAGACAGGAGAGGGGACAGGGACAGGAGAGGGGACAGGGACAGGAGAGGGGACAGAGACAGGAGAAGGGACAGAGACATGAGAGGGATCAGACACAGGAGAGGGATCAGAGACAGGAGAGGGATCAGAGACAGGAGAGGGGACAGAGACAGGAGAGGGAACAGAGACAGGAGAGGGAACAGACAGGAGAGGGGACAGACAAGAGAAAGGACTGGAACCTGAAAGGAATGCAGAGAGCCTGGCTGTGGTATAGGCGCTCAAAACGTTTTAGCCATATTTGTATGGACAACCGTTTACCCTGTTTACGGATCACAACCCGTTGGTGTGGCTCCCCCGAGTGCTATGGGGCAGAAATGGGGGCCTACCTTGTGGACTATTGGGGTGGGATCCTGGACTATTTGGGTGGAGTTGCCTGGGAAGAACAGTGGGCCCTGTACAATAGGGGCCCGACCATGAGCTGGGGGAGGCATGTACTCTGCAACTTGGGACGGTTGTGCTAAAGGACTTCAGTTCAATTGGAAGGCGGAGGCTTTTCTGCCTCATTATTTAATTGTTTGAAACCAGTTTGTAAAATGTATTTTCCCTCTCCTTGAAATGTCTATTGCTGTGAATGCTGTATGAAGTGTGCGTTTGTTTGGTTCTTGAAATGTGAGTCAATGTGAACTGCAGTAATGCTGATTGTCTAGGCAAACTGAACTAGAGACGTGACCAACAAATTTTGGCCGGACATCCCCAGGCCGATCCGTTGGGATCAGACCGTGTATGCCGGCTTATGGTCACGGGGGAGGTGTATAACGGAACCCATCACTGTTTTACCCTGTTTTATGGTTATTTATTTCTTATGGTTAAAATATGATCACATTGCTATACTGTAGATATGTTGGTCTATGCTCTGCAGAATATCTGGGCCGCAGACTATTGCAGCTGCTAGCCTAATAGATAATCCTATCACGGGGCTCCTTATAAGCAAGAGAAGTCTATGGGGCTTGTGAGACTGCACATTACTTCTATATGGATATTTTGCAGTATACCAGCGGAGATATTGGACTTATTATTCCAACTTCGTTACAGATAGTAAATCCCTCACACATATCAGATAGTAAATCCCTCACTTATATTAGATAGTAAATCCCTCACTCATATTAGATAGTAAATCCCTCACTTATATTAGATAGTAAATCTCTCACTTATATTAGATAGTAAATCCCTCACTTATATTAGATAGTAAATACATCACTCATATTAGATAGTAAATCCCTCACTTAAATTAGACAGTAAATCCCTCACTTACATTAGATAGTAAATCCCTCACTTATGTTACATAGTAAATCCCTCACTCATATTAGATAGTAAATCCCTCACTTATGTTAGATAGTAAATCCCTCACTCATGTTAGATAGTAAATCCCTCACTCATTTTAGATAGTAAATCGCTCACTTATATTAGACAATAAATCCCTCACTTATATTAGATAGTAAATCCCTCACTCATATTAGATAGTAAATCCCTCACTCATATTAGATAGTAAATCCCTCACTTAAATTAGACAGTAAACCCCTCACTCATATGAGACAGTAAATCCCTCAGTTAAGTTAGATAGTAAATCCCTCACTCATATTAGATAGTAAATCCCTCACTTACATTAGATAGTAAATCCCTCACTAACAATAGATAGTAAATCTCTCTTTTATTAGATAGTAAATCCCTCACTTATATTAGATAGTAAATCCCTCACTTATGTTAGATAGTAAATCCTTCACTCACATTAGATAGTAAATCCCTCACTTATATTAGATAGTAAATCCCTCACTTATGTTAGATAGTAAATCCCTCACTCACATTAGATAGTAAATCTCTCTTTTATTAGATAGTAAATCAATTACTCAACGCTGTTTACAATGTATATGTTATTATGGTTAGAACAAATTGTTTGTCGCTATTTGTACTCATAAATGTATTTTTTTAAGTTAGCGCTTGTGTCCGGTGTATTTGTTGTTCATAAATATATTTTTAAAAATATGTAGCACCGTTTACTGTATATTTACAATCTAGATGCTATTTTTAAAGATTTTTTTTACAGTTATGTCCTTTTGTATGTTTGTTGTAAAGTTATATATTTGATTTAAAAAAGAAAAATAATAATAATATGTCTATATAATTTTAGCGATAATTTCTTTATGATCTGTTATTATTTTTTTTTTAAACAAACACAGCATTTATATTTTAAATTACCGTTAAATACACCGTTATCTTTTTTAGCCGACAACTATCCAGGAATATATTGATGAGTTTATGATTCGGCCACAAGAGCGCACAACACAGCAGAGTATGTATTTTGTATGTAAGAGCGCTTGATTATTATATTGGCAGTTTTTAGATCTCCTGGAGCTTTTTTCTCTTCTCCTGTCATATTGAGTATAGAGATTGATTTACCTCTCTTTCTTTTTGCATATAGTTTCTCAATTTCTCTTGTTGTTTGGTCTAGGAAAACATGGACATTGCCTTAATTTTTTATCTCAGGAGTAAATAGAATTTGATTCTTATATTCCTTTTTTAACCAGACATTTCTTATTGCTTCTTCATCCAAGGAATCATAGAGTATGTGTATGCTAAAAATGTCTATTGTGCAACATTTTGCAAGGAGAGTAAGTCAGGTGATAATCAATGTTATTGTGTCTTAAGCTCACTAGCATACATTGCTTGAAATTTGAAATTCAAATTACATAATAAAGAGGCCTAGATTAGCTGCACATAGGATGCTCTGCTAAGTATATGTGTCAGTGAGTGCTGTTCTAGCGGCAGCAGCTTTCACTCCTCACAGGTACATTCGGCTGGAGGGTGCAGTGCTGAACCCGGGGAATGTAATGCCAACACTGCCCTGACTCAGTCACTCATGGCCGGGGAATGTAACGCCAACACTGCCCTGGCTCAGTCACTCATGTCCGGGGAATGTAATGCCAACTCTGCCCTGGCTCAGTCACTCATGCCCGGGGAATGTAATGCCAACACTGCCCTGACTCAGTCACTCATGCCCGGAGAATGTAACGCCAACACTGCCCTGGCTCAGTCACTCATGCCCGGGGAATGTAATGCCAACACTGCCCTGGCTCAGTCACTCATGCCCGGGGAATGTAACGCCAACTCTGCCCTGGCTCAGTCACTCATGCCCGGAGAATGTAACGCCAACACTGCCCTGGCTCAGTCACTCATGCCCGGGGAATGTAATGCCAACACTGCCCTGACTCAGTCACTCATGCCCAGGGAATGTAACGCCAACACTGCCCTCACTCAGTCACTCATGCCCGGGGAATGTAACGCCAACACTGCCCTGGCTCAGTCACTCATGTCGGGGAATGTAACGCCAACACTGCCCTGACTCAGTCACTCGTGCCCGGGGAATGTAATGCCAACAATGCCCTGACTCAGTCACTCATGTCGGGGAATGTAACGCCAACTCTGCCCTGGCTCAGTCACTCATGCCCGGGGTATGTAACGCCAACACTGGCCTGACTCAGTCACTCATGTCCGGGGAAAGTAATGCCAACACTGCCCTGACTCAGTCACTAATGGCCGGGGAATGTAACGTCAACACTGCCCTGGCTCAGTCACTCATAGTTACATAGTTACATAGTTACATAGTATTTAAGGTTGAAAAAAGACTTTCAGTCCATCAAGTTCAACCTTTTAAGATCTCCTTTGATCTGCAATATGCGGATTAACTATTAATTCATTAGTTGTTAATTAATTATTAATCAATTATTTAATGTTTTTTTTTTTTTGTTTCTTTTTTTATTATTATTAATTAGTCCAGAGGAAGGCAAATAGAAAAAAAATAAAATAAAATAAAACAAGCGAGACTTAGCCAAATGTCTAAAGGGGAAATGTAAAAAAATTTGGATCATTACTGTCTCTCTAATTATCCATGATAACCCTGAATACCCTTTTTAATTAGAAATAAATCTAGTCCCCTTTTAAAGTTATCTATCGAATCCGCTGTCACCACCTCCTCTGGTAGAGAATTCCACAGATTAACCACCCTTACTGTGAAGAACCCTTTTCTTTCTTTGAGGTGGAATCTTTTTACTTCTAACCTCAAGGGATGTCCTCTTGTCAGTTGAAAACCTCTTGGCACAAAAAGCTCCCCCGACAAATCTTTATACTGACCCTGGATGTATTTATATAAGGTAATCATATCTCTTCTTAGACGCCTTTTTTCTAGAGAAAATAAGTTTAATTTGGTTAGTCTTTCTTCATAACTTAGCCCCTCCATTCCCCTTATTAGTTTGGTTGCCCTTCTCTGTACCTTTTCCAGCTCTAAAATGTCCTTTTTATGAAGTGGTGCCCAAAATTGTACTCCATATTCCAAATGAGGGCGTACTAAAGATTTGTATAGTGGCAGAATTATATTTGCTTCCCTGGCTTCTATACCTTTCTTAATACATGCTAATATTTTATTTGCCTTTGCAGCTGCTGCTTGGCTTTGAGCACTGTTACCTAGGTGGTTGTCCACAAGCACTCCCAAATCCCTTTCAATATCTGATACACCTAGATTTGCTCCATTAAGATTATAAATTGCATGGCTATTTTTCCTTCCCAGATGCATAACCTTACATTTATTCGTATTAAATCTCATCTGCCATTTAGATGCCCATTCCTCAATTTTATGTAAATCCCCTTGGAGGGAAAGCACATCATTATCTGATTTAATTACCTTGCACAACTTTGTGTCATCAGTGAAAATGGAGACCCCACACTCCAATCCTACCTCTAAGTCATTAATAAATATGTTAAAAAGGAGAGGACCTAATACTGAACCCTGAGGAACCCCACTTACCACATTAGTCCAATCGGAGTATGTTCCATTTACAACAACCCTTTGCTTCCTGTCTTTTAGCCAGCTCTCAATCCATGAGCAGATATTTACTGCAATTCCTGTATCCCTTAGTTTGCCCAATAGTCTCCCATGTGGCACTGTATCAAAAGCCTTTGCAAAATCCAAAAAGACTACATCCACTGAGTTGCCTTGATCCAGGTTCCTACTAACCTCCTCATAGAAACTAATTAGATTTGTTTGACATGACCTATCCCTCATAAACCCATGTTGACTCCTACTTATAATCCTGTTCAAATAGACATATTCTTGTATATTATCCCTTATTAACCCTTCTAAAAGCTTCCCCACTACAGAAGTGAGGCTCATTGGTCTATAATTCCCCGGATTTGCTCTTGCTCCCTTTTTAAATATAGGTATCACATCAGCTTTTCTCCAGTCATCTGGTAGAGACCCTGTGTTGAGTGAATCTTGAAAAATTAAATATAATGGTTTGGCTATTACAGAACCCAGTTCCCTTAGTACCCTTGGATGTATTCCATCAGGACCCGGGGCTTTATTAACATTTATTTTTTCCAACCTCTTTTGGATTACTTCCTGTTTTAACCAATTATTTGGCAAAGGTAGTGTAGCCCCATTATGTCGCAGTGTCCCAACCACTGATACCTCCCTTGTGTATACCGAAAAAAAGAACCTATTTAGCTCATCTGCCTTTTCCTGGTCACTCATTTTCAGATGGCCTGTTTCACATTGTAATGTTCCTATAGCTTCCTTCCTCGCCTTCTTCCCATTAATATACTTAAAAAATATTTTAGGGTTAGTCTTACTCTCTTTTGCAATTAATTTTTCATTTTCTATTTTAGCCAGTCTAATCGCGCTTTTGCAAGCCTTGTTGATTTCCTTGTATTCCCGTAAAGCAGTCTCTGTCCCCTCTTGTTTGTATAATTTAAATGCCTGTTTTTTACTCCGTATCTTGATCTTTAAATCATTGTTAAGCCACATGGGTTGTGATTTACTCCTTTTACTTTTATTCCCACACGGTATATGCCGATGTGTATGTATATTTAGTAAGGATTTAAATGTTGTCCATTTATGTTCAGTGTTTTTACCTATCAGTTCTCTGTCCCAGTCTATACTTTGTATCGCTGCTCTTAGACCGTTAAAATCTGCCCTTTTAAAATTAAGAGTTTTTGTTGGCCCCTTAAAATGTTGTTTTTTTAATTCAATCTCAAATGAGACTGTGTTGTGATCACTGTTTCCCAAAGGTTGCCCTATTTCAACATTTGATACAATATCAATATTATTTGTAATGAGTAAATCTAAGATAGCTTCATTTCTAGTAGGCTCCTGTATAACCTGGGCCAGATAATGATCCCTGAGTGTACTCAAGAACCTGCTCCCCTTAGCTGAACTGCTGGTCTCATTTATCCAGTTTATTTCAGGGTAATTAAAATCTCCCATTATTAGAACTTGCCCGTGCTTAGCTGCATTTCCAATCTGTAACAATAATTGTATTTCCTCACTTTCAGCTATATTTGGGGGTTTATAGCATACTCCTACTAATATTCTTTTGGAATTTGCTGCTCCGCTATTTAACTCTACCCACAAACATTCAACTTTATCACTAGGTCCACCATAAATATCTTCTCTGACTATAGCCTTAAATTCAGGCTTAACATACAGACAAATCCCTCCTCCTCGTTTACCATTGCCTCTATCTTTCCTAAATAGGTTATAACCATCCAGATTAACAGTCCAGTGTCATGTCGGGGAATGTAACGCCAACACTGCCCTGTCTCAGTCACTCATGCCGGGGAATGTAACGCCAACACTGCCCTGACTCAGTCACTCATGTCGGGGAATGTAACGCCAACACTGCCCTGTCTCAGTCACTCAAGCCCGGGGTATGTAACGCCAACACTGCCCTGCCTCAGTCACTCATGCCCGGGAAAAGTAACGCCAACACTGCCCTGACTCAGTCACTCATGCCGGGGAATGTAACCCTAACACTGCCCTGGCACAGTCACTTATCCCCGGGGTATGTAACCCTAACACTGCACTGGCTCAGTCACTTATGCCCCCAGGAATGTAACCCTAACACTGCCCTGGCTCAGTCACTCATGCCCGGGGAATGTAACCCTAACACTGCCCTGGCTCAGTCACTCATGCCCGGGGAATGTAACCCTAACACTGCCCTGGCTCAGTCACTCATGCCCGGGGAATGTAACACCAACACTGCCCTGAATCAGCCACTCATGCCCGGGGAATGTATTATCTGTGGCAGAAATGCTTACCGGTGGCTTCCCCCTAACTCGGTGGGCACTTGTTACTTAGGCCAGGTCATCCCTTACATATACAAAACCTCTAGTCTTCCACAGGGCCGCATCAGAAACATGAGGGATACTAACACCAAGACTGGATGGGAAAAGTTCTTAGATGTCCTTGGTATAATTGTCCCATCAGTTGGTGTGGGAAGATTACAAGAAGAACTATCCCTCCTTTCCCTCCTAGTACAGAAAGCCCTGAATAGCACTACAGAAGCTATTGAAAAATTAAACCAAGAGCAAGTACAAATTAGGATGGTAGCCTTGCAGAATAGGATGGCCTTAGATTATGTGTTAGCTTCTAAGGGCGGCGTATGCGCCTTAGCTGGCAAAGAATGTTGTTCTTATATTGATGATAACTCTGCTATAGTTACTGACGATATAGAGCAAACCAGAGACATTGCCGACCGACTTAACCAGTTCCAGGGGACTATATGGGACAACATGTTCTCCTGGTTGGGAGCTCTCGGTCAGAAAATACTGAATGCTTGTCTTTGTATTATTGCTTCACTTGTATTCCTCTGTACACTTATTGCATGTTGTAGGGCACTAATTAAAAGGATTCTACGCTAGGCTACCCGCTACTACCTAAACGTGCAAAGGACTCCCTGTGATATGCCAATCTCCAGGTGGCAGGAAATTCACATACTGGTTCGTATCTTGGGTCTTGAGCCCTAATACGAACCAGTCAGCTTGCATGATTTTATTTATTTTTTATATAAAGATCACGTTGTGATCTAAGAGGGGAATGAAGGTGTTAATATCACATGAAGGAGTTAATGTTTGTGACGAAGTGCCCTTCGCCACTTTGTTTTGGAGAGGACTGTTTGCCAGCCTCCTGCCCTGCGACTATGGCCCGGGGACATATTGCCCTTTAAACACAGTATTCGGCCATACCAGAGTGTATGTCACTCATTCTGGCCCTTTACATACAGGGGGGTCATTCGGGACTTGCCCTGTGTGAACCATGATACCACAGATAGATATGCCATGGAGCCCATTCATATAATGAAAGACTATGGGAAAGACTTTAGCTCCATGGCAATTGAACTGTGTGAAGATCCTACTGTTATATTATATGTATGTTGGTTTATGCTCTGCAGAATATTAGCCCAGACTTTTGCAGACCTAGGCTAATAGATAATCCTATTACAGAGACTCCAGAGATAAGGGAGTCGATTGTATAAAGTGTTTTCATTCTCAGATAAGAACAAAGAAGGCTGATTTAATCAATGTCTGATTATATCAAAGTTGCCAGGGAGCCTCAGGGAGGGGTGACCACACCTATTGTCCCTCTATGTGTATTGTGTGGCCAACTATGGGGGATGTGGATTGCCATGCTGCCAGTAAGATACTTTTACTAACTTTTGAACCCCTGGTCTGATTTATGCCATTTTTTAATATGTTGTTCCCCTGGGTGAGAGCTATTGAACGGTGCTGGACTTAAAGGTGTACCCCCTGTTTTTGGGGTACATCCAGAATGTGGTTAAAATTGTGTCTGTTTTAATTGTGTTACCTGTTATCTGAGGGGAGGAGACGTGGGGGTTGAAACATGTATCTAATTGGCTGTGATAATTATGTGGGTGTAGCCCTTCAAAGGGCACCATTGCATAAAAGGAGATCCCCTGTCATTAAAGATTAGTTCTTCTTGACCCTTCAAAACGTAGCCTCGTCTCGTTATTGGAGGGAATGGCTCTATCATACTGGGGATTGCTATGCTTTTGCATACTCCCTTGAGCTGTAACTACTGAACGCTTGTTCCTGATGTGTCCTCCTTGGAGGAGAGGTCTTCCCCACACGGTCCTGGATGCTGGAGATTCATACAGGGTGGAAGGAAGACGGCGCGGCTCCAGCTAAACAACGGCGGTTGTGGAGTCTGTGGTGGTTGAGGTGTCCGGTGCGGTGCTTGTAGGCCTCGGCGCAAACTAGGATGCGTCTATCAACGGAGGTACCCGGTCGGGGTGCCAGTAGATCCGTTACAATGTTTTTGTGCTAAACTATCTATGAAGTAACAGACCAACCTCAATAACATGCCTGGGACCTCTGGCGACACTGCTGACTCGCAGGGGGTTCCTGTTTTATACTTAGAAAACCACAGATTGCTTCAGCTTGCTCTTGGTACTGTTTGCTCACAGAAACCAACCGCCCCCGTAACTACCTCTTTTTTGTGTTACTATATAATCTATGTTCTGACAAGCAATAAATGAACTGTGCTTACATACTACCTTGTGTGTGTGTACCTTTATTGGCGCAGTTCCTCAGAATTCTGAGGGGCCCTGAGTTCCGAGCCACCAAGTATACGAAATAGGAAACCCCAACAGTGTTTCTATTTGTTGTAAAGACAATAATTGTAATGTAAAGAAGTGATGCTCTGAGCCATTTCTATCTGTAACTGCTGAATAAAGGGAGCCAGACAGTTTGTTGTTGATACACTTTATTTAGGAGCCATAATAGATTCATAGCTTGAATTATTTGGTAACTGTCATAAATTGAATTCATATTAAAGCCGTCTAGTAAAAGGAAAAAAGCAATATATAAGAATAATTAAGCAGCCTCTAGACAAATTGGGAAGCCATCACTTATGTATACTTAGTAGATGTATCATACAAGGTCAGCATAAATAGTGACCAAAAGCAGATGGGAGGTGGCCTAGATGACTCACTCACCAGCAGTGGCAGCAAAACTCCAAGGGAGGTGGCATGGAGGATGGCCACGGTCCCCAACAATGTAAAGGAGTCTACATATAGGATGCCAGCTCCCCAAAAAAGATGTGAGAATCCATAGACAGTACTGTTGGGAGAATCCAATCCATAGAAGATACCGGTGCTCCCCAACACCAGATGGGAGGCTGCATGGAGGATGCCAGCTCTCACCACAAACAGATAAGAGGCAGCCTAAGTAAGTCACACACTCCACAGCAGCAGCAGGATTTCATGAGAGGTGTCATGGAGGATACTGGTGCTCCTCAATGGCAAATGGGAGGCAGCATGGAGGATGCTGGAGATCCCTAGCAGCAGAAAGGAAGCAGCATGGAGGATACCAACTCTCCATAGATAGGTGGGATGTGGCCTAGGTAAATCAGACACCCTCTAGCAGCAGCAGGATTTCATGAGAGGTGTCATGAAGGATACTGCTGCTTCTTAATGGCAAATGGGAGGCAGCATGGAGGATACTATGCTATGCCTATTAAGGACCCCCATGGTATGTACTGTAAGTCCAAAATACCATGGGGGTCTATATAGGATCCCATAGTATGCTAAAACTAACCATTAACAGCCACAGGTGTCTATATAGACCACTATGGTACCCTAAACGTAACCCCTAATGTACCTAAAATTAACTACAAACACAAAAACCTTAAAAAAAAATATATAAAAAGTAAAAAAACTTGAATTACTAAAAATAAAAAAAAACGAGATTACAAAATAAAAAATACAAGTAAATAAAAAATATAGAATAAAAAAATACAATTAAAATAATAAAATCATACAAAAAAATAAAAAATAAATGAAACGGTAAAATAAATGTAATTTAAAAATACCTACCCAAATGATCATCCAGCGATGATCGTCAATGACCTGGTCTTCAGCCCTGGACTAATCAGGCTACCCATCTTGATTGAAGATCTTCTTGTCCCCTTCAACCTTGACTGAAGACTATTGGACTTATTTCATTGCAAGCCCGTAATTACATGGACCCCGACATTTAGGCTGTGGGATAAAACATTTCTAGATATCTAGATGTATTTGAATGACTCAAGCCCGCAATTACAGGCTCACAGCCTCCACACGCATGAACCCATATGTAGCATTTCTGGGCATGATTATATTCAATTAAGAAAGCCTGTAAGTTCATTTTAGACAGAGCCAATAGTAAATGAGACCATCATCATGATGTCACTAAAACATGGAGTTTAAATGACACATAATTAGTGTTTAGAAGTATGATTTGCGATCGGACTCGCAATCCAGAAATGTAGAGGGACAGTTATATGAAATAGTCAATATAATGTAATAATATGATTTGCCCTCCTCATAACCCTCTCTCCTCCCCTCTTTTATAACACCCATAGTAATGAAATGCATCAAATGACAGAATGAAATGATTTTACCATTTTCACATTTCTCACTCACCTTCACATGGATGGGAATGAATTACAATGTGATGAATATCATCGTCTTCTTCTCTTTCCTCTGTAACCTTCTCAATACACAGATTGTGATCAGAGAGCCCTCTTATTGCTCCATGTTTGTGTAGACACAGATCTGATATTATTTTATTTAATACTGGGCTATTGTATCAGTCATTGTGTCACTGACCTAAAGTCCAGGTCTAAGACGAGAGCCCCCTGTTATACCTGGTCCTCTAGTCACACACAGGACTGCCCAGGACTTTATGGGTTAAACACACTACTTGTACAATGACCTAACAGGGAATCAAACACTGCAATGGTGGGGAGGGCATTGGGCGGGACAATATGGAGACACTAAGGACACGTAGGATGGATCAGGGAGGGAAGGATCTGATATTATCTGTTATAGGACAAAGTACTGACCATAAAGGATTATAGTGATTATAAGATTAGTAGGAGCCGGAGATTAGATACAAACATCACCTGATCAGACCGCACAGCTCACAAGTATTTATCACCATTATATATCTACTAGTCACTTGTCCATTAATAATAACGGTGTAATATAGTCTTACATATGGTGTCTTCTGCCTGTCTGTGTGCCCTCTCTGTGTGTATTCTCTCTCTCTATATCTGCGCCCGCTCCCTCTCTCTGTGTACACTCTCTCTCTGCTTCTCTCGGCACGCTCTCCCTCTATCTGTGCTCACTCTCACTGTGTGCCCTCTCTCTGTGTATTCTTTCTCTCAAACTCTGCACCCTCTCCACTCTCTCTCTGTGCTCTCTCTCCTTCCCTCCTTTTATCTCTTCCTATCTTCTTCTCTCTCTCCACCTCCCTCTCCTTCTCACTCTCCTTCCCTCTCTCTCCCATTCGGCGCCCATTGCTAGCCTTGCAATGAGCAGATTTTCTGTCTCTCTCTCTCCTTCTCACTCTCTCTCCTTCCTTCTATCCCCTTCACCTTCTTCCTTCTCTCTCCCCCTCTCCTTCTCACTCCCTCTCCTTCTCAATCTCTCTCTCCCCCTCTCCTTCTCCCTCCCTCTCCTTCCTTCTCTCTCTCTCTCTCTCCTTCTCCCTCCCCCTCCTTCCTTCTCTCTCTCTCTCCTTCTCCCTCCCCCTCCTTCCTTCTCTCTCCCTCCGTCTCCCTCTTCGAGCCTCGCAATTTGCAGCACGGATGCGCAACTCGCAAGATCCAGGCATTACACACAAACTTGAAGTACGACAACTATATTAGTGATATACATACTGCAGACTGGGTATATATGTGTAGATAGATATACTCTAAATATAAATACATATATACCATGGTATACACTGCCCTGCACTATAAATATATATTCACAGAGAGAGAAATCATCTCCCATCACTATATATGTATAAATAAGTACAAATACATATGAGATAAAAACATATATACACCCCTCCCTCCAAACTGACAGATAGACAGAGATATAGATAGATAGATAGATAGATAGATAGATAGATAGATAGATAGACAGACAGACAGACAGACAGACAGACAGACAGACAGACAGACAGACAGACAGACAGACAGACAAACTGGGAACCGGTTGTTAGGAAGAAATGATGACGTCATGACGCGCGCTGTATAGGAAGCTTATCCGCAGGTCACTTGGATCGCCATGTTTGTTTTGGGTAAGTCAGACAGACATTTCAGTCAGTGGCTGTAATGCACGATACACACATTATAGGGCAGCAATAGCATCACAAATGTCCTGCCAGTGAAATAATCGGGCTGGCGACGACATCACTATTTGATAACAGCTCTGCTTTATTGCTCCAGAAAGATGCAGCGAGTGAGACATATTGATATACCCGCCGTGTCACCATGGAAAACGGGCTGCCATAAACACGTCCCTCTACTTTACTGATTGGCTGTTACTTCTACTGCAGGGGATTCTGGGACTTGTAGTTTAGTGCACTGAACATTCACTTCCTGTTCCTTTTCCGGCAGCGCGGCCGGGAGCTGATCTTTGTCTTTGTGTGTCCTCAGCAGGTAAATAAAGTGACAAGGAGATCATTTAGGGGTTATCTGGATCACTGATTAGTTATCTGGTGTGAGTAGAATAAAATGTGTGTTTGTATAGTGTAGAGGGAGTGAACATATGGTATGGGAGCACCACCAAGACCCCCTAGCACAGCCCCGTTATGGGAGCACCACCAAGACCCCCTAGCACACCCCTGTTATGGGAGCATCACCAAGACCCCCTAGCACAGCCCCGTTATGGGAGCACCACCAAGACCCCCTAGCACAGCCCTGTTATGGGAGCATCACCAAGACCCCCTAGCACAGCACTGTTATGGGAACACCACCAAGACCCCCTAGCACAGCACTGTTATGGGAACACCACCAAGACCCCCTAGCACACCCCTGTTATGGGAACACCACCAAGACCCCCTAGCACACCCCTGTCATTTATTTATGATATATTTGGCCTCCGGTGCAGTGTGTTTATACCACAGTATATTACATTCAGAGCACTTATAGTCGCTCACACTGTATACTCAGAGTTCTCAGCCCATAACAGAGGGCCTGACTACCAGACGACCATTGTTTACCCAGGACTTGTCCAGAAGACCAATTAATAGTGGATCTCACTGCTATGAACATACCTCATGATATCTGAGGTCTATGCAGGTGAGAGTCCCACTTTATTACCTACATCTTATCAGGTATCACTAGAAGTGACCTGCACTAGGTGTTTTTGCTCCTTCTCTCTCCCCGCCCTTCTTTTCTCTGTGTATCGGTGCTAGGGATTCCCCTAGAAGGAGCTGCTTTAGGATCATTGGAGAGCAGGAATGCCGTTCCTGAAGGTCGATGCAGGATACCCTGCTATCTATTAAAAGCTCTTTTCCACCCCTCAGAAATACAGCTGACGCACTTGTTTACTTTCAAAAGGTGTAATGATCTCTATTGAAACACATAGGGACTTATATACATGGGAGCACAAACAAGTCCTGGTAATTCAATAAGGGTGCAGAGTAACAAAAGGTAACACAAGTCAGATAGGAAGCTAACCTAATCACTCAGCAGGATGCCCCTCTGTATGTTTCACAATATTAGACCTGTCCTCACAGACAAAACTTGAACTACAATATATGAATTACACAACTACACAAAGTTACATATAAAAAAATAACAATAATTTAGCCACACAATGCGAAAACACACAGACAGAAGAGGGATTCACTGGGGATGAGGGTTTCCAAACCTAGAAAGTCCAAACAGGGGAAGTAATGGTTATCACAGGGGTAACCCCGGGCTAGTAACAAACCCCAGGCGTGACATGTACATCTTTGCTGGTCCATGGATGGGATTCCCTTGAGACTGGACTAGGCTCTTTTGCAGGTAAAGTGAAACAGGTACCACAGTACTTTATTACAGATGTCTCCACATAAGGGCTGCCATCACAGGTACATACGTGACTAATAAGTGTCGTTTTTCCCTTGAACTGCTGTGGTCCTTTAATATATCGTGTAGAGCTATGGCTTCCAGAGGTACCATGTTTATGGGTCATGGGGTTCCATAACTATTTTGATAAAAAAATGGATCCATATCTGAATTAGCTTTGGATTAAATGATATAAAAGTGCACCATCTACAACTACCTACAGTTTCTTTTGTCTTTTTCTTGCAGAATCCTATTAACACACTAATTATAAACAAAATGACTATGGATAAAAAGAATAAGGAGAAGGTCGCTGAGAGATTCTTACACCAGGCCTTGGAGATGATCTACCTGCTGACTAGAGAGGTGAGAGCTGCTGGACAACGTCACAATGACACCACTTTTATCACATTTACTTTTATTATCATCTCAATCTTTGTGCTGATGTTAAACAATGTCCAGTAATAGAGGAAAAGGAAAACAAATGGTTAAATATTATGTTATAAATAGATAAGAATTGGTAGAAGTAGAGAACGGTCACAGACCAGCAAACAGGTCCATGTGACTGAATTTGGTGGAGGAGGAGACATGTTTGTATGGAGGGAGAAAGTGATGCATTATAATGTGTTCTTGGCCATTTCTCTGTACAAGTTATACTATCTATATGGTACGATATAATAATCTGCCTGAAGATACGTAAGCTCTGTGTGTGTGTGTGAGGCTTTTACAGTCTGGATTAGAGGAGGTCACTGAAAAGGATATATTGATGTGGGAAGGTGAGGGATATAGTGCAAGTAAGAATATGTCACACATTAACTACCTGCACTGATGTCTGACATGTCCCTCTATCATCCTGTAGGAATACACCATTGTGACGAAGACTTCCCCCAACATTCACCAGCTGACTGGAGAGGTGAGCACTGCTGGACAATGTGACATTATACCAGGACACAGTGACTCCCATTACTGACCAAGCACTATCTGGACCTGTGACTGGAGAGGTGATCACTGCTGGACAATGTGACATTATACCAGGACACAGTGACTCCCATTACTGACCAAGCTCTATCTGGACCTGTGACTAGAGAGGTGATCAATGCTGGACAATGTGACATTATACCAGGACACAGTGACTCCCATTACTGACCAAGCTCTATCTGGACCTGTGACTGGAGAGGTGATCACTGCTGGACAATGTGACATTATACCAGGACACAGTGACTCCCATTACTGACCAAGCTCTATCTGGACCTGTGACTGGAGAGGTGAGCACTGCTGGGCAATGTGACATAATACCAGGACACAGTGACTCCCATTACTGACCAAGCTCTATCTGGACCTGTGACTGGAGAGGTGACCACTGCTTGACAATGTGACATTATACCAGGACACAGTGACTACCATTACTGACCAAGCTCTATCTGGACCTGTGACTGGAGAGGTGAGCACTGCTGGACAATGTGACATAATACCAGGACACAGTGACTCCCATTACTGACCTAGCTCTATCTGGACTTGTGACTGGAGAGATGAGCACTGCTGGACAATGTGACATTATACCAGGACACAGTGACTCCCATTACTGACCAAGCTCTATTTGGACCTGTGACTGGAGAGGTGATCACTGCTGGACAATGTAACATTATACCTGGACACAGTGACCCCCATTACTGACCAAGCTCTATCTGGACTTGTGACTGGAGAGGTGAGCACTGCTGGACAATGTGATATTATACCAGGACACAGTGACCCCCATTACTGACCAAGCTCTATCTGGACCTGTGACTGGAGAGTTGAGCACTGCTGGACAATGTGACATTATACCAGAACACTGTGACTCCCATTACTGACCAAGCTCTATTTTGACCTGTGACTGGAGAGGTGATCACTGCTGGACAATGTGACATTATACCAGGACACAGCGACTCCCATTACTGACCAAGCTCTATCTAGACCTGTGACTGGAGAGGTGAGCACTGCTGGACAGTGTGACATTACACCAGGACACAGTGACCCCCATTACTGACCAAGCTCTATCTGGACCTGTGACTGGAGAGGTGATCACTGCTGGACAATGTGACATACCAGGACACAGTGACTCCCATTACTGACCAAGCTCTATCTGGACCTGTGACTGGAGAGTTGAGCACTGCTGAACAATATGACATTATACCAGGATACCGTGACTCTCATTACTGACCAAGCTCTATCTGGACCTGGGTGTGTTTTTCTATCTTCTCTGCATGTTCTCAGTAACATTATCTTCCTCTCCTGACTCTCTAGCAGTAACAGACTCTACCAGAACCAGTCTCTGTGTCCGCTCTGAATGTCGTTGTGTGTTTCAGGTCCCTATAAAATGTGATGATGTCGCCGTCTATTTCTCTATGGAGGAGTGGGAGTATATAGAAGGACACAAGGAGCTTTACAAGGAAGTGATGATGGAGAATCACCAGACACTCAGGGCTTCGGGAATCCCAACAAACAAGAGCTCAGGTAACATTGTGATATTGGAAGCTGATATACATTATCCCATGATGTTTCTATGAGAAGTTGGACAAACTACCCAGGAATGTCTGTCAGTATCTAAATCCCAGCGTACGTCCTGACATTGACCTGAGAAGTCAAACAGCTGACAACATGTTGATACTTGTGAGTTTCCTATTGTTTGTTTTGTTAAATAACACTTTTTTTAATATTTATTGAATGTAATAATACCACTTAAACCCTCTTTATCTTCTGTTTGTGTTAATAGAGCTCCCTGATGATAATCTAGACATGAGTTCAGTTAGAGAGGAACAAGAGGATGAGAGAGATGGAAATGAGTATCAGCAACAGGAAATACCATATGAGCCTGGTGCAGGTGGGTGATATGGGTAATATGAATGTATAATACAGATCTATTTGCATCAGTCATATAATTATTATATACTAGCGGTTTGCCGGTCAAAATTTTCCTTATATTGCGAAGCTCTACCCCCCTCTACTTTACTGGCCTCGCGATGAGCGTGTTCAGCGCTCATTGCGAGCCTCTCCCCTCTCTTCTTGATGGGAGGCACTCATTGAGAAACTCTCCCCCCCTCTACTTTACTGGCCCTCTCGCTCCCCTGTGTTTCACAGCCTCCCTCCCGTCTCTTTTTCCCTCTCATGTGTCTCTCCCCCTCCACTGTGTCTCCCTTCCCCCCTCCTCTCCCTCCCTTTTGTCTCCTTTCACCCCTCCTTTCCCTCCCTTCCCTCCTTTCCTCCAGCTCTCCCTCCCTTGTGTCTCCTTTCCACCATCCTCTCTCTCCCTTGTGTCTTCTTTTTGCCCCCTCTGCCTCCCTTGTGTCTCCTATCTCCCTCCTCTGCCTCCCTTGTGTGTCCTATCCTCCCTCCTCTGCCTGCCTTGTG
Source organism: Discoglossus pictus (assembly GCA_027410445.1). Lineage (NCBI taxonomy): Eukaryota > Metazoa > Chordata > Amphibia > Anura > Alytidae > Discoglossus > Discoglossus pictus. The sequence continues at coordinate 2,340,999 of JAPZIH010000238.1, read as the reverse complement.
TCTCATTTCCTCCATCCTCTTCCTCCCTTTTGTCTCCTTTCCCCCCTCCTCTTTATCCCTTGTGTCTCATTTCCCCCCTCCTCTTCCTCCCTTTTGTCTCCTCCCCCCCCTCTTCATCCCTTGTGTCTGCTGTCCCCCCTCCTCTCCCGCCCTTGTGTCTCATTTCCCCCTCCTCTGCCTCCCTTGTTTCTTCAACCCCCCTCCTCTCCCTCCCTTGTGTCTCATTTCCCTCCTCCTCTCCCTCCACTTGTGTCTCATTTCCCCCCTCGTCTGCCTCCCTTGTGTCTCCCATCCCCCCTCCTCTGCCTCACTTCTTTCTCCTATCCCCTCTTCTCTCCCTCCCTTGAGTCTCATTTCCCCCCTTCTCTCCCTACCTTCCGTCTCATTTCTCCCCTCCTCTGCCTCCCTTGTGTCTCCTATCCCCCCTCCACTGCCTCCCTTGTGTGTCCTATCCCCCCTCCTCTGCCTCCCTTGTGTCTCATTTCTCCTCTCCCTCCATTTTGTCTCCTTTCACCCTCCTTTCCCTCCCTTGTCTCATTTCCTCCAGCTCTCCTTCTCTTGTGTCTCCTTTACAATATCCTCTCCCTCCATTGTGTCTCCTATCCCCCTCCTCTGCCTCCCTTGTGTCTCCTATCCCCTCTCCTCTGCCTCCCTTGTGTCTCCTATCCCCTCTCCTCTGCCTCCCTTGTGTCTCCTATCCCCCCTCCTCTGCCTCCCTTGTGTGTCCTATCCCCCCCTCTGCCTCTCTTGTGTCTCATTTCCTCCCTCCTCTTCCTCCCTTTTGTCTCCTTTCCCCCTCCTCTTCATCCCTTGTGTTTCCTATCCCCCCTCCTCTCTCACCCTTGTGTCCTATCCCCCTCCTCTGCCTCCCTTGTGTCTTATTCTCCCCCTCCTCTTCCTCCCTTTTATCTTTTTTCCCTCCTCCTCTTCATCCCTTGTGTCTCCTCTCCCTCCCTTGTGTCTCATTTCCCCCCTCCTCTCCCTCCCTTGTGTCTCATTTCCCTCCCCCTCTCCCTCCCTTGTGTCTCATTTCCCCCCTCCTCTGCATCCCTTGTGTATCCCATCCCCCCTTGTCTGCCTCACTTCTTTCTCATATCCCCTTCTCTCCCTCCCTTTTCTCATTTCCCCCCTCCTCTCCCTACCTTCCGTCTTATTTCCCCCTCCTCTTCCTCCCTTGTGTCTCCTTTCCACCTCCTCTGCCTCCCTTGTGTGTCCTATCCCCCCTCCTCTCCTCTCCCTTTTGTCTCCTTTCACCCCTCCTTTCCCTCCCTTGTCTCATTTCCTCCAGCTCTCCCTCTCTTGTGTCTCCTTTCCAATATCCTCTCCCTCCATTGTGACTCCTATCCCCCCTCCTCTGCCTCCCTTGTGTCTCTTATCCCCTCTCCTCTGCCTCCCTTGTGTCTCCTATCCCCCCTCCTCTGCCTCCCTTGTGTGTCCTATCCCCCCTCCTCTGCCTCTCTTGTGTCTCATTTCCTCCCTCCTCTTCCTCCCTTTTGTCTCGTTTCCCCCTCCTCTTCATCCCTTGTGTTTCCTATCCCCCCTCCTCTCCCACCCTTGTGTGTCCTATCCCCCTCCTCTGCCTCCCTTGTGTCTCTTTCCCCCCTCCTCTTCCTCCCTTTTCTCTCCTTTCCCCCCTCCTCTTCATCCCTTGTGTCTCCTATCCCCCCCTCCTCTCCCTCCCTTGTGTCTCATTTCCCCCTCCTCTCCCTCTCTTGTGTCTCATTTCCCTCCCCCTCTCCCTCCCTTGTGTCTCATTTCCCCCTCCTCTGCATCCCTTGTGTCTCCCATCCCCCCTCCTCTGCCTGACTTCTTTCTCATATCCCTCTTCTCTCCCTCCCTTGTCTCATTTCCCCCCTCCTCTCCCACCTTCCGTCTAATTTCCCCCCTCCTCTCCCTACCTTCCGTCTCATTTCCCCCCTCCTCTTCCTCCCTTGTGTCTCCTTTCCACCTCCTCTTCCTCCCTTGTGTTTCCTTTCCCCTTCCTCTCCCTCCCTTGTGTCTCATTTGCCCCCTCCTCTGCCTCCCTTGTTTCACATTTCCCCCTCTTCTCCCTCCCTTGTGTCTCCTTTCCCCCTCCTCCCCCTCCCTTGTGTCTCCTTTCCCCTCCACTGCCTCCCTTAGGTCTCCTTTCCCCCTCTTCTCCCTCACTTGTATTTCCTTTGCCCCCTCCTCTTCCTCCCTTGTGTCTCCTTTCCCCTCGTGTCTTCTGTCCCCCTCACCCTTCCGTCGTGCCGTAACTCGCATGCGCATCTCCTGTAGCGCTGCCATCTCGGTCGCTCTCTTGTCTCTGTATTTCTGACTGTCCCTCTCTCCCCGCCCATCCTGCCATCTCTGTCTCTCTCTCTCTCTCTCTCTGTATGTGTCTCTCTCCCTTCTCTGTGTTTCTCTATCTCTCTTCTCCTCACATTACAGCTCCATCTCATGTGCTGACAGACGCCCCGCCCCCACACACCAAATGGCACTCTGGGATTGTAGTCCTAGGCGCGCCTCTTCGGTCACACATCGGCTGTGAGCTCACTACAACTGACAGAGTGCATTGGTGTGTGCAAAGTCCTACTGCCCTCGGCATGAACGCCTGCGGTGCTCATTGCAGCCTAAGTAGCCTAAGTCCTACGGGCCTCGCTAAGTCGTGCCTATGGCGCTCATGCGCAAGCGCGCAAAATTTTACATTGCAAGACCAACATCGCAATGACGACAACTATATATGTGATTGAACTATGTCCACAGGTGAGGCCAATACTGACATTGTGCAAAACATTGAACAAATACAAGACAATACAACAATATACAATGGGATAGTAGGGTAATACCCCTCAGTATAAGTATATATACATATAAATACAATGTGGTATTGGGGTGTCCATTCGTACTAATAGTGACTAAAAACATTTGTGTTCAGCCTAATTACTGAGGCATCCACTAGATTCAATATAGATATGAATTACTGCATGTGTATATACATGGGCGCACACTGTCACCACATGTGGAATGTGCGCTTTGTACCTTAGTCTGACAATAGTATTTATTGATTTGATCCCTTTAGGACAGTATAATTTTTTTGGGTTCCTAGTCCCCACAAACCTGGAATACTTACTTGTTGTATTGATGCGGTATCTCTTCCTATTTGTTTATTATTATTCATTCTTTTTTTTTTATTATTATTTATTATTTTTTATATCTATTCTATTTTTTATATATGTATCATATTTGGATAAACTCTGATTATTATTATTATAATTATTAATATTATCATCATCTTTTTCACCTTAACCTCTGCTCCCAATAGTGAATAAATGTTTTGGAGATTTCACTGTTACATCTGGGTATTTTATATTTTACTGGGTATTTTACTATCCATTAGTGGGATTTCTGGGAGATAGTCTGGGTTTACTGGCTACCAACCATTTTATAAGATAGTGTTGGGCACCCTATAGGGTTTTCTATTATCTTAATGTTAGCATGCAAATTAATGGAGAGTTAAAAGTCATACATTTTTATTTTCTTAGTATATATTTATATCATGATACAAGTATGGTGGCCAATAGATTAAAATGGGTTTAACTAATGAATAAGTATCCTTGGCTTCAGAATGAGTAAGCAATGGTCCCTGGCAACGATTTAACAGCTTTAATGTTTTTAGATGACATATCTTCTAAAGAATTCGGTGATGGATAATCACATATATAGTTGTGAGCATGCGAGTTGTTGCTAACGCTTGCAGGCTCGCACAGCGAGTCAAGGCCCTCGCGAAGCAAGGGTAGTGGGCGAGGGCCTCAGTTGCTGGCATGGAGCGCCGCAGGTGCTACTTGCCAGCAACTGAGGACCCTCGTGAAGCGAGGGCCTCAGTTGCTGGCATGGAGCGCCACAGGCGCTCCTTGCCAGCAACTGAGGACCCTCGCGAAGTGAGGGCCTCAGTTGCTGGCATGAAGCGCCGCAAGCTCTCCTTGCCAGCAACTGCGACCCTCGCAAACTTCACGTTGCAACGCAAACTACACGACACACCAATTACGTCACTCGCTAAAATTTTACGAGCAACACAAACAACATACGACACACGTTAACACACATTACGGCCTCGCAACACTCGGACGCAACTCGCGAACATTACAAAATTCAAAACACAATACATACACACAACACACACATAAAAAGCTTACCTACAGCAAGAGGAAACATCCAGCACCTCAAAAAACCAAGTTACACCTTCATTTAAATAAAAATAAAACACTTTAGACACTAATAAAATCGCTAAGCGAGAGAAAAAATGGCCGACGAACAAAACGAAAACGAGGCTTCAGACGTAACTATACTACACTGACTCGCAAGAATGAAATACATACTATACGGCACGTACCACACTAATATTAAACACCATTTTGACCACTACTACGCACAAAATGGTGGATGGAACGCAAATTGTAAGCTGGAACGCAAATAGCGCATGCGTATTGCGTTCTAACGGTCTCAGTTTCCAGAAATTTCTACAAGTTTATAAATACTGCCTACTTTCCACAAAATTCAACATTTCTACTCAGTGACTTCTTTTTTTTTTTTTTTTTTTATTCTTTTTTTTTATTATACGAAAAAACAAATTAAACAGTTGAAAAATCATCAGAATTTTTTTTTTTACAACAAATACAAAAAAAAACATACATTAAATATATTACCATTCATTCACTTTCAAACCTCATCCATCCCACCTGCAATATTATTATTATCAAGTAAATCTTGTTTTTTGTCCCATAATTTCCATTTTAATTGGTCAGCGTTAATATAACCTTTTTGTGTAAAATCTTTTTCCAATTGTCGGATATGTTTTATTTTCCAAACGGAATCAGCAAAGATAGGGGCAGCCTTCACTTTCCAATTCGAGATTATTATATTTTTAGCTATTGAAAAAACTAAAATGGCGAAAGCTTTTTCCTCCATGCTGACAACATTTGGGAAAATATGAAGCAGACTGCATTCTGCACTGAAGGGAAATTGACTTTCCACAATACCAGATAGAAAATTATAGCAAGTTTCCCAAAAAACCTTTAATTTCGGACATTCCCATAAAATATGTAATAAATGAGTGGTATTATCACAATCTCTCCAGCACATTTTTTCCGAGGGATTATGAGAAATTTGTGCGATTTTAATAGGTGTAAAATACCAATCATTGATTACTTTGAAAAATGTCTCTCTATATGTCGTTTGTTTAATAAACCTGTTTGTTAATTTTAAAGAAATATCCCAGTCTTTGACTTCTAATGCTAAGTTTAAGGAGTTCTCCCATTGGCACATACCCTTGGTTTTAGATTGTTCTCCGAAGGATCTGGTAATATTAAAGCATTTTGATATTAGATGTTTTTTTTCCTGTTTGAGAAAAAAAATTTCTATAGCGTTAAGTTCTTTGTTAATTTGTAAAGGAATGTTAACTTGGCGAGTTTCTAGTATATAGGCTTTGTACGTTAACCATCCCTTTACTGCGATATTGAACTTGTTTTTTATCTGGTCGAAGGAAGCAATAGCTCCCTCGACTATCGTATCTTTTACCCTCACCAGCCCTTTGCTGTTCCAATCGTTTATAATAGATTCCATATCTATGTGTAAAATTGCTTTTAGTGGTGTAATAAGGCTGTCCTCCGGGATCAGCTTATTTATCTTATTAATTTGTCTCCAATTTTTTAAAATTTCTTTAACCACCCTTGATCCAGTTATCAGATTCTTATAATGGAGATTTTCTTTAAATACCAAAGCTGATATGTGCCAATTTTGGATTAATGCTTGTTCTATTTGCATCCAAGGGAGTTTGTTTGCTGTTTCCAGCCACTTTAACCCTTGTACTATAACATTAGCTTCTTGATAGGGATATAATAAAGGATAGGAGATTCCTCCTTTTAAAAAGGGTCTTCCCATGGTTGTCTTTTTTAACCTTATATATTTAGAATGGTGTATGTAAAAATCAATCATACTTTGAAGTTTTTTTAACCAATGTTTAGGAAACTTAAATGGGATACATCTCAAAATATAAGTAATCCTTGGGAGAATCATCATTTTAACTACTGCAATTCTTCCCGAAAAAGAAAATCTATTTTTCTTCCAATTGGTTATAATATTCTGACATTTGACATATAAGTCTTTATAATTCTTATCTACCATTTCATGTAAATTAACCAGAAATACAATTCCAAGATGTTTAAAGGATTTTGAATTCTAATCGTAGGGGTATATAGAGCTAAGTTGAGACAATAAACTTGCTGTGAAATTAAAGAAAAGCGTTTCTGATTTCTTATAATTTAATTTATAATAGGAGACCTTGCTATACCATTGAATCACTTTTGATAAATGGTAGAGTGATTCTTGTGGATGAGTAAGTGATAGTATCACATCGTCTGCATATAGGCTAATTTTATGCTCCCTCTCTCCCACCCTCATCCCAGATATCTGAGGGCATGATCTAATAGCTACCGCTAATGGTTCTATCATCAGCGCAAAAAGGGTGGGGGAGAGGGGGCAACCCTGTCTAGTTCCATTGGATATTTCAAATGCTTTTGTCCTACCTCAACCAACCCGTTATTTCTGCTGAGGGGGAACTATATAAGGCCCCAATCGCCTTAGCACCAAATTCTCCAAACGCAAATTTTGCTAACGTCAATCGCATGTAGTCCCACCCTACCCTATTAAACGCTTTTTCAGCATCTAATGACAGAAATAGGGTGGGAGTACCTTTAGCCTTCGCTATTTCGCTTAAGTTCATAATTTTTCTAATATTTTCTGATCCTTGTCTACCTGCCACAAACCCCATTTGGTCTATAGTTATTAATTTTTCTATAAATTTCTGAATTCTACAGGATAAAATTCTCGCATATAGTTTAATGTCTGCATTCAATAATGAAATAGGTCTATAATTGGCACAGAATTGTGGGTCTAACTTGGGTTTTGGAATCATTATAAGTGCAACTTTTATCATTTCCTTTGGGATTTCTCCTGTCTTCTTGATTTCATTGAACATATTTGTTAAATGTGGACTTAAAATTTGGTCAAAAGCTTTGTAAAACCCATTAGTATATCCATCTGGACCTGGAGTGGTGTAAGGTTTCAATTGTTTAATAACTTGGAGAACCTCTTGAGTAGTGATTGGTCCATTAAGTTCTTCTCTGTCATTTTCAGTTAATTTGGGTAGTTGAATACCGTCCAAGAACGTTTGAATATCTTCTACCACTGGTTTGCAAAAACTAGTGTCTTTTTCTAAATTATACAAATTCTGGTAAAATTCAAAAAAAGCTTGGCCAATTTCTTTGGGTGAAGAGATGTACCTACCTTTATGTTTTAAACTTGTTATTCTATTTTTTTCCTTTTTATTTTTAACTTGAGTAGCTAGTAGTTTGCTATTTCTATTGTTTTGATGATGATATATCTGTTGGAAGCGCCATAATTCTCTATCAGATCTTAGTTGATTAATTTTATTTATTCTATTTCGAATTGATTTAATTTCTATCATTATATGTGGTTGTGCATCCAAAATAAATTTAGTTTCTAATTTGTTTAACTCTATGTACAGTTTTTTTAGTGTTGCTCCTCTTTGTTTAATCAATTGTGACTTTAATTTGATAATCAAACCTCGTGTAAAAGCTTTTTGTGTGTTCCAAATCGTGCAAAAAGATGGAACAGTATGACTATTAATATCAAAAAATTGTGTTATTTCTTTCTTTAAATATTCTTTATTCTTTTCTATTTTTAATAAAGAGTCATCCATTTTCCATTGTGGTCTATCTAATTTTACTTTGTTTATATCGACTATTGCTATAGTGTAGGCATGGTCTGATATAACGATTTTGCCTATTTCTGTGTGTAAAATTTTATATATTATTTGAGAATCTACTAAAATTAAATCAATCCATGAAAATGTGTTATGTGGATTTGAATAAAAAGAAAATTCTTTTTGATTTGGATGTTGCACTTTCCAAGAGTCAAATAAGTGGTTTTTATTAGTCCATTCAAAAAATGATTGGGTTACCTTACCAACTCTTTTTAAATTTTTATCCACCAATTTTTTAGATCTATCTAGATTTATATTGAGGACCATATTAAAGTCACCAGCAATAATGAGCGGACCTTGTGCATATTTCCTTATTAAATTACCTATTTTTAAAAATTTTTTACCTTGGTTTTCGTTGGGCACGTAAATATTGAGTAGTGTAATTTTCTGGTTATTAATTTGGCCATTCCATAGAATATAGCGTCCTTCAATATCAATAATTGACGCTTCCTCTTTTGTTTCTAGCTCATTCGAAAAAAGCATTGATACGCCTCTATTTTTTTTGCCAAACACTGAGTTCAGTCTATAATCATAACTTCCTATTGCAAAGCCCGGTATCTTAGTTTTCCCCCAGTGTGTTTCTTGAAGAAAGATTAAATCTGCTTTCTCTATTTTACAATGTCTATATACTGTTTTCCTTTTACTTGGGGAATTTAACCCTTTAACATTCCAACTTAAGATCTTTAGACCCATATACTTTAGTAAATTTATATTGGTTTTCTTTATTATTTTTGTCGTATTTATTTTTGGTTTTGGGACCATTAACTCCTTTAATCACTTTCATACTAACTTTCATACCTACATTCATAATGTTGGAACAGATGGGGCTGTAATACAGCCTACCACCAATATTGTTCCGCAGGGATTCTGTCATTGTTCAGAAATGATTTGCGGTATCTTGTGAAGATGGCTGTGGCTTTTCCATATTTTGTCAATTCTTTATCTATCTAAAATAACTTATTATTTCGATCATTCATCCTGTCGTTAGAGGATAGGAGAGTGCGACGAGACAAGGAATATCTCTTATTATAAATATCTAAGCGTAATTAGAGGATTGGTAAAAATTCAAAACTTTTTGTCCTTGTTTATTAGTTCAATTTATTTATTAATTATGTAAATTAGTTTGTTACTCCTTCTCCTTTAAACTTCTTCCCTCCCCTTCTGCTTCCCCCTCCTCTCCCGCTCTCTCCTTTCCTCCAATCATCATTAAAAAAAGTCTGTACTATTTGACTCAATCTTGGTGTTAATTTTTCCATAAATTCTTAATTGTTATGCATCTCTCATAGTTTTAGCTAACTTAGACTAAACTTTAGTTGGTATCTCTAAACCCTGTTCCATGTCCAACATTAGTTATCTCTTCCGTTGCCAATCCTGCGTTGTTAATTGCAATTTTACTACAGGATCTTTTGCTTCATCCATTTTCAAGTTTAGGTTGTTCAGCAGAGCTTCTCCTTCTTCTGTGGAAATGATCTTGTGCCATGTAGTTCCTTGTAGGATTAATAATCCTACTGGAGAAGTCCATTTGTAAATGAAATTATGTTTCCTTAATGTTTGAGTTATCAAGGTAAATTCCTTCCTTTTATTCCTTGTCGCTTTCGAAAGGTCTGAAAAAATTTGAATCATTTCGTATGGTGAGTCGAACTTCTTTATAGTATAGCTCGCTTTAGAAATTGCTTCTTTTGTTGGTAAATAGTGCATTCTAACCATTACATCTCTAGGAGTCTTGTTTTGTAGGTATGTTGGTAGTGGAATTCTATAAATTGTGTCAAATTTCTGGTCCATTTGTGAGAAAGTAGGAATAATATTAGAAAACAGTTCCCCAAGGAATGTGGGGAGCTCTTCTTTTTTTATTGTTTCTGATATTCCTCTAATGCGCAAATTATTTTTCCGTGATTTATCTTCCATTTTATTTATATGTTCATTCAGTGTATCGATTCGTGTAGACATTTTAGATGATTGTTCCAATAACAAACTATGGTCCACAATTAGCTTATCAAATTTAGTTTCCAAATCTGCAGATCTTTTATTCACTTCCGTTATTAGTTTAGAGTTTTCCATAATTTGAATCTTAATTTCTGCAAAAAATTCTGTTTGGAAATTTTTTAAGATCTCTTTCAATTTCCCTGTAGTGAGGAGATTATCTTCTTGAGTCTCAAGTTCTCTATTTGTTAGAGTTACAGGGGGGCTGACTACACTTTGGTCCTGCCCTTCTTTCAGAATTTGTTTCTGCGCCATATTTGTAGATTTCTTAGGAGAAAAAAAGGAGGATGAATCAATAGTAGGGCTTTTCCGCCCTTTCGCTTTAGTTTTTGTAGCCATTTTATTTAATTTATATGGTGTGTTTATTCACCAAATTTAAGTTCCACCTTCCCTCTTCTCCCTATATCACAATTAAGTTAGTGGTATTCGCCAATATTGGCACTTGTCTGCCTTACTTGTCTATTGGCATTTTAATACGTATTATTGTGATTTAGTATAAGTGACCCCCTTAGATACTTTAACAGGCCTTTCCAATCTGTTGTTCTTTTTAGGGAGTCGTAATTACTTCATAAGTCTATTCACCTGCTTCCTCTTGTCCATTTATTGGGCTTTAGACTTTGCATAAAAGAAAAAAAACAGCAATTTGTCACATTGCCTCCTTTTAGTCTTTTACTGCAGGTTTTGTGTGTTTTATTACGTTATTGTCCTTATGTTGTATACAAAACATTGTCTTTCTTATGTTGCAGGGGAAACCAATACCATAACAGTTCTTAAATGTCCATTTTACTTGTGTTGAGAGGCAGAGAAATTAAACAAAAAAAGTTTTACTTGGCTCTCAGTGGACTCGTTTTCCTTCATTGCCTGGGATTCCTGTTGTATGTTTGCTGATCGTGCACACTGTGCAATGTCGGTGCAAAACCGATCCTGCCACGTTCTCAGTCTTCCCCAAGCGTTTCTTTGCACTGTTAGTAGTGCTGGCGTTGCAGCTCTTTTAATCGTCTGTACCTTGGCAGGTCCGTTCTCCTCGGTCTCCGGAGGAAGCTCTCCCTCTCAGCACTTTTAGTGCGGGCTACGGACTCTGCGCAGTGTGGTTAGACGCCACGAGTCTTTCTCTCTGCCTCTCCTGTGCCTTCCGACGCCATCTTCACCCGCTCACAGCCGCACTGCGCGGCTAGCACGTCATTTCCGGAAACTCCCCATCTTGCTCCATGACTTCTCTCTACTCAGTGACTTCATAGTAACTGCTGCTCTTACTTGAGAAGACAATTGTTTCCTAATTTACTACTTTACATTGTGCAAATTACAACTGAGAGGTAAGCTATAATATATTACATTTTATTATCAAGACAGGACAACCAAAAAAAAAAAAATTTAAAGTAGGAAAATGTGATTTCTGTATAGTGACATGTGACACGCACATTTATTGTGGAGCCCCAAAAAATGAGTCATGTTCATTGAAAGTAATTACAGAAGTATATCTTTACATAACATTAATTTAATGGAATTCAATATATAACCTAAACATCTATCTTTCTCCTTTTTTTTACTACAGACTCTGCATCAACAGCGTCACTCAAGAATTTGCACCATGCACTGTGACCCACAATCCCTTTTAAACAACTCCAAGAAAGAACAAAAGGTAAGATAGAAAAATACATTACATGCTGAAAAAGACCATGTGTAATGATATGGAATCACAAGGTTGTGGAGACCAGCAGCCAAAGTCAGCAATAATCCAGTTCAGCAATTTGTAGGTGAAACAGGAACAAGCTTTATTGAAGTGATCAGGAACCACACAATAATCTGGCAAGGTACATTTGACAGGAAGTGCCTTATATAGGCCAAGGACCAGACACCTGACCAGACACAGCTGAAGAGACTTAGGTACTAATACTATTGCTAGCAGAGTCAAGCTTATCAGATCTCAATGAACTTCACAAAAGGCAGGCTGGCGCAGTGGTAGGGAAGAGGTATAGCAGCCTGGGGACCAGGGTTCAAAACCCAGCAGAGTCAATTCATCACACCATGCTTTGATAAATCAAAATGAAGAAATATACAATTAACCATTTCACTTTCTTTTTAAAACAGGAGGGGACAGGAGGGGACCCTCTGTAATTCGACACTTCAATCAAGGTAAAGTATAAAGTACAAAAAAGAAACCAACTATGAGCCTCATTCAATTCCGAGTTGCCCAATTGAATAGGCCTCTATATAAGTATTTTTTTGACCGACGTTTTTAGTTAGTGAAAACCTTGGTTTTGGATAGAGGTTCAGTAACTAAAAAGTGTGTTTACATTTTTTTATGTGCTTATATAGAGCCCTATTCAATTGGACAACTCGGAATTGAATCAGGCTCTAAGCATCTATCCAAAAGCAAGGTTTGCACTAACTAAAAACGTCATTAAAAAATATATGTTATGTGCTTATTTACAGCCGTATTGAATTGGCAACATCGCAATTGAATGACGGTCTCATTAAGTGAATCAAGGCCCTCATTCAATTGCAATTTGAACAATTGAATAGGGCCCTAAATAACCACATTACATATATTTTTTAAAGAAGTTTTTTGTTAGCAAGCATCTATTCAAAAGAAAGGTTTTCAATAACTAAAAAATTCTTTAAAAAATATATGTTATGTGCTTATTTAGGGTCCAATTCAATTGGGCAAATTGCAATTGAATGAGGACCCAACTATGCACCATATGGTACACACAAAATAGGCTTGGAAACAAAAAAAATAACAAATACAAAACTAAATTCATATTCTTCTTTAATGTTTAACAACCTATAGGCCTTACAAAAAACCATAAATAACTATACCAAAAGTGGTACACACAAAACAGGATTGTACAAAAATAACACAAACACATAGCAAACTAAATTTATATTATTCTTTAATGTTTAACAACCTATAAGCCTTACAAAGAACACTAAATAAGTATACCACAAGTGGTGCGCACAAAAAAGGATTGTAGAAAAACTCCCACAAACACATAGCAAACTAAATTCATATTCTTAGTTAATGTTTAAGAACCTATAAGCCTTACAAAGAAGCCTAAATAAGTATACCACAAGTGGTGCGCACAAAACAGGATTGTAGAAAAAAACACACAAACACATAGCAAACTGAATTAATATTCTTCTTTAATGTTTCACAACCTACAAGCCTTACTAACAAGCTTAAATAAGCATAACAAAAGTGGTGCGAACAAATCAGTATTGTAGATAAAGTTATACAAACACATAGACAAAATTAACCATAACAGATACAATACACCAAAATTAAGACATTTTTGCTTTATTTAAAAGACATTTAACTCAAACAACATTTTCAATTTTATGTTACAACAGATACTGCGTGAAGACAATCGGACGAGGACTTTCAACACAGGACCAGACCATCGGACGAGGACTTTCACCAGAGGACCACAACATCGGACAAGGGCTATCGCCAGAGGACCACAACATCGGACGAGGGCTATCGCCAGAGGACCACACCATCGGACCAGGACTTTCAACAGAGGACCAGACCATAGGAACAGGATTTTAAACAGAGGACCACACCATCGGACGAGGACTTAAAACAGAGGACCAGACCATTGGACAAAGATTTTCAACCGAGGACCAACGAAAATTCGGATTGAAATCACACTTCAACCAAGGTACAGTATAATAAGTACAAAAGGAGAAAACTAAAGAAACATGTTTCATCTGCATCCGTGTCAACAGAAAAATAAATAAAAAATTAAGAACTATGTCCCTTATTCTATTTAAATTGACAATATGCAATACATGTGTCAATAACCACATCAATGTTTTTTTTGCAAATAAGTTTTTAATTGGTAAACATCTATCCACAAACAAGGTTTTCAATAACTAAAAACTTACTTCAAAAAAAGGTGTTAACTGCTTATTTACAGCAGTATTCAATTGGCCAAATTGTTATTCAATGAGGCCAGGAATTATAACTTTTAACAAAATATAACTGATACATTAATGATTTACCATTTTATTTCTCAATTATGCACAATAATCTTTAACAGTAATTACAAATTTAAATATACCCAATTACATTTCTTTTTTTGCCTTTACAGATTAAAATGGCTACTAACGAGAGCAAACAAGAGAAGAAAAGACGTCAAACTAGAGAAAGACAAGAGAGATGGGCCGCCCAGCAGACACCAGAGGAGAAAGAAATTAGACGAGAAAAAGAACGCAAAAGACTTGCAAGCAAAAGACTATCAGCTGCAAAAATGAAAGATACGCCAAAAACACTACAAAGCAAATAAAGCCTTTACAACCTGTTCCTCAAACATCAGATGACATTTTACAAGATACAATTAAAGACAGACCAAAAAAAGCAACTACAAAAACAAAGCATTTACAACCTGTTACTGAAACCTTACAGGACATTTCACCAAAACTAGGACAACATATACCAAGAAAAGCCACGAAAAAAACTAAGCATTTAGAACCTGTTGTTCAAACATTCCATGACAATTCACCTGATGAATATGCAAGACAAACTCCAATATGCTTTGCAAATTGTCCTTTACTCAAGTCTTTAGCAGTAGAGGTTCATAGTTGTGGGGACCTGACTATTGAATGTCAGTTTTGTGAGGCTTATTATTTTAAACAAGAGAGACTCAGAGATGGCCAATTTATTAGTTGCTGTCAAAAAGGTAAGTTCAAACTTCCAGAAAGGAAAGAATTTCCAATCTATTTACAAAACATTATGACTGAACCTACTTTTCCAAACTACAAAAATTTTAAGACAAACATAAGATCCTACAATAGTGCCATATCCTTTGCATCTATGGGGGCAACATTAGCTGCTAATGTACCAGGACATGGTCCTTACTGTTTTAAAGTCCAAGGCCAAATGTATCATCGTACTTCCCATTTACATCCAGAGGAAGGAGAGCAAAGAAAATTAGCTCAACTATATGTCTTAGATACAATGGAAGCTGTTGACCAATGTATGCAGATGGAAGAAAATAAAAAATGGTTACCCAGTGTTTTCATAGAGCTAAATAACATTATGGACAACAATCCCTACAGTAAAGCTTACAAAAAATTGGCAGAAGTAGAAAATGGATAACTACTTCATGCACAAAGACATCAATTACCAATGCCAAAGGTTAATATGGTGCTTAAAAGAGACAGACATACTGATAAACGTCGTTATAACTTGCCAACATCAAATGAGGTTGCAATGGTGTTTCAAAATGATGAAGGAGAACCACCATTTCAAAGAGACATTAGAATATATCCCAGAAATGAGGAGCAACCATTTATTAATATGAATATCTTAAGTCCAAATTTAGATCCAATGACATATCCCATCTTTTTCCCACATGGAGAAGCAGGTTGGCAACCAAAATTATCCCTTCCCAGTTACACAAATGCTAAAGCCAGAATCCGAAATAATGTTTCTATGCTTGAATTTAAAGTAGCTCAAATTGCCATTCGACATGGATTTAATCCAATTTTATGTGGTGGAAAACTAACCCAACAATGGATTATTGATTCATATTTGCAAGTTGAGGCAAATAATTTAAACTTTATAAAATATCAACAAGATAAACTATGTGTAGAACAATATTCTGGACTCATGGACTATGTTGCTGACGTGGCTACAAGCAGAGACATGACAGCTGGCAAAGCCATCATTTTACCATCTTCCTTTCAAGGATCTCCTTGAAATATGAGAGAAAGATACAATGATGCTATGGCTATTGTCACCAAGTTTGGCAAACCCGATTTATTTCTGACATTTACATGTAATCCACAATGGCCAGAAATTACACAAAATCTACTTCTTGGACAGAAGTTGAGATCAAATTAAATGAATTAATACGTGACTTCACTATAAATCAGTTATTTGGCAAATACCTTGCTTATGTATACCATTGAATTTAAAAAAAGAGGCCTTCCACATGCACATCTTCTCATAATACTTCAAGAGAAAGATAAATTAGATACTTCGGACAAAGTGGATGCAGTCACAGTTGCTGAACTACCAGATCCAGAACTATATGGTAGACTATATGAGATTGTTACTCATCGCATGATTCATGGACTCTGTGGAGACCTTAATCCACAATCACCATGTATGGAAAAAATTAAATGTTCCAAAGATTTTCCAAAAGATTATAGAGACAAAACATATGCAAATTGTGATGGATATCCACTTTATAAAAGAAGAGAAGGCGATAGTTCCATTATTCGTGGAAAAAAAGTGGACAATAGATATGTAGTACCCTACAATCCACATTTACTCATGAAGTACAACGCCCACATCAACGTAGAAGCCTGCACTTCCATCAAATCCATTAAATATGTCTACAAATATATTTACAAAGGTTACGATGCAGCTACTGTAGTCGTCAAAAGTGCAGACAACCCTGAAAGTAGTGAGTTAGTACATGATGAACTTGCATCTCATGTAGATGCTCGCTATGTCAGTGCGCCAGAAGCTATGTGGCGGCTTTTAAAATTTGAAATGCATGATAGATCACATGCAGTATATAGGTTAGCAGTACATTTGCCACAACGACATTTAGTCTATTTCCATGCTGGAAATGAAATGAATGCATTGGCCCAAAGTGAAGATCGTCACACTACACTAACTGCATGGTTTGCATTAAATTCCACTGATGCTGAAGCAACACAATACTTATATATTGAAATTCCATATCACTATGTTTTTGTGAATGGATTATGGAGACCAAGAAAAACCAGAGGCAATAAAATTATTCCAAGAATTTACACAGTCAGTCCAAGAGATGTGGAACGTTTTTGCTTACGGATATTACTTTTAAATGTTCCTGGAGCACAAAGTTTTGAACACTTAAGAACTGTTAATGACATTGTATATGAATCCTTCCATTTAGCTGCAAGACATAGAAACTTACTCGCTGATGATACAGAGTGGGAAAGATGTTTAGAAGAAGCAGCACAATGTCAAATGCCACGACAGATGAGAGAACAATTTGCTTTTATTTGTATCTTCTCAAATGCTCCAAATGCATTAGCTTTGTGGGAGACTTTTAAAAGTAATATGGCCGAAGACTTTATGCGACAATACAATGAACCCATTGCACACTTAAAAGCGTTAATGGAAATCCAAGAAGTATTTTTAACTCATGGATTAAGTTGTGCAAGTTTTAATTTGCCTGATCCAGGTCTTATAGATGACATAAACTTTGAAGACTATGACATTCAACTACAAGCAGAAAGAACACAAGAAAGACTTGCAACTTTAAATACACTACAATTGCAAGCATTTCATGCCATTAAAAATGCAATAGATGATGACATGGTGACAGAGCGTTATTTCTATCTTGATGGACCTGGCGGATCAGGAAAAACCTATTTGTACAATTTATTAATGAGTTCAGTACGAGCACAAGGTCAAATAGCAATGGTGTTTGCCACTACTGGAATTGCTGCACTTTTATTAGAAGGTGGAAGAACTGTTCATAGTGGATTTAAACTGCCAGTGCCTATTTTAGAAACTTCTGAGTCAGATATTCGCATGACATCATTACAAGCAAAGAAATTGAAGAAATGTAAATTAATTATAATAGATGAGGCCACAATGATGTCATGCTATGCCCTCCAATGTATTGACCGTTTGCTTCGTGAAGTCATGGATAATATTTCTCCATTTGGTGGAAAGGTAATGTTGTTGGGTGGCGATTTTAGACAAACATTACCTGTCGTTGTACATGGAAATCGAACTGACATTATCGAAACCTGTATCAAGTCAAGCACAGTATGGAAACATTTTACCCATCTTCAACTGCAACAAAATATGAGATCAGAAGGCCAAACTGATTTCAATGATTGGCTTATTAAAATTGTAGCAGGCAGAACAGAAAAAAATACCACATTTACCTGATGACACTGTAGAGATCCCACCTCATATGATTTGTCAACAAGATATTATATTGGCTATATTTGAAGGGAGCATAAATAACGAAGAATATTCCGAGCTTGCCAACCAAGTCATACTGACGTGTAAAAATAAAGATGCATTAATCCTCAATAATGAAATCTTAAAAAAAATTAATGCACCACAAAGAAATTATCACAGTGCTGATTCTGTACTTGCTGATGACAATGAAAGTCAGGCTAACTTTTCGACTGAATTCATAAACTCACTAACTCCTTCTGGAATGCCACCACATATTTTGCAGCTAATGAAAGGTGCAATTATCATGTTACTGCAAAATATGAACCCCAAAAAAGGCCTATGCAATGGGACAAGATTAATTGTTCAACAATTAAAGGACCATTTTATAGATGCTGAAATTTTAACTGGTACCCATAAAGGAGAGAGAGTTTTCATACCAAGAATAGATTTAGCACCAAGTGAAAGTAGTCTCCCTTTTGTACTTCAAAGAAGACAATTTCCCATTATTATGGCATTTGCCATGACCATTAATAAATCACAAGGTCAAACTTTCAAATCTGTGGGTATTTTCTTGGAAGAACCAGTATTTGCACATGCTCAATTGTACGTTGCGTTGTCACGAAGCAAAAATCCACAGGCTATTAAAGTTTACATTGAAAAGAATGAAAGTCAAGGTGATTTATTAGAAGATGGATGTATTTTTACTAAAAACATTGTCTACTATGAATTACTATAACTTTACAGGATACAAATTAAAGCCATGCAAATTTTTTTTAAAAGCATTCAAAAATACATAACAATTTGTTGTTTAATTCAGTCATAATTAATGGAAGTACTGTTTATGGATGATTTGCCTCACAAAATACTTGCCTTGCATTTATTGGACAAATTATGTTAAAATGTTACAAGTTTGAAAACAATATTTTCAAGTTCTTTCATTCAACATATTACAAACTTCATGTTAAGAGCTCAAGCACCTTTTAAGTCACAATGTAAATATTGTCTGTTATCCTAAGATTACTCCCTGCATTAATGTTTATCGCCAGTTCATGTGGTCAGGAAGGAATTACTTTCATTGGGTACGTTTTAAGGAGAGTTTTTCCTGTATGCCTTCCTCTCCATTCAATGTATATTAAAGTTGACAATTATTCTGATAGAAATTGCATGTTAATACTGATTAATTTAAAGTTCAACTGTTTTTACATTCAAATGTTAATACTTTTAATACAAAATTATGGTTAAATATTAATTCACTATGTTACTGTTTATAATGTTACAAGTTGTAAAAATGTTTTTTAAAGTTTTTTACTTAGACACATAATAAGTATCTGACTTAAACATATTACAAACTTCATGTTAAAATTGGGTACGTTTAAAGGAGGGTTTTTATAATGTTTCTCTTACTCTGCATTAAATGTATATTCAATTTAACAATTCTTCAGATAGAAATTGCATGTTAAAAAAGCATTACCTGAAGTTTACTATAATGATTACTTTAAAGTGAAACTGGTTTTACATTCAATTGGTAATACTTTTAATACAAAATTATGTTACAAAATGTATTCACTATGTTACTGTTTATAATGTTCCAAATTCTACAAATGTTTTGTCAAGTTCCAAAGTTATAAAGAAAATAAAGTTCAAGTTTCAAAAAATATACTTTCAAGTTTATTGCTTACACATATTTTAAACTTCATGTTAAAATTGTGGAAGTTTCAACAAGGCTTTTTACTCTTTGCTTTCCTCTGGATTCAATGTATATTGAAGTTAACAATTCTTCAGATACAAATTTCATGTTAAAAAACCATTACCTCAACATTTTACAAAAATACACCATCATATCACAATACTTACAAGTGTCAAATATCTATATTAATAACTAAACAACTTGACAAACATATACTTTACATTGCCGTCATTTTTTGACGGGCAAGTCGCTAGTAGATAATAATTTTAAACTTTTGCTTCATCAATATCATTATATCATTAAATGAACATCAACAGACATATATTTGGCTACATTAAAAACCTCATATTTTTTAATATTTTGCCGTAGTAATATAATTAAAATTCTGTACCTGTCCAAATTATCCTTATGATGTTCAATGTGTGCAAACGTCACTATTTCTGGTCATTCATGTAGAATTCACTGCAATTATACAAAATAGTAAAATTAATGTATAATATGTTACTTCATCTGTATTAATCAATAAGGCTTAACATACCTATTTTTGCATATATTAAAAACATGAAATAAATATATCAATCAATCAGCATGAACACACATATGAAAGCATAGATTATAATCATACACTCAATATTACTGTTAGTCTTTAAATAAGATTCAATGAATGTGTATTAATATTAAATTAATGTCTGACTAAATATAACATCAACACATAACCACGTTCCCTTTTTTTTTTTTTCGAGTGGTATACAAAATATATAAGAACTGAATTATTTAAATAATGTACATACATAAATAATTAATTAATCAACGTGTTCCATTTTTTTTGCACATTCTTAAACGTTAACCTTTTTTAATATTAATGATTAGTAATGATACATTAGGAATGTTATTTACAATTCTTACCCACAGGTAATCCTGACATATCCCAAAATAGTTCTTAAATTAATGTACATTAATAATAAATGAATCAATGTATTCCTAATTAATTAATGTACATTATGAATGTTCATGGAATTATTAAATACTAGCGAATTGCCCGTCAAAAAATGACGGCAATGAAATTGTAAGGTAGCAAATGCTGTTTGGTGTATAATAATGAAATATGTAAAACATTACTAAATGAATATACTGTACCTATTTTGAAGCATTGTGATGAAGAGCTGGCAATCTGTGTTGATGTTGCTGCAGCATTAGTGGTGTGTAGCTGCTGTGTAAGCATGCTGAATGTGTGCACTGTGTGGTATGAATATCCGTAGGTGGTTTGTGTCGTTTTGCGAGTTTCTTGTGGTGTTTTGCGAGTTTCTTGTGGTGTTTTGCGAGTTTAGAGTGCTGTAGCCTCGTTTTCGTTTTGTTCGGCGGCCATTTTTTCTGTCGCTTAGATTTTTTTTTAGTCTGAAAACTCTTTTATTTGGAGTAAAATCGAGGTCTAAGTTGCATTTTTGAGGTCCTGGGTGCTCCCTCTTGGTGTAGGTAAGGTTTTTATGTATGTGCTGTGTGTATGTATTGTGTTTTAAATGTTTGTATGTCGGCGTGTTGCGTCCGATGTTTGCGAGGTCGTAATGTGTTATAACGTGTTTCGTAGGTTGTTTGCGTTCCTCGTAAAATGTAGCGAGTGTCGTAATTTGTGTGTCGTGTTTTTTGAGTAGCGACGTGAAGTTTGCGAGGGTTTGAGGCCCTTGCCCAGTGACCTCGCCAGCAACTGAGGCCCTCG
This sequence comes from Discoglossus pictus, assembly GCA_027410445.1. Taxonomy (NCBI): domain Eukaryota; kingdom Metazoa; phylum Chordata; class Amphibia; order Anura; family Alytidae; genus Discoglossus; species Discoglossus pictus. The sequence continues at coordinate 2,319,893 of JAPZIH010000238.1, read as the reverse complement.
CTTCGCGAGGGGCTTCAGTTGCTGGCATGGAGCGCCTTCGGCGCTCCATGCCAGCAACTGAGGCCCTTGCCCAGTGACCTCGCCAGCAACTGAGGCCCTCGCTTCGCGAGGGGCCTCAGTTGCTGGCATGGAGCGCCTTCGGCGCTCCATGCCAGCAACTGAGGCCCTTGCCCAGTGACCTCGCCAGCAACTGAGGCCCTTGCCCAGTGACCTCGCTACGCGAGGGCCGCGGCTCGCTGCGCGAGCCACGGCCCTCGCTTTTCGAGGGCCGCGGGCTCGCTACGCGAGCCCGCAAGCGTGAGCAACGACTCGTACGCTCACAACTATATATGTGATAAAAGTTCAAACAAAAACTTTATTATGAGTTGCCTAGCCCGGCTTACTCATGGATTAAAAAGAAGTTAAAAAATAAAAGTATAGAGAAGAAGCCCTGGTAGTGAATATAATATGAGGAAATCCTGACTATGATTCATTTTCATTAGTCACAATCCTATTGTACTCTTTAGTGTATCGCTTTTTATTTGGTAGTTTAGTCAGGATTTCCTCATATTATATTCACTACCAGGGCTTCTTCTCTATACTTTTATTTTTTAACTTCTTTTTAATCCATGAGCAAGCCGGGTTAGGCAACTCATAATAAAGTTTTTGTTTGAACTTTTATATTTAATAATTCCATGAACATAACTGATCAGGTGTCAAGCACCACCCCTTACAAATTGTGTAATCTAAGTGTCTTACATTATGAATGTTATTAACAATAGTTTCACACAGGTAATCACGACATATAACAAAAGAATTGTTAAATTAATGTACATTAATAATTAATAAATATGTTTTTTTTTATTGACATTTTTAATTTTGATATAATAATTAATTAATTAATGTACATTATGAATGTTATTCACAATTGTTTCACACAGGTAAGCACAATATTATTTTTATATTAATTAAATTTCTTATTTCTTATTTATTAATTAAGTACCAATTTATTAATTAATAATTATAAATAAGCACAATATTACTTTTCTATTAATTAAATTTCTTATCTATTATTTATTAAGTAAGTACCAATTTAATAATTAATAATTATAAATAATAAGCACAATATTAATTTTCTATTAATTACATTTCTTATCTATTATTTATTAAGTACCAATTTATTAATTAATAATTATAAATAATAAGCACAATATTAATTTTCTATTAATTAAATTTCTTATCTATTATTTATTAATTAAGTACCAATTTATTATTTAATAATTATAAATAATATATTTACCTTTTTTAATGTAATAATGCTGAAGCAGTATACTGAAGAGCTAACAATCTCTTGCGATTTGCCGGCATAAAAAAACATCCAGTCAGACTGTCATCACCTGAGGAGAAAGTGTCAGTCATGTGTGAAGTGTGCCCTATATATAGGGTTTGTGCGCAAGACAAATTCATAGTTTTAGGCGGGAAATCCGCAGTTGCGCGAGCCAAATGCGTTGTTTTCGGCGGGAAATCCTATGTGGCGCAAGCCAAAGGCGGGAAATCTGTGTTAATGCGTACATCGGTAATATCGTTTCGTAAAATGTACTCGCTACTGTCTTTTTACTCATTGCGCGGTTAATCCGCATCCTTTATCTCGTTGTTTTTCAAACACATACGTCTGTGGCTGTGTTTTACGCAGTTCGTAGTAGTATAGCCTCATTTTCATTTTTTTCGGCGGCCATTTTTTTCTCGCTTAGCGATTTTCGATCTTTGTAACTCGGCTAAATCGATCTAAATTTCAGTTCCAACTCACATCCAGACGTCCTGCCTGGTTCCCCATGCTGTAAGTGACCTTTGTTTGATTTTTTAGTGTGTATTTAGTGTTTTTTTTACTGTTTTTCTTCCGCCGCTTATCTCGTAATTTTTTTAACCTCGTATTTTTTTTCTAAGTGCTACGGTTTAACGGCTCGCCTCGCTACGCGAGGCTCGCCTGCAATGAGCGCCTGCGGCGCTCATTGCCAAAGTCCTACAATGTAACGTGCTCATTGCCAAAGTGGTACGATGTTACGGCTCGCCTCGCTATGCGAGGCTCGCCTGCAATGAGCGCCTGCGGCGCTCATTGCCAAAGTGGTACGATTTAACGGTTCGCCAAGCGATGGCAAAGTCGTACGATCGGCAAAGTGCTACGGTGTAGCGGTCTGCGGCGCTCATCGCTGAGTCGTACGCACTACGCAACGCAGCGTGACGACGATTCGTAGTTAGACAATTATAATATGTGATACAGAGGGATGGTAGTGGGGCTGTCTATCTATCTATCTATCTATCTATCTATCTATCTATCCCTCTATCTATCTTTCTAGATAGATAGACATACATCCAGACAGACAGCCAGCCCCACTCCCATCACTCTGTATTATATATATAGTATAATATCATTATATCCGGTATCTGTTCCTATCTTAATCCCACTCGCACCTGATATCCAGTCACAGACAGACAGACAGATAGATAGACAGATATATAGACAGACAGACTCTCATCACTCTGTATTATATATATACTACTAGCGACTTGCCCTTCAAAAATGACGGCAAAAAAATTAGAAGCCTGGCACTGCTGTTTGCCACACCTTGGGAGTCTCCTCCCCTCTCTAACCTGCCTGCCTTGCTCTGAGCGCGTTTGGCACTCATTGCACTCCTCGCAATGAGCCTTTGGCGCTCATCATGGGCCTCGCAATGAGAGCCTTTGGTGCTCATTGCGAGCCACTCCCCTCTCTAATTCCTACCCATGTCTTACCCCCATCCCCTGTGTCTCTTCCCCCTCCCCTCCCTCCCCTGTGTCTCTTACCCCATCTCCCTCCCCTGTGTTTCTTCCCCCCTCTCCCTCCCTTGTGTTTCTTCCCCCCTGTGTCTCTTCCCCCCTCCTCTCTCTCCCCTGTGTCTCTCCCTCATCCTCTCCCTCCCCTGGGTCTCTCCCCCCTCCTCTCCCTCCCCTGTGTTTCCCACCCTCCTCTCTCTCCTCTGTGTGTCTTCCCCCTCCTCTCCCTTCCCTGTGTCTCCCCCCTCTGTGTCTCTCCCCACTCCTCCCCTGTGTGTCTCCCCACTCCTCCCCTGTGTGTCTTCTCACTCCTCTGTGTCTATGTTCCCCCCTCTCTGTCTCTTTCCCCATCCTCTCCCTCCCCTGTGTCTCTTTCCCCTTCCTCTCACTCCCCTGTTTGTCTTTCCCCCTTCTCTCACTCCCCTGTGTCCCGACCCCCTCCTCCTCTGTGTGTCTCCCCCTCCTCCTCTGTGTCTATCTCCCCCCCCTCTGGTCCTTTCCCCCTCCTCTCCCTCCCCTGTGTCTCTTCCCCCCTCCTCTCACTCCCCATGTGTTTCCACCCTCCTCTCCCTCCCCTGTGTCTCTTCCTCCCTCCTCTCGCTCCCCTGTGTCTCTCTCCACGTAATTCCCCTGTGTGTCTCCCCCTCCTCTCCCTCCCCTGTGTCTCTTTCCCCTCCTCTCACTCCCCTGTGTGTCTCTTCTCAATCCTCTGTGTCTCTTCCCCCTCCTCTCCCTCCCCTGTGTCTCTTCCCCCCTCCTCTCCCTCCCCTGTGTCTCTTCCCCCCTCCTCTCGCTCCCCTGTGTCTCTCTCCCCCTCCTTCCCCTGTGTGTCTCCCCCTCCTCTGTGTGTCTCTCCCCTCCTCTCCCTCCCCTGTGTCTCTTCCCCCTCCTCTCACTCCCCTGTGTGTTTCTTCTCACTCCCCTGTGTCTCTTCCCCACTCCTCTGTGTCTCTCCTTTCTCCTCCCATGTGTGTATCCCCCCTTCTCCCCAGTGTATCTCCCCTCCCCTGTGTGTCTCCTCCTCCTCTGTGTCTCTCCCCCAATCTCTGGCCCTTTCCCCCTCCTCTCCCTCCCCTGTGTCTCTTCCACCCTGTTCTCACTCCCCTGTGTCTCCCCCTCCCTGTGTCTCTGTCCCCATCCTCTCACTCCCTTGTGCCTCCCCTCCTCTCCTTCCTCTGGGTCTCTCCCCCCTCCTCTGTGTCTCCCCCTCCTCTCCCTCCTCTGGGTCTCTTCCCCCCCTCCTCTGTGTCTCTCACCACTCCTCCCATGTGTCTCTCCCCCCTCCTCTGTGTGTCTCCCCACTCCTCTATGTCTATCTTCCACCCTCCTCTCCCTCCCCTGTGTTTCTTCCCTCTCCTCTCACTCCCCTGTGTCTCTTCCCCCTCCTCTCCCTCCCCTGTGTCTCTTTCCATCTCCTCTCGCTCCCCTGTGTCTCTTCCCCCTCCTCTCGCTCCCCTGTCTCTCCCCTCCTCTCACTCCCCTGTCTCTCCCCCTCCTCTCACTCCCTTGTGTCTCCCCCCTCTCCTCTCCCCTGTGTCTCCCCCTATCCTCTCCCCTGTGTCTCCCCCCTCTCCTCTCTCTCCCCTGTGTCTCTCCCCCCTATCCCTCCCCTGTGTCTCTCCCCCTCCTCTCCCTCCCCTCTGTCTCTTCCCCCTCCTTTTACTCCCCTGTGTGTCTCACCCCCCTCCTCCCCTGTGTGTCTCTCCCACAATCTCCCCTGTGTGTCTCAGCCCCCTCCTGCCCTGTGTGTCTCACCCCCTCCTCCCCTGTGTGTCTCTCCCATCATCTCCCCTGTGTGTCTCACCCCCCTCCTCCCCTGTGTGTCTCTCCCACCATCTCCCCTGTGTGTCTCACCCCCTCCTCCCCTGTGTGTCTCTACCACCTCCTCCCCTGTGTGTCTCTCCCACCTCCTCCCCTGTGTGTATCACCCCATCCTCCCCTGTGTGTCTCACCCCCATCCTCCCCTGTGTGTCTCTCCCACCTCCTCTCCTGTGTGTCTCACCCCCTCCTGCCCTGTGTGTCTCACCCCCCTCCTGCCCTGTGTGTCTCACCCCCTCCTCCCCTGTGTGACTCACCCCCTCCTCCCCTGTGTGTATCACCCCCTCCTCTCCGTGTGTCTCACCCACTCCTCTGTGTCTCTTTACTCCCTTCTCTCCCTCCCGTTTGGGCGCACGGGCGGCTCCTCGTGCGCATGTGAGCCCAACCGAGGGCGCGCACGATTAGCCGCTCTTGCGCATGTGCGCCCATCTGGGCAACATTATCTTGTTCATGTGTACTTTATATATACATATATATAAAAACATAACAATAAAGAAAAGAAAAAGTAAAGCATATCCCTTTTACATGGTACGCACCCCTAGGGCCTAATTGTAATATAGAGAATAATATATAATAAAACTTAGCATTTAATGATTTAATTAAAATTCCAAATTAAAATCTTGATATTCTGACGTCACGTGAAACTAGATAAGGAGTGGGTGAGACTCAATATGCCACTGTATATATGTGTAAATAATCCTATAAGGGCACTGAATATGTAATCCAACTATAAAGTGCTAGGTGCTGTGAAGAGCTATAAGAAAAATGCTGTGAAAGATATTGCACAAAATGAAAAGTGACCAGTGCTAAGTGCAGATAATGTTTATGCTAAATCACATAATCATAAATACAATGGGTATTAAATACTGAATACTTAATGGATATGCCAGAAAATAATGCATTAATATATCAAAGTGTTAAGTGGTAATAAAATGAGGTGGCCTATAGGAAAACAGAAAATGCTGATAGTGACTGCAAAAGGTCCTAATAATTATATAAGACCACTCCTAAAACTATCAATGCATAGGAGCTACCTATTATAAAAGACTATGGCGTCCACATTCCTAATTCAACTTATTCGCATGTTATTCCTTTTTATTCCATAATGGTCTTAATGCTAGTGCTCTCTAGGAGGAAATGGGGACTTTTAAAGTCAATAGGTAAAGCTGGGGGCCCATACAGAAGAGAACCGCAGCTCCTAGCTCCACGAACGCTGCCTATGGGTCCAGTACTGACGTCATAGGTCAGTGTCACGGCGTCACGTAACGTGTAACCCGGCGCACGTTTCTAAACAATTTCATCAGGAGTTACTGATAAAGCAGACGGAGGACTATTTAAGCCATTCTGTTACCATGGAGACATAATGATTAAAACCAAATAGCCTATATATACATTAAAAATGAATAATTAATGAGAAATAGAAAGAAGGAAAACAAACATTCCAGTATAAAAATGACACTATAGTAGAAATCCTATTTATTTATTTATTTTTATTACAAGATAATACAAATTCACCGTGGTCATTACATGTCCACATTATATACATGGCCTAGATTTTCCTATAATATGAACCAGACTCCCTCTTCATATTATTGTCATAGTACATCAATATATTAAGCCACAGGTGTAAAAACATATGGGGTTATGATAGCTTTTATATATCAGAAGGTATCAAACTGACAAGGTGACTATATAAATATTCAGATCGAATTAAAAAGATAAATACAGAAATACACAGACCATAAAGTTATTAAATCTCCATTTTTTCAAAAGCTCCTTGTCAGTATTACCTGAGAGACAGACAGACAGAGGAAGAGGGGAGAGACAGACAGGGGAGGAGGGGAGAGACAGACAGGGAAACAGAGCAGAAACACACAGAGGAGGAGAGGGACGACACACAGCGGAGTGAGAGGAGGGGGAAGAGATATAGGGGAGGAAGAGGGAAAAGGCAAAGGGGAGGTAAATGGGGAGTGGGAGACACGAGGGGGGGGGGAGAGAAGGGAGCCATAGAAGGGAGGAAGAGACACACAGTGGAGGAGGGAGAGGCACACAGGGAAGGAGGGGAGAGACACACAGAGGAGAGGCACACAGGGGAGGAGGGGAGAGACAGACAGGGGGAGAGGGTAGAGACAGACAGGGGAAGAGAGCAGGGACACACAGAGGAGGAGGGGGAGACACACAGGGGAGTGAGAGAAAGGGAAAGAGATACAGGGGAGGAAGAGGAAAAAGACACAGGGTAGGTAAATGGGGGGGGGAGAGACACGAGGGGGGGGGGGAGAAGGGAGCCATAGAAGGGAGGAAGAGACACACAGTGGAGGAGGGGAGAGGCACACAGGGGAGGAGGGTAGAGACACACAGAGGAGAGGCACACAGGGGAGAGACAGACAAGGGAAGAGGGGATAGACAGATCGGAAGAGAGGAGAGACACACAGAGGAGGAGGGGGAGAGACACAGGGGAGTGAGAGAAGGGTGAAGAGACACAGGGGAGTGAGAGAAGGGGAAATAGATACAGTGTAGAGAGAGGAATAGGGAAAATACACAGGGGAGGTAAATGGAGGGAGGGTCATGACGGGGGGGGGGGGGAGAAGGGAGCCAGAGTAGGGAGGAAGAGACACACAGTGGAGGAGGGGGAGAGACACACAGTGGAGGAGGGGGAGAGACACACAGGGGAGGAGGGGGGAGAGAGACACACAGGGGAGGAGGGGGGATAGACACAGGTAAGTGAGAGAAGGGGGAAGAGACACAGTGGAGTGAGAGAAGGGTGAAGAGACACAGGGGAGTGAGAGAAGGGGAAATAGATACAGTGTAGAGAGAGGAATAGGGAAAATACACAGGGGAGGTAAATGGAGGGAGGGTCATGACGGGGGGGGGGGGGAGAAGGGAGCCAGAGTAGGGAGGAAGAGACACACAGTGGAGGAGGGGGAGAGACACACAGTGGAGGAGGGGGAGAGACACACAGGGGAGGAGGGGGGAGAGAGACACACAGGGGAGGAGGGGGGATAGACACAGGTAAGTGAGAGAAGGGGGAAGAGACACAGGGTAGTGAGAGAAGGGAGAAGAGACATGGGGGAGTGAGAAAAGGGGGAAGAGACACAGGGTAGTGAGAGAAGGGGGAAGAGACACAGAGGAGTGAGAGGAGGGGAAAGAGACACAGGAGTGAGAGGTGGGGGAAGAAATACAAGGGAGGGAGAGGAAGAGGGAAAAGACACAGGGGAGGGAAAGGAGGTGGAGAGACACAAAGGAGGGGGAAAAGACACAGAGGAGGAAGAGGGGGTAAGAGACACAAGGAAGGAGGGGGTAAGAGACACAGGTAGGGAGGTGGAAAGAGACACATGGGAGGGAGGGGCGGAGAGACACAAGGGAGAGGGGGAAAAGACACTGGGGAGTGGTAAAGGGACACAGGGAGGGAGGGGCAGGGGAAAGAGACACATGAGAGGGGAAGAGAGACAGGGGAGGAGAAAAGAGATGGGGGAGGAGGAATGACACACATGGGAAGGAGAGGTGGGGAAGAGAGACATGTGAGGGAGAGGAGGGGGGAAAGAGACACAGGGGAGGGGGTAGGAGACAGATGGGAGGTTAGAGGGGGGAAGAGACAAAGGGGAGGGAGAGGTGGGGAAGAGGCACAGGGGAGGGGGAAAGACAGGGGAAGAGACACAAAGGAGGGAGGTGGGGAAGAGACACAGGAGAGGGAGAAGAGACACAGGGGAGGAGGGAACAGACAAAGGGGAGGGAGAGGTGGGAAAGAGACACAGGGGTGGGAGAGGTGGGAAGAGACACAGTGGAGGGGGGAACAGACACAGGGGAGGGGGGACAGGCACAGGGGAGGGAGAAATCGAGAAGAGACACATGAGGAAAAGAGACATGGGGAAGAGACACAGGGGAGTGAGAGGAGGGGGGAAGAAACAGGAGTGAGAGGAGGGGGGAAGAAACGTGAGTAAGAGGAGGGAGGGAAGAGACAGAGGAGTGAGAGGAGGGGGAAGAGACACAGGGGAGGGAGAGGAGCGGGGAAGATACACAGGGGAGGGAAATGGGGGGAAACAAGGGAGATACGAAGGGGGGAGATACACAGGGGAGGGAAATGGGGGGAAACAAGGGAGACACGAGGGAGGGGGATAAAGCACAGGGGAGGGAGAGGGGGAAAGAGACACAGAGGAGGGGGAAAGAGACACAGGAGGGAGGGGGTTAAAAACACAGCGGGGGAAGGAGACACAAGGGAGGGAGAGACGGGGGGAAATGAGACACATGGAGGAAGTAGACAGGGGGAGAGACTCGCAATAAGCGCCAAAGGCTCTCATTGCAAGGCCCGTGATGAGCGCCAAAGACTCTCATCGCAAAGCCAATAAAGTAGAGGGTGGGAGAGGTAGAGGGGGGAGGCTCAAATTGAGCGCCAAAGGAGCACATTGTGAGGCTGTGATGAGCTCCAAAGGCGCTCATCGCAAGGCCAGTAAAGAGCGCAAAAGGCTCTCATCGCGAGGCCAGTAAAGAGCGCAAAAGGCTCTCATTGCGAGGCCAGTAAAGTAGAGGGGTTGGCTCCCATTGTGTGGCAAGCAGCATTGCAAGGCTTAACTTTTTATTCCCTTCATTTTTGACAGGCAAGTCGCTAGTAATAATAATAATAATATTAATGTATTTGTGTTCATTCTCTTAATTAGTGATACAGGAATGTTATAGTAATATATTATAAGTAATATGTAATACAAACCTGTATAAATATCACAATAATCCCCAAGTGTAAGGAACTATTTATTACTAGCGACTTGCCCATCAAAAATTACGGGGCAATAAAATTTTAAGCCATGGCAATGCTGTTTGCCACACAATATAAGGCTTTTGCTCCTCTTTGGGCCTTCGGCGCTCATTGTGAGCCCTGCGCTGAGTGCCTTCAGAGCTCATTGTGAGCCTATCCCCTCGTGTACTTCAATTGTCCGGCTTTGCAACTATCACCTTTTGGCGCTTATCGCGAAGACAGATATATAAGTACAGTGAATTAATAAAGTAATATGAATTAATAAATGAATATACTTTACCTTTTGATATCTAATATGCAGCAATCAATATCCTGAAGAGCTAACAATCTATTTGGATTTTCCTGCATCTGAAAATGTACAGTTGGAGTGTTGATCATCTGAGGAGAAAGTGTCAGCAATGTGGCAAGTGTGCAGTGTAAATAAGCTGTGTGCGCAAGGCCAAACCGTTTTGTTTAGGCGGGTAAGGCGGCATTTTAGAATCCTAATGTTATGAGTTGTAAGTAAGTGTTGTAAAATGTGTTACTTGGCTCGCAAGCATTTTCCGTCCGTCCCTTGTAATGGTATATTTTGTATCTGATACGTTCCTGGCTAACTCGTACGTTCCTGGTGGTGATTTTCGCAGCTGTGTCTTTTAGCCTCGTTTTTAATTTTTTCATCTGTCATTTTTTTTCTCTCTTAGTCGATTTTCAAGTGCCGAAACTTCTTAAATGCGACCTAAATGTGCGTGCAACCTCACTCCCAGACGTTCTGGCTGTCTCCCCGTGCTGTGTGTAATACTTGTTTTTTATGTTTTATTTTTCCGTGTTTTTGGTGTTTCTTGATGTACGCGTTTCGGCCCTTAACTTCATATTTTTTATTTTCCTATGTCCCTATTCCCTCATTCCGCGTTGTTTTTTTCTTAGTCCCGGGGTCCGCATTTGCGACCTGCGGGCTGACGTGGGCGCCTTTGCGAGGTCCGGATTTGTGGACAGAACTGCGGCCCTCGCTTTGCGAGGGACGCAGTTCTGCGAGCTCGCTTTGCTAATTCGCAAAGTGTGACGATGACTCGCAGTTTGACATTTATTATATGTGATTATTTGCCAGTAAACTGTGAGCTCAGCACAGATTGTGCACAGATGCACTCTATGGTCTCTACATGTACATTCACCCACTCACCTCAATCCCCATGGTCTCTACACGTACATTCACCCACTTACCTCAATCCCTATGGACCCTACACATACTCTCACCCACTTAACTCAATCCCCATGGACCCTACACGTACATTCACCCACTTACCTCACACCCTATGGACCCTACACGTACATTCACCCACTTACCTCAATCCCCATGGACCCTACACGTACATTTACCCACTTACCTCACTCCCTATGGACTCTACACGTACATTTACCCACTTACCTCAATTCCTATGGACCCTACACGTACATTCACCAAATACCTCACTTCCTATGGACCGTACACGTACACTCACCCACTTACCTCAATCCCTATGGAGTCTGCACATACATTCACACACTTACCTCAACTCCCTACGGACCTATATGTTCATTTTAATGTAATGTTTTTATTTTAAACTGTATTTTTTATTTTAATTTGTTTTCATTTTATTGTATTAATTTATTTTTAGTAAATTACGTTTTTATTATTTACATACATTTTTAGTTAGGTGTTAAGATATTACAGATTTTTACAGGTACCCCCATGGTAGAGGATTAGGGTACTACGGAAGTCCATAGGGACCCCTATGGTAAAGGACTAATTTTAGATACCATGGGGATCCCTATTGGGGATGGTCGGTAGGGCATTCTAAGTGCCCTCTGAACACTTAGTACAATTTCTTTACTAATATAACCTATCTCAGAAAACGTTGTGCCCATTTTATTAACAGCCTCTAATATTTTATTCCTACTACTATTTAATCTCCATACTCTCAGCATCTGGGTAAGGTCATCCTTTTTCAATGATAATGGATGAAAAGATTAAGCTTATAAAAGAGTATTTGTATCAGCATGCTTAATACTCCACTGTGATCTCATTATTTAACTTTATGTAGATATCGTTATCACTTAATTGATTCAAAATCTCTTTCATATAATCCTCATAACTCATAAGCACTAGGGAACATTTCTTATTTGCTGGTGTAATGACCCCAATGTGCCATTTTATTTTCATTAGCACAATTCCTGATAGAAGACTTTGCACACACAGGAAGTTTGTATCTGCACAGTGGGAAAGTGTCAGTAACTACAGTCGGTGCTCTCCGCAGAGCTAATGGGCAGATTGTTAGTTTACAGAAACATCCACCCAGTAACAGGCATAAAAAATGACAGCTGGCAGCAAGCAATAATTGCATGTAGAAGTTGCAATGTGTAAAGTTTGTGTTTATACAGTATTTGTTTTTTCTTTTAAATAACACTTTGCAGACTATCAGATATAGTTGAACAAATGACCATAATTGATGATAATTGGTATGCACCAGATCACACTGCACTCTATATACATACAGATACAGTTTGCTTCATTTTCATATGATTACAAAATATGCTGTAGGTTCATAAGGAGTTAAATAACTTACACTAAATGAATAGACTAAGCTAAATAATTTTTGACCTTTTATTAACTGAAAATTGGTCTCAGTGCAGTTTAATTGATTATAATTACTATAATAGGTATATACTAACTAATTATTTCCATATAGAAGAATTTTAAAGCTGTCAGACTTTACTCCTGGTGCTTTTTATTTTTTTTCCAACAGATGGATCCGAGATCTGGAGTAACATTGGAAAAGACCACATTTGTAACACAGTAGAAAAAACATTTCCATGTTCGGAATGCGAGAAATTTTTCAGTCAGGCCTCAAATCTTAATAGCCATAAGATGACTCATACAGGAGAAAAACCTTTTCCATTTTCTGAATGTGGGAAATGTTTCCGTCCTCTCAGCTTTTAATATACATAAGATGACTCATACAGCAGAAAAGCTTTTTCTATGTTCTGAATGTGGGAAATGTTTCAGTCATCTCTCAGATCTTAATGAACATAAGAGGACTCATACAGGAGAAAAGCCTTTTCCATGTTCTGAATGTGGGAAATGTTTCAGTCATCTCTCAGCTCTTAATAAACATAAGAGGACTCATACAGGAAAGAAACCTTTTCCATGTTCTGAATGTGGAAAATGTTTCAGTCAGCTCCCAGATCTTAATAAACATAAGAGGACTCATACAGGAGAAAAACCTTTTCCATGTTCTGAATGTGGGAAATGTTTCATTCAGGCCTCACATCTCAAGCGACACATGAGAACTCACACAGGATAAAGCTTTGTTTTATAGATATTTTTAATAAATCAAAGTGATTGTTGAGCCCATTGTCATTAAGAATTACACTTTGTACAGCACAAAAAGAGAGTTTTTTTTATTTTTATAAATATACTGTACTGATACTTTCTAATGGGTTGAACACACCTCTTTGCACTAAATGTAACTATACAACGGTCATTATAAATGTGAAAAACATTACATCTAAAGATATTTTTTAATTGATTAAGAATTGACTTAGATATTTAATCATATATCACCCTCATCCACTGTTCCCTCTAAGCTGTGCCACTAAACATGGAGTGCACACAGATCCCTAGGGCGATATTTAATCTTAGTTTTCCCAATTAACTTTTTCCACACTAGGAGAAATAGATCTCCATTGACCCTTTTCCTTTTGCCGGTGTTCCCTTTGAGATAGCGCTGGTGGGCGGAGAAACTCGATAGGGCAAGTCTGGTGCTGATGTCAGATGTCGACGTCCGACATTAGCTTGCTCTCTCAAAGCATCAGAGTCATTCACCCTTCCATGCTGTGTAAACAACATTTCAATGTGTGCACAAAACAAATCAAAGAATCACACAGGACAAAAGGAAAAGGGTCAATGGAGATCTATTTCTCCCTGGGTGGAAACAATTAATTGGGAAAACGTTATAAGCACATAACAAAGAAAGGAATCATACATTGCAAAATGAAATGGATAAAGGGTCAATGGAGATCTATTTCTTAATGAGTGGAAAAAGGTTCATGGGAAAACTAAAATTAAATATCCACCTGTAGTGAATAAGAAATGAATGTTCTTTCATATGGAATTAGTACGTGATGCCACCAGGCTGGTGGAGATAGAGACTGAGTACTTGGTGGGAACAAAGAACAGAATCTGTGGTTAAATGACTGAAGATATTTAGAATATCTAAAGGAGTTACTATTTAGTAAAAATAGTGCACTTTTATGGTATACTATGGCCTTGATTCAATTGAGCTGTCGTTGTTTACAGGGGCCAGTAAACTAATTTGCTGTTCAATTGGCGTCTTTTTTTTGCGAACTACAAACAATCTACGGGTTACAGGCTTAAAATCCCTGCGGTTGTAAAAATAGTTACTTACAACCCATCTAAGCGTTTGATCTTTTAAGCTCGCAACAGTTACAATCGCAAAATCGCTATTCAATTGCTACAGTTCCTCAAGCCCGCAAATATTTTCACACCCGTAAATGTAGAAGGAAATCCAACGGGTACCTGATAGGACACACAAGGGGGTTTCACCCCTGTTCGTAGCACTGTAAATTCAAATAAAAAATCAATACTACACTTTAAAAGACGGGTAAAGTGATGAAATACATTAGAATTAATTGCACAACAGCCTCAAGCTCGTAAATCTGCAATCATAAATTATTTTTTTATGTGTATTTTTGGTTGTATATCAATTTTAGGAATCAATGAGTTAATACATATCAGGCCACCCACATGGACTAGAACATTTCCTTCATTCATTTTATTATTGTGTACATTGCAGGATTGCGAGTCTGATCGCGTATCGGGCTCCTAAATTCTAATTGATTGACATGTAACCTCCATCTTTTACTGATGTCATGATGTCGGTCTCATTTTCTATTGGCTGTTACTAATTCAGTAGTTACGGCCTTCCTTAATTGATCATGTTCACACTCTGAAATGCTACTCATGATTGCATGGTTTACGGGTTATGCTTTCGGCCTGTAAGTTGCGGGCTTGTTCAATTGAATCGCTCTGTAATTGTAGCAAATTTCAGTTGAATAAGGCTTTATGTAAGTTATGTTTAAGTATGCTCTGATATATGGACTAATACCCGCCACAGCTATCATCATTAAAACACTTAAAATGAATACAGTATAAAAGCCATTACTGTATAATTACTCCCACCCTAATTCACAACTCAATCCTATAAAAATGAACAGAGTGATAGTGAAGTAAAAGATCACTCTTATTGACATGATTACAGCAATCCGAACCCTCAAGCAACCAGAAAAAAATAGAATCATGTACTTTAAATACAAATTAAGATTTACAGGGCTCAACAAATGCCAGGAGCCAGGTTATGATGCCACAAAATGCTTACAGGTACCTAAATTTCATCCACTGTACGTCTCTGCAATTTGATTTTATCTGGAAGTAGAAAGGCATGAGTGACTGAGCCAGGGCAGTGTTAGGGTTACATACCCCGGGCATGAGTGACTGAGTCAGGGCAGTGTTAGGGTTACATTCCCCGGGCATGAGTGACTGAGCCAGGGCAGTGTTAGGGTTATATTCCCCGGGCATGAGTGATTGAGTCAGGGCAGTGTTAGGGTTACATACCCCGGGCATAAGTGACTGAGCCAGGGCAGTGCCGGCGTTACATTCCCCGACATGAGTGACTGAGCCAGGTCAGTGTTGGCGTTACATTCCCCGGGCATGAGTGACTGAGTCAGGGCAGTGTTGGCGTTACATTCCCGTGGGCATGAGAGAGACAGAGGAGGAGAAAATGGGAGAGAAAGAGGATGGGTGGGACAGATGGGGAAGAGACAGAGGGGGGAGAGGATGGGAGATATAGAAAGGGGGGAGATGATGGGAGAGACAGAGGTGGGAGATGATGGGAGAAACAAAGGGGGGAGAGGATGGGGAGACAGAAAGTGGGAGGATGGGAGGGACAATGGGGGGAGAGGATGGGAGAGATAGAGGGGGGAGATGATGGGAGAGACAGAGGGGGGAGAGGATGGTAAAGACAGAGGGGGAAGATGATGGGAGAGACGAGAGGTGAGAGTATGGGAGAGACAGGGGAGAGGATTGGAGAGATAGAAAGGCGTGAGATGATGGGAGAGACAGAGGGGGGAGGTGATGGGAGAGGCAGAGAGGTGAGAGTATGGGAGAGACAGAGGGGGAGGATGAGAGAGACAGAGGGGGAGATAATGGAAGAGACACAGTATGGGTGGGACAGAGGGGGGAGAGGATGGGAAAGACAGAGGGTGAGATGATGGGAGAGACAGAGAGGTGAGAGTATGGGAGAAACAGGGGAGAGGATGGGAGAGATAGAAAGGGGGGAGATGATGGGAGAGACAGAGGGGGAGATGATGGGAGAGACAGAGAGGTGAGAGTATGGGAGAGGCAGGGGAGAGGATGGGAGAGATAGAGAGGGGGCTGATGATGAGAGAGACAGAGGGGGGGATGATGGGAGAGACAGAGAGGTGAGAGTATGTGAGAGACAGTGGAGAGGATGGGAGAGATAGAAAGGGGGAGATGATGGGAGAGACAGAGGGGGGAGATGATGGGAGAGATAGAGAGGTGAGAGTATGGGAGAGACAGAGAGGGGAGAGGATGGGAGAGACAGGGGAGAGGGTGGGAGAGATAGAAAGGGGGCTGATGATGGGAGAAACAAAGGGGGGAGAAGATGTGAAAGACAGAGAGGTGAGAATATGGGAGAGACAGAGGGGGAGAGGATGGGAGAGATAGAAAGGGGGCTGATGATGGGAGAAACAAAGGGGGAGAGGATGTAAAAGACAGAGAGGTGAGAATATGGGAGATACAGGATGGGAGAGGATGGGAGAGATAGAAAAGGGGGGATGATGAGAGAGACAGATGGGGAGAGGGCAGGATAGACAGAGAGGGGAAATGATTATTGACAAAGAGGGGAGATTAAGAGAGAAAAGAAGGGGAAGAATCATTTCCCATCCTCTCTCCTGTCATCCCCTTCTCTGTTTCAGCCTCCAGCAACCATCCTGTAACTTCTCCTCAGGCTTTTCCTCACACTGCTTTCTCTGCCCTCCCTCCCTGCCCCACTCCCACCCACCCTTGCGTTCTCTCAATTTATAGATACCCACCTGACTTTCACCTGCTCACTCAGCATCACCTGCTTCAAATTAATTAATTTAATACAGAAAAAAAAAAAAAAATATATCCATATATATATATATATATTTATATATATATATTTATTTATAAATAAATATATATTTATAGTACACACAACCCAGCTACTCTCCCATCTCAGTCGCTAACAATTTTTCTTTTTACTTTCTCACCTTTATCTTATCTACTCCCCACACCTACACACTGTGTCGAAATGCTCTCTCACTTTTTTCTCCTCCTCTTCTTCTACTGCCTCTCTCTCAGACTATCATTTGCAGTCTCTCCATATCACACCCCCAATACTATAACCATCTCCCCTACCTTGCTCTCCTTTCCTCTTCTCTGCTCCCATGAACTACTCTCCCTCCTCCAATCACAATCTCATCCCCTCCCCAGCACTCATAAGCAGAAACATCACTGTAAGTCCCACTCCCATATTCTCTCACTCCCTTCTCCTGGCTGCTTGAGACATATCCTCTAATCCAGGTCCCTCACTCATTTCTACCTGCTTTTAGCCACGCTCTTCTCCAAGGGCAGAAAATACCAGAAAAACACAGAATTTGATACCCATCACTTGTCACAAACCCTCCACTCTACCTTTCTCCTGCGCTCTCTGGAACGCACAATCTATCTGCAATAAACTCACTTTCACTCACAACCTTTTCATTACCAACTCCCTGAATCTACTGACTCTCACTGAAACCTGGCTCTCCCCTTCAGACACTGCCTCTCCTGCAGGACTCTCGCAGGGTGGTTTTCACCTCAGTCACACACCTAGACCTGGAAACAAACAAGGTGGTGGTGTGGGTGTATTACTTTCTTCTCGTTGCACATATCACCTCATACCCCCTGTCCCATCCCTCCAATTTTCATCTTTTGAAGCTCATACTATCCGCCTCTTCTCTCCTATCCCTCTACGTGTTGCTGTAATCTATCGCCCACACTTTCTTTCCTCCAACATTCCCACACTGATACTTGGTGACTTCAACATTGCCATTGACACCCCCACTTCCCCAGCAGCCGCCAAACTACTTGCACTCACCTCTTCCCTCGGCCTCTCACAACTTACAGATTCTTCAACTCACCATAATGGACACTCTCTTGACCTTATTTTCACCAATATTAGCCATACCTCCAATCCAGTCATCCACCCTTTCCCTCTATCTGACCATCACCTCCTTACCTTCAACCTCACCACATCTTCCTACCATCGCTGTTATTCAACCCCAGCCACAATAACCCACAGAAACATGCTAGCACTCGACCCTACACAGCTCTCCACTGTGCTCCAACCTCTTTTCAGCACTATCACCAACGTCAACTGCCCTGACACTGCCACCTCACACTACAACTCTACTCTCTCTTCCACCCTTGACACCCTTTCCCCCATAACTACACGCAGACGCCCTCAATCTCATCCACAACCATGGCACACTACACACACACACGTTACATTCAGAAGTGCTCCCGCACTGCTGAACAGCTATGGAGGAAATCACGCTCCACAGCAGATTTCCTTCACTACAAGTTTATGCTACGTTCCTACTCTTCTGCCCTCAACCTGGCCAAACAGCACTACTTCACATCACTAATATCATCTCTGTCCTCCAACCCCAAATGTCTGTTTGCCACTTTCAATACTCTCCTGCGCCCACCACCTCCCCCCATCCCTTCCTATCTCACGGCTGAAGACTTTGCCAGCCATTTTACACATAAAATTCAATCTATCCGCAATGAACTCTCCTCTCATCGTGGCTCACACATTCCACCCTCTCAACTAACCAACAACACCCAATCTACTCCCCTCCCCATTCCCACAGCCACTTTAAACTACTTTACCGCTGCAACAGAGGATGAAGTCTCCATCCTAATATCATCCTCTCACCTCACTACCTGTCCTTCGGATCCTATTCCATCTCAGCTCATCCCTCCCCTCTCTACTACACTAATCCCAGCTCTCACACACATCTTCAACCCTTCCCTAAACACTGGCACGTTTCCATCATCTCTAAAACATGCCATGATTACACCCACTCTCAAGAAACCCTCATCCGATTCTGAAGTTGCATCTAACTATCGCCCTATTTCTCTACTTCCCCTGGCTTCCAAACTGCTGGAGCGGCTCGTCTATAACCGCCTTACCAGTTTCATCTCCTCTAACTCTCTTCTGGACACCTGCCAATCCAGATTTCGGCTCCAACACTCCACAGAGACAGCCCTCATAAAAGTTACCAATGACCTGCTCACCGCCAAGTCTCAAGCAAAACTTTTCCATTTTGCTTTTTGTGGATCTCTCTGCCGCCTTTGATACAGTTGACCATCCACTTCTACTCCACATTCTCTCCTCCCTCGGCATTCGAGACACTGCTCTCTTGTGGTTCTCATCATACCTCCAAAAACGATCATTTAGTGTCTTCTTCTCCGGCACATCATCTTCTCCTCACCCCCTGTCTATTGGCATACCCCAAGGATCAGTCCTAGGCCCCCTCCTCTTCTCCATCTACACATCCTCACTCGGCACCCTAATAAACTCTTTTGGGTTCCAGTACCATCTCTATGCAGATGACACCCAAATCTACCTCTCAGCACCAGATCTATCCCCGTCTCTTCTAGCACACGTCTGCCTCTCTAGTATATCCTCTTGGATGTCCGCCCACCATCTGAAACTCAACATGTCTAAGACTGAACTCTTAATCTTCCCACCCTCTAATACAGCTTCAATTCCTCACATTTCTCTCTCTGTCAACAATGCCATCATCACTCCCACCTCCCAAGCCCGTTGTCTCGGGGTTCTACTGGACCCTGCCCTCTCTTTCATCCCACACATACAGTCTCTGACAAAAATCCTGTCTTTTCCATCTAAAAAACATATCCAAAATATGCCATTACCTTACATAATACACTACTAAGATTCTAATACACTCTCTCATCATTTCTCGTCTTGACTATTGCAATTTGCTCCTTGTTGGCCTGCCCATCACTCGCCTCTCCCCACTTCAATCCATAAAGAATGCCTCCGCCAGAGTCATCTTCTGTTCACATCTTCAGTATCGGCAGCTCCTCTTTGTCAATCACTTCACTGGCTTCCCTTAGCCTCCAGAATAAAGTTTAAAATCTTGACCCTAACTTATATAGCCCTAAACAACAGCGCACCCCCATACATCTCTGCTCTCATCTCCAAATACTCCCCCACACGCCCTCTTCGTTCTTCTAATGACCTTCTTCTTTCTACCATTCTTGTCACCTCCTCGCACTCCCTCCAGGACTTTTCACGTGCTGCCCCTATTGTCTGGAACTCCTTGCCTCGCTTCACTAGACTATCCTCCTGCCTTAAATCCTTCAAAACTTCAATAAAAATTTCAACCTTTAGATTGTAAATCTGCGAGTTTCAATCCTGCAAGGTGCTTTAGGGAAAGCGCTATGGAGACCGGATTCCAAGCTCAAAGACAGGGCCATCCATTCATTGTGATGTGTGAATCTTGAACTTGTCATTTCCTGTAACTTAACTTATATACATCGCTATGGAATGTGTTGGCGCGTTACAAATAAAAGATATTAATAAATAATAATAATACCTTGTGAGGACTCAAGCCCTTTTGCTACCAATAACAAAGTCTCTAATGGCATCACCTTGTATTCGGGACGAGATGGTAATAAACCTTTCCTGATGGATTCTCTCAATCCCTCCACAAAGGCTGCTCCCAGCATCTGAGCATGTATCTTGTTATACAAGCTGAAACCCAAATCAGAAAACACTTGTGTAAGTCTGGAATGATATATTTCCACTGACTCTGTCTTATCCTTTGTAATATCCGACAAATTAATTGCCTGATCTGCTAGTTTATCTGTAGCCCATGCCTTTATTATACCTTTATTAATATTATACCAGACATGTAGTCAGTATCAGTAGACAATTCAGTATCTGACAAACTTTTCTCCATAATAGGCCAAAAAGCAACTCCAGCTTTAATCTCACAAAGACTATTCAAATCTCTCCATGCTGCAGCATAAGCTTTCTGAATCTGCTCTATTCTTCTATAAAAAAGCATTGGCTGTTTCTCTAAATTTGGTAACGTTTTTACCACGGACGAAGCTTGTGACGGAGTGAATGCAACATACATTGTGGGAGCCCCCTCTGTATTAAACATATTATCAAAATTTCCAGTAAGAGGTGGTGCTTTCACTCTTCTTTTATTCTGTGAATCACACTCTGATCGTGACTGTAAGTCTGTGTCTTTATGGCCCTCTGCATGTGATGTAGATGTATTATTTGCAGCACATTGGGCAGTAACAGTCTGAATAACACTCATGGGTATCTATAACGTTTGAGGTGGTTGCTCTATATTGGGCATGATTGGCAAGGGTGTGTAACAGGTCCTGTCTGCTTTAAGAACGGGATATAAGGGCGTATATGGAAGGGAGGTGTGTGTTTGCACAGTGGGATTAACTGTAGGCGTGTTGTTAGTTCCCTTTCCCTGCCCATTACATTGTAACATGTGTTTTTTTTTTTATATTTTACTTCTTTTGTGTTACAGAGAGCATAGTACATGTCTCTGGCAATTGCCTTGGCTACCCTGTACCACGCCTCCACACATGATATTAAACCATTATCTTTCAACAATCCTTTCTTTTCTTTCAACATTTTATGCCATTTCTCTGCTTGAAATCTTCCCTCAACACTGCTCATAAGACCACAAATTATGTGTATCTTTTTGGCTTTCTTAACAGCTTCATGACCCTCTCTCTCTCTCTCACAATTTCACGGGCCAGCTTGCCATGACTCGGCTTCTCTAAATTCTGTCCCATTTTTACGTCAATGTCAGACAGAAACACTTTGTATTCAGAGACCGATATCACAGAGAGAGAGAGAGCAGCAGCACAGCGTAGCAAGATCAAGCAGAGGAAAGAGGGCGAAGCTTAGAAATGGGTTGCTCTATTATGATCGACCGTTATAGGCTGACTAGACCTAAACGTTCTCTCTGAACATAGACCATCACAGGGTTTGCCCTCTGAAGACTAGGTGGGTGGTGTGTGACTAGTTCAAAGTACAGAGTGTTTTAGTAAGAAGTTATGAATGCACAGAAACTTCAGACAAAATATTTCAACATTGTATAACCAATTAGAGAATAAGAAAGACGGAAATTCAAGGTGTTATTGATGCCTGTCGTGCTCAACTGCCACAAATTTTTGGTTTGTGCGTCTTCCATAAACACAGGCAAGTCACAGGATTGGCCCTTCGGAGACTAGGTGGGTATGACCACTCACTACCAAAAGTGGATAGTTTTTATATATGTATATATATATATATATATATATATATTTAAAAGACCACAGAAATATGCAAACTGTTACATGCAATGCATTCAAACAAAATAATCTCCCATTACATTGCAGGTCTTATGGAGATTTCCTTCTTAGTTAAACAGTCCGAAAAACCACACACCTATCCGTAGTGTGTATACTGACGCCTCTGATTATTGTTACATTGTTGTGTTTGTTACACAACCAATTCTCAGAGTCTGCGTTCGTATATATACTTATACTCTTAGGGGTACGTCTACAGTCCTAAGGTACTGTTTTCTTTGAGATACCTACTGTTCCATTTGAGGTACCGTCTCAAAGTCTAACTTAATGTATATATCTTAAACTGTTTACTTTTGAAATCAATCTCCTCCCGGGACACACATACTTTCACGCACCAATCACACAAACATTTACTTCACGTACTGTAATCACCTTAAACAAATTCAACAACAACTTTCCATGAACAGAAACATGAAACATGACAGTTATTTCATTTACTGTACAAAATTCAGACGACCTTAAAACATTGGCATAGAAAGAATTCTCTTAACTAAGATACGTCCTTAAAAGAATTCATCGGGACAAGAGGGGGGAAATTATTTTCACTGTACGCTCTGACCTTCCCTGTCACAAAATTCACTGCTACAGTCTTAAAGGTACAGAGGAAAGATTTCTAAGCTGCATTTCTCACTTATATTGCAAACAATATTAAGGATATTATTCAGTATGGATATTTCTTCAAAGTAGACCCTGGGCAAGTAATTTACCTGTACTTTTGGTGCCTTCCAGTAGCAGACGCAGACAAAGAGACAAAAACACAGAGGCAGTACATATATGCAAGGTTTTAATACATTAACCTTACCATATATTAGAGTTGATCAGACTCCTTTCTGCCACTGCAGACACGTCTCAAAGTCTTCCTTTGGTCGGCTTCCTTTTGGTCTGAACCCAGGGTCCCTGTTCGGGCACCATATTGATTTGGAAGCATAAATAATCCCATAGTAATATCTGTTCCTGGCCAAATTATCTGTCTGTTGGACATATGTGCACACAGAGACAAGAATTTACACAGACACAGAGTTCTGGTATAAAGCTTCTTGTATATTGCCCAACGAACCCCCCCAAATACAACATAGAAACTTATATGGTATAAGTTTATCAGATATAACAATCATACGACTCATTGTCAGACAGTGAGTTATTTGATTGGTTGACAAAGTAGGAAGGGTCCTTCCATATTTGGTCTCTGATGTTAATGTCGTTATGGTCAGGTTAGGTGAAGCTTCTGATTGGCTCTGGAAGGCGGCGGGGATCATATCCTTATTTGGTCACGGATGTTAATGTCATCTGGGAGCTCCCGGATATAGTGTAAATGTCATCTTAGGATTCCCAGGACATGACTCAGTAGCCATCTTAGGACTCTCAGGATTCGGCTTCGGTCACCATCTTAGGACTCTTGGAAAATAAAGACTAAAAGTAATTAGTGCCTTATCTTATGATATAATGTAAGGAAAAGGAATGCAGCATGGAAATAATATACATTTTTATGAATTTCGTCCACAACAGTTGGAATGTGATGAAAAGAGAGAGAGAGATTGGATGGGGTGAAAGAGGGATAATGATAAGGAAGATTCGTGGGGGAGAAGAGGCTAGGAGAGAGAGGATGGAGGGAAAAAGAGAGGATGAGGACTTCTAATTTTTTTGAGTATGTGTATGCTAAAAAATTCTGTTGTGCAACATTTTGCAAGGAGAGTAAGTCAGGTGATCAATGTTATTGTGTCTTAAGCTCACTAGCATACATTGCTTGAAATTTAGCATTTGTTTACAATATAACAGAGTATGGGTTAAGAAATTTAGCAATGTTTTACATGTAAATATAGATTTATTACTCACACTAAGTGATTCAATTCGCTTCCACATGTAACTGGAATTTAACCTTCTTAATTGTATATACATAATATTGGGTGAACTCTTTTCACAATGCTGCAGAGCTATTGAGTTTACAATAGATCTTAATCTCCTTTTATAGTACAGTAGACTCCCAGTTAACTGGCACCCATGGAGATTGATAGGTGCCGGATAAATGTAGTTTCTGGTTGCTTGAGAGTTACATAATAAAGAGGCCTAGATTAGCTGCACATAGGATGCTCTGCTAAGTATATGTGTCAGTGAGTGCTGCTCTAGCAGCAGCTTTCACTCCTCACTTACACACAGGTACATTCGGCTGGAGGGTGCAGTGCTGAACCCGGGGAATGTAATGCCAACAACTGCCCTGGCTCAGACACTCATGCCCAGGGAATGTAAACCTAACACTGCACTGACTCAGTCACTCATGCCCAGGGAATGTAAACCTAACACTGCCCTGGCTCAGTCACTCATGCCCGGGGTATGTAACCCTAACACTGCCCTGGGTCAGTCACTCATGCCCAGGAAATGTAACGCCAACACTGCCCTGGCTCAGTCACTCATGCCCGGGGTATGTAACCCTAACACTGCACTGACTCAGTCACTCATGCCCGGGGAATGTAACCCTAACACTGCCCTGGCTCAGTCACTCATGCCCGGGGTATGTAACCCTAACACTGCCCTGGCTCAGTCACCCATGCCCGGGGTATGTAACCCCAACACTGCCCTGACTCAGTCACTCATGCCCAGGGAATGTAACGCCAACACTGCCCTGGCTCAGTCACTCATGCCCGGGGTATGTAACGCCAACACTTTTCTTCTGGTAGCTTGAGGGTTTCGATTGCTGTAATCATGTCAATAAGAGTGATCTTTTACTTCACTATCACTCTGTTGCTTTTGATAGGATTGAGATGTGAATTAGGGTGGGAGTAATTATACAGTAATGGCTTTTATTTAAAAATGACAGCAATAAAAATTGAAGCCTGGCAATGCTGGTTGCCACAAAATGGGAGCCTCCCCCTTTACTTTACTGGCCTCGAGATGAGCACCTTTGGCGCTCATCATGGGCATTGCAATGAGGGCCTTTGGCGCCTATTGTGAGCTTCTCCCCTCTACCCCTCCCACCCTCGACTTTATTGGCTTAGTGATGAGGGCCTTTGGCGCTTATTGCGAGTCTCTCCCCGTCTACTTACTCCCTTGTGTCTCATCCCCGCCCCTTGTGTCTCCTTTACCCCCTGTGTTTTTAACCCCCGTCCCACCTATGGGTCTCTTTCCCCATCCCGTGTCTCTTTCACCCCTCTCCCTCCCCTGTCTCTTCCCCCCTCTCCTGTGTGTCTTTCTCTGTCCCCCCCTCTGTCTCTTCCCGCCTCCATTGTGTCTCTTCCCCCCATTTCCCTCCCCTGTGTATCTTCCCCCCTCCTCTCACTTCTGTCTCTTCCCCCCTCCTCTCACTCCTGTGTCTTTCCCCCTCCTCTCACTCCTGTCTCTTGCCCCCTCCTCTCACTCCCCTGTCTCTTCCCCCCTCCTCTTAATTCCCTGTGTCTCTTCCCCCTCCTCTCAGTCCCTTCTCTTCCCCCCTCCTCTCACTTCCCTGTGTCTCTTCCCCCTCTTCTCCTTCCCCGTGTCTCTTCCCCAGCTCTCCCTCTCCTGTGTCTGTTCCCCCTCTCCCTCCCCTGTGTTCCTTTCCCCCTTCCCTGTGTCTCTTCCCCCCCCCCCCCCTGTGTCTCTTTCACCCTCCCCTGTGTCTCAGTCTCCATTTGACATTTACGGGTGTGAAAATATTTGCGGGCTTGAGGAACTGTTGCAATTCAATAGCAATTTTGTGATTGTAACTGTTGCGAGCTTGAAATATCAAAGGCTTAGATGGGTTGTAAGTTACTATTTTTACAACCGCAGGGATTTTCAGCCTGTAACCCGTAGATCGTATGCAGCTTGCAAAAAGACGCCAATTGAACAACAAATTAGTTTACGGGCTCCTGTAAACGATAGCTCAATTGAATTAAGGCCATAGTATACCATAAAAGTGCACTATTTTTACTATTTGTTCTTACCAAGTACTCAGTCTCTATCTCCACCAGCCTGGTGGCATCACGTACTAATTCCATATGAAAAAACATTCATTTCTAATTCCCTACAGGTGGATATTTAATTTATTTTTCCCATGAACCTTTTTCCACCCATTAAGAAATAGATCTCCATTGACCCTATATACATTTCATTTTGCAATGTATGATTCCTTTCTTTGTTATGTGCTTATAACGTTTTCACAATTAATTGTTTCCACCCAGGGAGAAATAGATCTCCATTGACCCTTTTCCTTTTGTCCTGTGTGATTCTTTGATTTGTTATGTGCACACATTGAAATGATGTTTACACAGCATGGAAGGGTGGATGACTCTGATGCTTTGAGAGAGCAAGCTAATGTCGGACGTCGACATCTGACATCAGCACCAGATTTGCCCTATCGAGTTTCTCCGCCCACCAGCGATATCTCAAAGGGAGCACCGGCAAAAGGAAAAGGGTCAATGGAGATCTATTTCTCCTAGTGTGGAAAAAGTTAATTGGGAAAACTAAGATTACATATCCCCCTAGGGATCTGTGTGCACTCCATGTTTAGTTGTGTACGCTCATCTCAGGGTATTTGTGCGCGCGCACAGCTTAGAGGGAACAGTGGATGAGGGTGATATATGATTAAATCAAGCAATATCTAAGTCAATTCTTAATCAATAAAAAATAACTTTATTGACATTTATGAGTCTTTCAGTACATAAAAGCATAGTTTTTTTTATTTTCAAGCCCTTTAAACTCATTGCTTTGTTTGATGAAACAAATGTACATAGAAAATAGGAAAATGAATGGAAGGGGCTATTAAGGTTAAAAAATATATAAAGATTATATAAAAAATATATATAGCTTAGTTTACTGGTCCACAAATGTATTATGAGTGCTCAGCATGATGGTGTAAAGCAAAGTCTATACGTTCTGGATCCCTTAAATCGAAAGGTTATTGGTAACAAAGCAAAAAAGCAGCAATGCACAGTCCAGCATCATATCATGTATTGTAATAATACAAGCTGATACATTAGTACAACTTACTGCTCCATTAACGTGATTTACAACTCAGATATCCATAGATCTTTATGAGCTTGCTAACGTTTTTAATTACTTACATTTATATGATTTAAGTAGAATTGCATGATGTGTCATGTTGATATGTAATGGCGGACTCATGTTAAACCCTTACCCACATCCCATACATACAACTGGTCTTTATCTTGTGTGAGTTTCTTGTGTCATTTCAAATCTTACTGAAACATTGTCTTGTGTGAGTTTCAGATCATGCAAATGGTGTTTATGTGTCGCTTGAGATATGAGGCCCGACTGAAACATTTCCCACATTCAGAACATGAAAAAGGCTTTTCTCCTGTATGAGTCCTCTTATGGATATTAAGAGCTGAGACCTGACTGAAATATTTCCCACATTTAGAACATGGAAAAGGTTTTTCTCCTGTATGGGTCCTCTTATGTTTATTAAGATCTGAGACCTGACTGAAACATTTCCCACATTCAGAACATGGAAAAGGTTTTTCTCCTTTATGAGTCATCTTATGTCTATTAAGAGCTGAGAGATGACTGAAACATTTCCCACATTTAGAACATGGAAAAGGCTTTTCTCCTGTATGAGTCATCTTATGTTTATTAAGATCTGAGACCTGACTGAAACATTTCCCACATTCAGAACATGGAAAAGGTTTTTCTCCTTTATGAGTCATCTTATGTCTATTAAGAGCTGAGAGTAGACTGAAATATTTCCCACATCCAGAACATGGAAAAGGCTTTTCTCCTGTATGAGCCATCTTATGTGTATTAAGAACTGAGACGACTGAAACATTTCCCACATTCAGAACATGGAAAAGGCTTTTCTCCTTTATGAGTCATCTTATGTCTATTAAGAGCTGAGAGTAGACTGAAATATTTCCCACATTCAGAACATGGAAAAGGCTTTTCTCCTGTATGAGTCATCTTATGTATATTAAGAACTGAGAGACGACTGAAACATTTCCCACATTCAGAACATGGAAAAGGTTTTTCTCCTGTATGGGTCCTCTTATGTCTATTAAGAGCTAAGAGTAGACTGAAACATTTCCCACATTCAGAACATGGAAAAGGCTTTTCTCCTGTATGAGTCCTCTTATGTCTATTAAGAGCTGAGAGATGACTGAAACATTTCCCACATTCAGAACATGGAAAAGGCTTTTCTCCTGTATGAGTCATATTATGTTTATTAAGATCTGAGAGCTGACTGAAACATTTCCCACATTCAGAACATGGAAAAGGCTTTTCTCCTTTATGAGTCATCTTATGTCTATTAAGAGCTGAGAGTAGACTGAAATATTTCCCACATTCAGAACATGGAAAAGGCTTTTCTCCTGTATGAGCCATCTTATGTGTATTAAGAACTGAGAGACGACTGAAACATTTCCCACATTCACAACACCGAAAAGGTTTTTCTCCTGTATGGGTCCTCTTATGTATATTAAGAGCTGAGGCCTGACTGAAACATTTCCCGCATTCAGAACACGGAAAAGGTTTTTCTCTTGTATGAGTCATCTTATGTCTATTAAGAGCTGAGGCCTGACTGAAACATATACCGCATTCAGAACACGGAAAAGGTTTTTCTCCTGTGTTACAAATGTGGTCTTCTCCAATGTTACTCCAGATCTCGGATCCATCTGCTGAAAAAAAAAAAAAAAAAAAACAACAGGAGTAAATTCTGACAGCTTTAAAATTCTTCTACATGGAAATAATTAATTAGTATATACCTATTATAGTAATTATAATCAATTAAACTGCACTGAGACCAATTTGCAGTTAATAAAAGGTCAAAAATTATTTAGCTTAGTCTATTCATTTAGTGTAAGTTATTTAACTCCTTATGAACATACAGCATATTTTGTAATCATATAAAAAAATTAAGCAAACTATGTCTGACTGTTTATAAAGAGCAGTGTGATCGGTGCATACCAATTATCATCAATTATGGTCATTTGTTTAACTATGTCTGCAAGGTGTTATTTAAAAGAAAAAACAAATGTATAAACACAAACTTTACATATTGCAACTTCTACATGCAAGTATTGCTTGCTGCAGGCTGTCATTTTTTATGCCTGTTACTGGGTGGGTGTTTCTGTAAACTAACAATCGGCCCATTAGCTCTGTCTATACATTGTGAGGTAAGTGGGTGAGTGTATATGTAGGGTCCATGGGGATTGAGGTAAGTGGGTGAGTGTACGTGTAGGGTCCATCGGGATTGAGGTAAGTGGGTGAGTGTACGTGTAGGGTCCATCGGGATTGAGGTAAGTGGGTGAATGTACGTGCAGAGTCCATAGGGAGTGAGGTAAGTGGAATGAATGTACATGTAGAGTCCATAGGGATTGAGGTAAGTGGGTGAATGTACGTGTAGAGTCCATAGGGAGTGAGGTAAGTGGGCGAGTGTACGTGTAGGGTCCATGGGTATTGAGGTAAGTGGGTGAGTGTACATGTAGAGTCCATAGGGATTGAGGTAAGTGGGTGAATGTACGTGTAGAGTCCATACGGAGTGAGGTAAGTGGGTGAGTGTACGTGTAGGGTCCATGGGGATTAAGGTAAGTGGGTGAGTGTACATGTAGGGTCCATAGGGAGTGGGGTAAGTGGGTGAATGTATGTGTAGAGTCCATGGGGATTGAGGTAAGTGTGTGAATGTACATGTAGAGACCATAGAGTGCATCTGTGCACAATCTGTGCTCAGCTCACAGTTTACTGGCAAATAATAATCACACATAATAAATGTCAAACTGCGAGTCATCGTCACACTTTGCGAGCTAGCAAAGAGAGGGCCGCAGTTCTGGCCGCTAAGGCTCCCACATCAGCTGCAATAAGCCAAAGGCTCATTGCAGGCCGCAAATGCGGACCCCGGGACTTAGAAAAAAAACAATAACGCAGAAGGAAATAGGGACTTATAAAAAATAAAAAATATAAAGTTAACGGCCGAAATGCCTTCTCTAAAAAACACCAAAAACACCGAAAAATAAAAACAAAACATAAAAAACAAGCATCACACACAGCAGTTAGTAGTTGCACTTTGTATAAATTGATTTATGTAATTCAATTCATTCTATATTAATTTAAAGCAGCAATTTATTCTATTATTATTATTATTAAACCTTGGCAGTGCTATCATTTATAATTGAGCATCGCCTGGTTAAATAATTGTGGTTTTCCATTATATTGATTATCAGTCTTACACATTTACAATAGGGACTGTATTTACTTTAATTTTTTTCTATACGTTGTGATTCTGTTTTAACTGGACTACAATAAAACTGTATTTTATATTTGATAGTGATTGGTAATTTTCTTATATATTTGAAGTTTATCTCTCATCTCTAAGGAGTTGCCACTCTAAGGAGTTATTATTATCACTCACCTGTACAGGGATCTGAATGGGTTTCCATCTGGTGAATAGACTTCTCATCTCTCTCATATTCTCCGTCCTCATTAATTAAGTCAGGATATAGATCTCCATCTTGGGGTCCTGTTAGTCACAAGAGAGAGAAGCCCCTCTGGATTTGTACAGATTTACACAACTATCTGACATAAATAAATACAGAAACAGACCCCGGGTGTAAATATACAGACTGAGGTTTCATAGTTTTACTAATTACCAGTTTATGACTAATGTGAGAATCTCTGTATATAAAAACACAATAAACTAATTTAATAAATTCACCAATATAACTTCACTAGGAAATTGCCCCACAATGCGAGGCGCTCATTGCTGCGCGAGGGCCACAAAGCGTGACCAACATCGTAAGCATTCAGGACACTGACAACTATATATGTGAATGTGAATTATCCCGTACATTTACTGTGTGCATGTGTTAGACATTAAGTTATAGACTGATATTAGTAATGATTGGCCAGTACTAAATTCTAGACCCTCCCCCCACCCTTATCAAGCTCTCTGAGCTATCCATTACGATACTGAGTTGCACAAACAATGCTGTATATCTCGAGAATTATGTACTACAGAGATAAATAGCTATTGCAATGTATAGACAGTTTTGAATTCTCTTTAAGATAAAATAAACATATTGTTAGGGTGACAGTGTGACGTTACAGAATGTATTATTAATGCCCTTATTGTGTATTACTTCCTCACCTTCCCTGATACTCCCAGGACTCTCCTCCTCCTTCACCTGCTGCTGATCTCTTATATTCAGATCTTCTTGTTCAACCTTGGAGACAACTGGAGGCTTCACATCTAAAGGTCCTACAGATAGAGATAAACAGATTATAGACCTTCACTGTTGTAATTATTTACTATCAATCTGGTGTTTGTATCTTAAAATCTATTTAATTCCTTTAGTTATTATTATTATTATTACTAGCGACTTGCCCGTCAAATAATGACGGTCAATAAAATTGTGAAGCGGGATATTTACAGGAATTTCCTCCTCTTTAATCTCCCGGGGACTCCTCATATTTGTCTCTTTTTCTTGGTCAGACTCAGAGAGATCTGATGGTGTCACTTTGTCACTGTCTGTACAAATAAACATGAGACGGTCACACGCTGGGATTTGTTATATCTCTTTATGGTCTGTACAAATAAACATGAGACGGTCACACGCTGGAATTTGTTACACGACCCCGCAGGACTTGCGCATCATAACCACAACCCGCGGTACTACACATTAACACAAAACAAAAATACACAATTCACACTGCGAGACCCGTAGCACTTTGAAAAAAAATCGGCTCTAAAAAATTACAGCCCGTAACACTTACAAAAGGAAACAGCCACTTAGGAAAAAAATACGAACTTAACGGCCGAACCACGCACAGCGAACAACACGAAACACACACATAATATAAAATAAAGATACTCAGCAATGGGGGACAGCCAGGACGTCTGGGAATGAGGTTACACACGGATTTAAAGCCAATTTAGAGACTTTCGGCACTCTAAAATCCCCTAGGCAAGAGAAAAAATGACCGCCGAAAAAAAAGAAAACAAGGCTCAGCACGCCCCTCACAAGGAGCGTCAACAGTGTTTTGAGGAGCACAACTACACCAGGGGAGAGGCTCGCAATGTGCTCCAAAAGGCCATCAGCGCAATCCTTGCAATGAGCGCCAAAGGAGCTCTGATAACTAAAAATACATTTATCTCTCTAACTGTCTATCTATCTGCATGTGACTGGTTATCAGGTGTGAGTGAGATAAAGACAGGAACAGATACCGGATATAATGATATTATACTATATATCTATAATGCAGAGTGATGGGAGTGGGGCTATCTCTCTGTCTTTCTATGTAACTTTCCATCTATCTATCTATCTAGATAGCCCCACTCCGCAGGGCCGCAGTTGCAGATGGCTCGCTTTGCGAGCCTGCAGTTTTAATGTTGCGTTATCAACGTATTTTGGCAAGGTCGCACTGCTGAGAACTATATACGTGATAATATCATTATATCCTGGTATCTGTTCCTGTCTTTATCCCACTCGCACCTGATAACCAGTCACAGATAGATGGATGGATAGAGACAGATAGATAGAGACAGATAGATACAGTATATATACACACAACTCAATAAGTAAGTGATAACTGAGAAAATATTGTCATCTACAGTTTTCATTTAACCAAATACGAGGTGTCCCTTGTGACTCCCACTAATTAATTGTATTACACATATAATATCAAAGTACTGTATAATAATGTATCACTCACTGTCACTGATATTTACAGGAATTTCCTCCTCTTTAATATCCCGGGGAATCCTCATATTTGTCTCTTCTTCTTGGTCAGACTCTGAGAGAACTGATGGTGTCACTTTATCACTGTCTGTACAAAAAAACATGAGACGGTCACACGCTGGGATTTGTTACATGTCTTAATGGTCTGTACAAATAAACATGAGGCGGTCACACACTGAGATTTGTAACAAGACTTTATGGTCTGTACAAATAAATATGAGATGGTCACATGCTGGGATTTGTTACACGTCTTTATGGTCAGTACAAATAAACATGAGACGGTCACACACTGGGATTTGTTACATGTCTTTATGTCAGTACAAATAAACATGAGACGGTCACACGCTGGGATTTGTTACATGTCTTTATGGTCTGTACAAATAAACATGAGATTTTTACATGCTGGGATTTCTTACACGTCTTTATGGTCTGTACAAATCAACATGAGCCGATCACAATCTGGGATTTTTTACATGACCAGAATCCAATCAGACCCCAGGACTATAATGTGTCAGAGATACATATAACAGACACAAAATAAATGGATGCTCTGTCTCCAGACACTAACTGAGAAGATCTCACCTCTAGGTCTCACATACATGTATCTTAGTGGAGGATCCATGTAATAGGACGTGTTTAGCTTATTGTGTAATGTAATGACTTAATATATATATACATAGGGAGGACATTAATACCTTGCAGAGATCAGTATAATTTGGGGATGATATTTAGGAGCCAGCTGTATAACATTCCCACTCCTGTTTGTGTTGGGCTCAGACATTTGTACGACTGGCTCCTACATTTTACTTATAGTTTTTCTGTAACAACAGACCACAATAAATGTATGCAGTGATTTTTTTCTTAAGAATCTGACTGGAAAAAGAAGTCTGTAATATGTCTTATTTCTTGTATGTTCTGACTAAGGGCTCAGGAAAGTGTGGATAAAGTTTTTGAGTGGAAACAATGGTCATTAAACTATATATATAAATTTATATATATATGTCAGTTTCTGCACTTTTATCACTACATTATATACTGACTGATGTAAGCAAATTAATATTTATAGAGAGAAAGATCCTGAACAAATACACAAGGTGAGAGCTGGAGTGATAATATAGATAATAAAACACACCCACATCACTGGGGAGATACTATGTTAGAACTAAATAATACTTGGTTTGTATGATCTGTTTTCATGTGTTGGGGTTTACACACACAGAGCTCTACTGGTGTACATCTTGATTTTATATATATACTAGCGACTTGCCCGTCAAAAATGACGGCAATAAAAAGTTTAGCCTGGCAATGCTGTTTGCCACACAATGGGAGCCTCCCCCTCTACTTTACTGGCCTCTCGATGAGCGCCTTGAGTGCTCATAACGGGCCTCCCCCCTCTACCTCTCCCACCCTCTACTTTATTGGCTTCGCGATGAGCACCTTTGGCGCTTATCACGGGCTTCACAATAAGGCGCCTTTGCCGCTTTTTTTTAAGTCTCTCCCCCTATCTACTTCCTCCCTTGTGTCTCATTTCTCCCCCCCCCCTCTCCCTCCCCTGCGTCTCTTTCCCCTCTCCCTCCACTGTGTCTCTTTCCCCCTCCACTGTGTCTCTTTTCCCCTGTCCCTCCCCTGTGTCTCTTTCAGCCCCTCCCCCCTCTGTCGCCTCCTCTCACTCCCCTGTGTCTTCCCCTCTCCTCTCCCTCCCCTGTGTGTGTTCCCCCCTCCTCCCCTGTGTGTCTCTCTCCCCTCCTACCCTGTGTGTCTCTCCCCCCTCCTCCCCTGTGTGTCTCTCCCCCTCCTCCCCTGTGTGTCTCTCTCCCCTCCTCCCATGTCTGTCTTTCTTCCCTCTCCCCGTCTGTCTCTCTCCCCTCCTCCCCTGTCTCTCTCCCCTCCTCCCCTGTCTGTCTCTCTCCCCTCTCCCCCTGTGTGTCTCTCCCCCTCCTCCCCTGTGTGTCTCTCCCCCCTCTCCCCCTGTGTGTCTCTCCCCCTCCTCCCCTGTGTGTCTCTCCCCCCTCCTCCCCTGTGTGTCTCTCCCCCCTCCTCCCCTGTGTGTCTATCTCCCCTCCTCCCCTGTCTGTCTCTCTTCCCTCTCCCCTGCTGTCTCTCTCCCCTCCTCCCCTGTCTATCTCTCTCCCCTCTCCCCGTCTGTCTCTCTCCCCTCTCTCCCTGTGTGTCTCTGCCCCCTCCTCCCCTGTGTGTCTCTCCCCCCCTCCACCTGTCTGTCTCTCTCCCCTCTCCCCCTGTCTGTCTCTCTCCCCTCTCCATCTGTCTGTCTCGCCTCCTCCTGTGTGCTTCTTCCTCCCTTGTTGTGCGCATGCGCGACTTTCTGCGTTCGGTCGTAGTTGACAACTATTATATGTGATATATATATATATATATATATATATATATATATATATATATATATACCGATGCACTCCAGTAGCACAACCAGTTAAATTGTATCTGGTGTCCATAGGGTCACAGCGGGTCAGCATGACCGAATGACTAAATAAGCTCATACTAGGGTACTGTAAAAATGGGACTTTAGTGTCTCTTTAAGCTCCTTTCCAGTGGATAGCCCTGTCTGCCCCAGTCTGCTCTTTCACAATCCAGGGGAGGGCCTTCTGTTCAGCTCCAGAGTTTTCTACCTTCAGCTGCTGGAACCCTACCTCAGGGCCTTGGAGTGGATGGCTTTCTTGTTACCCAGTATATATATAGTGTTTTAGGAGGTGTTGGAGACATAATAATGTGGGAAATCAGAGCAGTCTAATGAATGTTTTAGGACACCAGGGCGGATCTGCTCCCCTCCCCTGACATCTTATTGGTGGTGGAGAGAAGTAGACTTGCCCAAACCATCAACAGTAAAGGTTATATATATATATATATATATATATACACACACACACTAGCGACCTGCCCATCAAAAATGACGGGGCAATAAAAATTGAAGCCATGGGAATTCTGTTTGACACACAATGTAAACCTTTTTGTGCTCTGAGGACCTTCGGCGCTCATTGCGAGCCTCTCCTCTTGTGTACTTTTGCTCCTCTGAGCATCTTCGTCACTCATCCTAAAGAGAGATATATATTTATCTATATTTAGTTAACTAATAATGAATGAATTATTTATTGAATAAATTAATATACTTTACCTATTTGTAATTAATATATTCAGCAATCAATAGCCTGAAGAGCTAACAATCTGTTTATATTATTCGGCACCATACAATGTACAGTTTGAGTGTTGGTGCCCTGATGATAGAGTGTAATGAATGTCCCAATTGTGCATTAGAAATTGGTTGTGTGCGCGACGGCAAACCGTTGGTTTAGTTGTGTAAAGCGCCATTGTAGATTCGTAATGTTATTAATGTGTTACGCAGCCATGAGCATTTTCCATCTTTTGTAATAGTGTATTTTGTAGTTTGTATGTTTCTGTGTGAAAGTGCATTGCGTTTGGCAGGGTTTTGCGTTTTCATTTTTTTGGCAGACAGGCAGACAGATAGATAGAGAGATAGATAGAGGGATAGACAGATAGATAGATAGATAGATAGATAGATAGATAGATAGATAGATAGATAGATAGATAGATAGACAGACAGATAGAGAGATAGATCGATAGATAGAGGGATAGACAGATAGATAGATAGATAGATAGATAGATAGATAGACAGACAGATAGAGTGATAGATAGATAGATAGATAGATAGATAGATAGATAGATAGATAGATAGATAGATAGATAGTGGGATAGATATATAGAGGGATAGATAGATAGAGGGATAGACAGACAGATAGATAGATAGATAGATAGATAGATAGATAGATGGATAGATAGATAGATAGATAGATAGACAGATAGATAGATAAATAGATAGAGTGATAGACAGATAGATAGATAGATAGATAGATAGATAGATAGATAGATAGATAGATAGATAGATAGATAGATAGATAGATAGATAGTGGGATAGATATATAGAGGGATAGATAGACAGACAGATAGATAAATAGATAGAGTGATAGACAGATAGATAGATAGATAGATAGATAGATAGATAGATAGATAGATAGATAGATAGATAGATAGATAGAGGGATAGATAGATAGAGGGATTAGACTACGCCTAGTGTAGCTAGGAAGAGAAAATCTGTGACCGGACTGCAGCGCCGCCATCTTGTTTGTGGGCAATAGCTGGAAACTTATAAGAAGTGCTGGCAATAATGATCTCGGTGTTACAGGTGATACATTACTAGGGAATAATTTGAACTCACCTCACTAATTGTATTTTATTTATAACATTTATAGTTTGCATTAAGGATGTAATGCTGTGTATGAGATGTGTGTAGGAGAAAAAAAAAATATATATATATAATACAGCATGCTTACAGTGTGCATAAAAAAGGAGCCATGTATAAAATGGTTATTGGAATTTTAGAGTGAGCTTGTGGCTTCATTTGCATGTCCTGCCGAGTTTTCCCAGAGTGCAATGCTTCAACTGTATTTCTGAGAAATTGAACAGGAAATAAGTTTATTATCTTATTTTTCAGACATTCAAATGGAATCACTAATATACTATTCCTTGTTTGTACTATGTACGGTGGCGGCTTCTCTCCCTCCTCAGCCAACCATATGTGAAACGATTGCTGTAGTGAAGAACTATCTACAAAAAGCTCACACACAAACCAGGCACTGACAACACACAGATGATCGTCAGTCACCGTGAAACAGTCTGTATGTGGTTAGGAGTCCTGGCTTGTGCATAATCCATTCTGATGTTGTGCTTTAAGCTGTGAAATACAGCGTGCATAAGCTTAAAAAGGAGCCATGTATGAAATGCATCAACTGTAATACTGAGAAATCACAGCAGGAAATACGTTTATTAACTTATTTTTTCAGACATTCAAATGTAATCACTAATGTACTATTCCTTGTTTGTGCTCTCTCTCTATATATTTACAATTACATATACATCCTACTTTCTATGACCCTATGGACCACAGCACACCAGGCACATCTTGTTTCTGGCCGTGCTTATCCGTAAGGTTTTCTTGGCAAAGATACTGGTGAGTTGCAAGTCCCTTCTCCAGCGGACTGGGATTTGTCTGACTTCTCTGCTAAGACCTGCCTATTTTGAGTGACCTTATATGGTATAGCTCACAGCTTCATTAAGGTGCACAAGGTAGTGATCCAGAAGGGGTATTAAGTGTTATTAACCATCAAATCTCTGTTTTCTATGCTGCTGAGAGTGCATGATGGTGGGGGTGGAGGCAACAGAAGGGCAGCTAGAAATGTGGCTAGTGGTGCGTGGAAGAACAGGACCGATATATTATATTACCAGGCGTGACTATTATTATTATTTCCTTTATTTCTAACGCGCCAACATGTTCCTTAGCACTATACAGGGGGACGTTCATGTCATAATAATATAAACACAATGCAAACAAAAAATGGAGGGCCCTGTATTTACTAATCAAGATCCCAAATGATTGAATTAAATATAATAATATATATTATAAAAAATAATAATATAAGATAAAATATTACACCAACTCTGACCATGTGTCGTGACACCGTATTTACTCCATAATAATGAATTTATAACTACAAAATAAACATGTACAGGCCTGAGTCTCATCAGTGAGTGTCATGGGGCTGGGTTGTTACCCCCAAACATGGCTGGTCCCCACATGACGGATAGGGAACTAGAAGCCATTTTGTTGTTGTTTGGTCGTTCAGTCGTGTCCAACTGATGTGAGGTCACATCATAGAGACAGGACAGATGGTGGAATCAGCATATAAGGGGTTAATAGAGACCGAGCTGGTGGGAGGGACAGGGATGAGGATGTAAGAAAGGTCCTTGTAGTTGTTGTAAGACGTTCACTATCAGGGATTACTTAGGACTAGGACCAAGAAGATAGTAAATCCTTCACTCAGATAGATAGTAAATCTCTCTTTTATTAGATAGTAAATTCCTCACTTATATTACATAGTAAATCCCTCACTTATATTAGATAGTAAATCTCTCACTTATATTACATAGTAAATTCCTCACTTATATTAGATAGTAAATCCCTCACTTATATTAGATAGTAAATCTCTCACTTATATTACATAGTAAATTCCTCACTTATATTAGATAGTAAATCCCTCACTCATATTAGATAGTAAATCTCTCACTTATGTTAGATAGTAAATCCCTCACTTATATTAGATAGTAAATCCCTCACTTATATTAGATAGTAAATCCCTCATATCCATGGCCTGTAACACTTGGTTCTGGTTACTGTGCGCAGTGTAATGTGGAACAAAGCTGTGAGTTACAGGGACATTAACCTAAAACACATAAGCAGCTAATTACAGGGGGGAAAGGAGACACAAGGGAGGAAGTAGACAGCTGGAGAGACTAGCAATGAAAGCCTTTGGCGCTCATTGCAAGGCCAATAAAGTACACAGTGGGAGAGGTAGAGGGGTGGGAGGCCCATGATGAGCGCCAAAGGAACTCATTGCGAGGCCAGTAAAGCAGAGGGGGAGAGGCTCCCATTGTGTGGCCAACAGCATTGCCAGGCTTCACTTTTTATTGCCGTCATTTTTGACGGGCAAGTCACTAGTAGTAATATATTATACTTTTATTACCTAAAACTGTACTTTTCCATTGTAGCCTATAAGGTAGGAGAACGAACCAACCTTAATAGATTAGTTATATGGCCATGATAAGCCACTCTGAGCAACCTCTTTTAGCTCACTTGTGCCATTCAGAGGGAGAAATATCCTGTGGTATATCAGTCTGGTCCCACTCAGAAGAGTGACCCAGCCCCGAAATACCAGGCAATTCTACCCTGAACAGGAGAAACAGCAAAACAAGACGCGTTTCAGCCTTTATGGGCCTCGTCAGTGAGGTGCAGCTGAACTCCCTAAGGCACAGTGAGCAAGGGGTCCACGTCTGGAGTCCCCTATTACCCTTAGGGAGACTAAACCCTAAGGGTAATTTGCATAATTAAAAACTGTAAACAACTCCCCATTCTCATAATAATTTGCTAAAATTATTTAGACATATTATTATTATTATTTTTTAAGTCAAATATATCACTTTACAACAAACATATAAAACGACATAACTGTAAAGAAAAAAAAATATTTAAAAATATGTCTATATAATTTAAGCGATAATTTCTTTATCTGTTAATACATGTTTTTTAAACAAACACATTATCTGTATTTTAAATTACTGCTAAAATACACCATTATCTATTCAGCTATTCAGGAATATATTGAGCAGTATATGTATGTATGATACGTCAACAGTTAATTTTGACAGGTGGCCCCGCCCCTTTCACCCTCACACCACACCCACCCCTTTCTAACCACGGCTTTTGCGCTATATATTGTGGCTCCGCCTACTGCGCATCCACTTATCCCTACCCGAAAGCACCCAATACCACTGAACCCCAGATTTATAGGCTTGAAATCATTTATAGAATGTGTTAATAAAATATAAAAAGTGACTACATTATTTACTGTAGCCTTACTAAATTATAGAAAGGGTTAGTAACAGGGTCACATGTGCGCTGTGATCTTATTAATAGATTAACAATATAATCTACATTATGTATTGTGTATCAGTTATAGAAAACAGACAATAAACACATTATCAGCCCGTAGGGGCATCAGGAATCCCACAAGGACTGCGGGCTTGAAATTCGTCTGCGTTTCATAGATATTAGATTAGAACATGCCGCGAGTTATGGACTTGAGACGCAAACCCATAAACCGTTCTTCGAAAGTTGGATGCGCGGCCGTGAAAATGAACGATTAGTCAAACCCGTAGTTAGGGGTTTAGACAGAACCAATGGAAACAGAGATCGCCATCATTACGTCAAGGAAAAATGGAGGTCAGATATCAAAGTCTTACGGGGTTCAATTACGAATTACGATCAGACCTGCATTCAAGAAATAATGCAATATTAATAAAGCCGTAAATATCACATATTATAATTGTCCAACTACGATTCATCGTCACGCTGTGTTGCGTGGTGCGTACGACTTTGCCAATCTTACGACTTTGCGATGAGCGCCGGAGGCGCTCATCACCCGGCGAGCCTTGCGCAGCGAGGCGAGCCGTTAAACCGTACCACTTTGCCGATCGTACGACTTTGCGTTGAGCGCCGCAGGCGCTCATCGCCCGGCGAGCCTCGCACAGCGAGGCGAGTCGTTAAACCGTAGCACTTTGGCGTAGCGAGCCGTTCCGTTAAAGCGAGGCGAGCACTTGAGGCACAAGATTACGCTGCAATGAGTGCCAAAGGAGCTCATTGCAGGCCTTACAATGACCGCCTTCGGTGCTCATCGTGAGGCCCGTACGACTTAGAACTAAAGCCCGTAGATGATAAGATTATGGGGAAAAAAAGCTTATAAAAAACTGTCCTAAGTTAAAGAACAACAAAACATTCATGCACAATAATTACGTTTCGAATACCAAGAGTCAATATGGTTCTTAGAAGAGATCGGCATTCTGATAAACAACGTTATAACTTACCCGCAGCTATAGAGGTTGCAATGGTCTTTCAAAATGATGAGGGGGAACCATCTTTTCAAAGGGATATTCGAAAAAAATCCAAGAAATGAAAAGCAACCTTTCATTAACATAAGTATATTAAGTACCAATTTAGATCCAATGACGTATGCAATTTTGTATCCCAATGGGGAGGCAGGTTGGCAACAAAAATTAATACTTCCCAGTTATCCAAACACTAAACAACATGTTAGAAATAATATTTCCATGATTGAATTTAAAGTGTCTCAAACTGCAATTAGGGATGCATTTAATCCATCTTAAGTGCTGGAAAACTGACACAACAATGGATCATTGATTCATACCTGCAAGTAGAAGACATTAATTAAAATTTCATAACATTTTAAGAAAATAAACTCTGTGTGGAATAGTATTGTGGCCTCATGGATTATGTTGCTGAAGCGGAAGCAAACCAAGCGAGTGATACAATGATGCTATAGCTATTATAACAAAATTTGGAAACCAGATTTATTTATTACATTTACATGAAATCCCCAATGGCCAGAGATTGTTGATAATTTCAAACATGGACAAAATGCTTCAGATAGACCAGACTTAGTGGCTAGAGTCTTCAAAATAAAATTATCCGCCTTAATACATGACATAACCATCAGTAACTTATTTGGAACATTTTTGTCTTATGTTTATACTATTGAATTCCAGAAAAGAGGCCTTCCACATGCATATATTCTTATAATACTTGATGAAAATCATAAATTGAATACTGCAGAGAAAGAGGATACAGTAAGTTCTGCTGAACTACCTGATCCACAACAACATGAGACACTCTATCACATTGTAATACATTGCATGATTCATGGTCCATGTGGACAACATAATCCACAATCACCGTGTATGGAAAATAAAAAATGCACAAAAGATTTTCCAAAAGAATTTAGAGATCAAACTTGCAATAATTTGTGGAAACAATATAGATAACACGTATGTGGTGCCATATATTCCACAACTCTTAATGAAGTATAATGCACACATAAATTTGGAAGCTTGCACTTCTATTAAACCAATTAAATATGTTTACAAATACATTTATAAAGCATATGATGCAGCAACTGTGATGGTGAAAAGTGGCCCAAATGAACAAGACAATGAGTTATTGCATGATGAACTGGCATCTCATGTAGATGCCCGCTATGTCAGAGCGCAAGAAGCAATGTGGCGGCTTCTGAAATTTGAAATGCATGATCGGTCACATGCAGTATATCGTTTAGCTGTACATTTGCCACAAAGACAATTAGTTTACTTTCATCTCGGCAATGAGGAAAATGCTCTGGCACAAAATGAACATCGACAAACCACACTCACTGCTTGGTTTACATTAAACTGTAAGGACATTGCGGCAAGGGAATACTTATACAATGATATTCCATATCATCATGTTTTCGTCATAGGCTTATGGAAACAGAGAAAACAGGGTGGAAATAAAATTATTCCCAGAATGTATACAGTAAGTCCAAGAGACATTGAACGTTTCTGCTTATGTTTACTACTTTTAAATGTTCCTGGTGCACAACGTTTTGAAGACTTGAGAACTGTCAATGACAGACTTTATGACACATTTCAATTAGCTGCCAGACATAGAAACTTCCTTGCTGATGATACAGAATGGGAGAGATGTCTAGAAGAAGCAACACTATGTAAAATGCCATGGCAGATGAGGGAACACTTTGCATACATTTGCATATTTTGCAATGTTCCTAATGCATTAGCTTTGGGGGAAACATTTAAAATAAAAATGTATGAAGACTTTTGGAACCGGTATAACAAGTCCATTGCTGAATTAAAGGCATTAATGGAAATGTAACAAGTCTTTCTATGTCATGGTTTAAGTTGTGCAACTTTTGATCTCCCAGATCCAAGAATTATAGATGATATCAACTTCGAGGACTATGACGCTGATGTGGAAAACAAAAAACAGAAGAACAAATTGCCACTTTAAATGATTTGCAATTGCACACTTTCAATGCAATACAACAAGCAGTAGATGATGACTTGCTCAAAGAGCATTTTTTTAAATCTACATGGACCTGGTGGATCAGGAAAAACTTAC
Source organism: Discoglossus pictus (assembly GCA_027410445.1). Taxonomy (NCBI): domain Eukaryota; kingdom Metazoa; phylum Chordata; class Amphibia; order Anura; family Alytidae; genus Discoglossus; species Discoglossus pictus. Next base: position 2,276,751 of record JAPZIH010000238.1, on the reverse strand, counting down.
CTGTATAATTTGTTGATGATTTTAATTGCTGCACTATTGTTAGAAGGTGGTAGAACAGTACATAGGGGATTTAAGCTTCCAGTTCCAATTTTGAAAACATCCGTGTCTGATATTAGAATAAAATCATCTCAAGCAAATACATTTTAAAAATCAAAATCAATTATCATGGATGAGGCCACTATGATGTTATGCCATGCTCTGCAATGTATTGATCATTTATTGCGTGAAGTAATGGGTAATGATTTGCCTTTTGGTGGAAAAGTAGGTGGACATTTCAGAGAAACATTACCTGTGGTTGTCCGTGGAAATCACACAGACATTGTGCAAACATATATAAAGTCAAGTCCACTTTTTAAAGAATTTACATACCTTAGATTAGAAAAAATATGAGATCTGAAGGCCAAAATGAATCCAATGATTGGCTAATTAAAATTGCTGAAGGAAGAACCAACATAATAACTAATTTACCTGATTATACTGTTGAAATACCAGCGCAAATGATTTGCAAAGATTCATTCATATCAGCTGGATATAACTACAGAACATTCTTATGACCTTGCACAGAAAGTAATAGTGACATCCAAAAATAAAGATGCTTTGGATCTCAATAACAACATTTTTAAAATTCAAAAAATCAAAAAGAAATTAAAGTTTTCATACAAAAAAATGAAAGTCAAGGTGAATTATTAGATGATGGTTGAGTATTTACTAAAAATATTGTCTATAATGAGGTGTTGTAAATTCCAAAATAGAAAAAAAAATACCAAGAAAAATGAATCTGTGAAAAACAAAACAATAAATACCCAACCAAAAAAGTGGTTACATCCCAAAGACACTACTGAATTTCCTTTGGGCTCTTTTTAGAGACACCACTATTTCACATAGACTATGTTGAATTTTCAAGAACTGCAAGCCTAAACACAAAGCAGCGTTCCATAAAAGACAACAAAAACTACAGAACAGTGGTGATATCACAAGGACTAACTTTTGGGCTCTTTTTAGGAACCACTAATAACTTCTATAAAAAGAAAAAAAGAAAACATGAAACAGCCCATCACAAAACTTGACAAAGCACTCCCCACAAAAATGAAATTTAATTGTTAAGAACCATATTAAAGAATAGAAAATGTTTGTTACATTTTATACTTATTGGTTTCCTTGAATATAGTTACTACATTCACTGTATGGACTTTTAATGTATGCATTTTCCGTTTGTTTGCCCTGTTGTTCTGAGTTTGATTCATTCCAATTATCACTTGGATTGTAATTAGTTATGAGTTTAATTGTACCTATTTATAATACATATTTAGAGTACCTATTTAGAGTATATACATGGAATATGACATTGAAAATTTCAAAATATTACAAAATACAAATACATAATGTAATAGAGGGAAAGACTTGCATTGGGTGGCAAACATTATTTTCAGACTTCCTATTTTAATCCCGTCATCTTTGACGGTCAAGTTCCTAGTAGTTAATATTGCCATGCTTGGATTTGCTGTACTTGGCCCTTGTGAAGTTGAATTTATATATAATAGAGACACATTTATTCAATTCTTGTTATTTTACGGTAATCTCTTATATGATGTCTCACTTTTTTACCCAAGGTGATTATGTTGTGTTTATTTTTGGGTTATTTTTCTCACTCCTATATTTTCAGTTACACAGATGCTCAGTGGGATTTAGCCTTTAATTTAATGAATTCATTATTTTGCCATTAATTCTGACTTTGTGTGAACATGTATCCTTTCTTACATATCAGTTTATAAGGAGTGGCTTTCCTTCTGTTACACTTTATGTGGTGACAATGCATTCTTATCACTCACTCCTTTGTATGTAACCTGTTGGGGAAGTGTATTCCCTTCTGAGTGTTAGCTTTACCATAAGGGTACACATTGGCGCTCATTGCGAGGCTGATGTATTTTTTTTTGTTTATTGTGATTTTTTGGGGGGTTGTTTTTTGTGTATATTTGGTTTTGTATGGTAATGAAATAATTAGTACATTAATAAATTAATATACTTTACCTATTTGAAAGTAATATATGCAGGAAGCATTGTGCTAAAGAGCTGACAATCTGTTTTGATGTTGCTGCAGCATACAATGTAGATTTGCAGTGTTGTTGAGCTGAGGTGTAAGTGTCAGCAATGTGTGCAGTGTGTAGTGTAAATCGGCTGCGCGCGCAAGGGGAAGCCGTTAGTGTAGCTGTGTACTTCCGCATTCTGTAAGTTAGTGTTGTAAAATGGCGGCGAATGTGTATGTGGTACGCGGCTATGTATGATGTAGCGTCCTTGTTAAGAGTGTATGTTGTACCTCGTACGGCTTTTTTCAAAATCCGTGTGTACTTGGTGGTGTTTTGCGTCTTTAGTGTTCTGTAGCCTCGCGTTCGTTTTTTTCGGTTGCCATTTTTTCTGTCGCTTAGTGGATTTTCGTGTCTAAACTTGTGAATTTGAACTTAAATTGAGGTGTAGCTTCACTTGCAGAGGTCCTGGGTGCCCCCCCTTGCTGTGGGGAAACTTTTCATGTATTTTTGTGGTTATTTATAGTGTTTTTAATGTTTTCAGGTTCGCGCAGTTCGGACGTTAAGGTCGTATTTTTGCGAGGTCGTAATGATTTTTTTTCTAAGTCCTGCGTCTTGTATTTTTTCGTGTAGGTCTGCATTTGCTGGCCGAAAATCGTAGGGGGTCGTAGGGATGAGCTCCTACGGCGCTCATCTCCACCAGCTCAAGGATCGCCTGGCCAGCAACTGCGGTGGGCTCGCTATGGGAGCCCACAAGCGTTAGCAACAACCCGCTTGCTGACAACTATATATGTGATTAGGGGTTAATGTTATAGTCAGATATCTTTTCCTATGCAACATTTTTGCAAGTATTTTTCCTTTATAATGCTTAATTTTATTTTTATCAATTTATCTTTACCCAGTGGTATATGTAGTCCTCAGGAGTAAATGTTGTACAGATTTGTACAATTCTCCAATGTGGTTATCTCATGGGGTTTTAAAGCCCCATTACAATTACCAGAGATTTACCTATTTTAATTTTTTGAGCTGCCAAACAAATTTTTCCGAAGGCTGAAATGTTTAGTTTGCCTGGTGGTCTTCATTCATTCTCTCTAACAGGAAAGCCTTTTTTGAGGTTCTTTGATTGTATGTATGAAACGTGATATGTGAGCTCACACTTATTAACTCCTTGGGTTAGGGTCGGATTTACACAACTGGAGCCCCAAAGTACAAACTCCTTAGTCACCCCCTAGGTGCACGAGTGATGCGCAGCTCTGTTTCCCTGCCATCATGTTACTTCACCAGCATAAATATAAATAAATATATATATATATATATATATATTAATATATAAAATAAAAAAATGTTTTAAAAAACAGCTCACCTCGCTTTACGAGAAAAAATGACCAACATTGCAAGATCCACAACTATATATGTGCTAGGGCTGACTCTTTATCTATACTGTATATACCGGAAGCGCTGTTCCGCAACAGGGAGTGACGTCATATCCGTTTTTACAGGGTTGTTTTCATGTTTGTTATGCTATACATATATTTATATCTGCATAACTACTTTGATATTAATAACCATGCTGATCAGCTTGTTACTATTAAGGGTTGTTATATACAACTACTTTGTTCTGCATTTATATGCTGGTTTATTTAAACCGGAAGTAGCTCCGTTAAAACCGGCAATGACGTCGGCTCCGGTTTCGACGTGACGTCATAATGCACATTCATGGACCCATGCTTTTCCACTGATTAGTTCATTCTGACAAAGACAAACCACTGAGGAAACCGTTTACACAGGGAAACGATCGTCTGGTTGGTGAAATAACCCCAAGGATCTTGAGCAATTGTGGTCATTCCAACATGGTGTTTGCTTTCCCCTGAATTTGAGACATTCATTGTTTTGAAGCTAAGTAAAAAAAATGTATTCACTTTGGGATTTTTTAGCATATTTCTAATTCTGTGAAGAATCTTCCAAATTGCTGTGTACATATACCTGAGATCCTGTTTGTAGAAGTGGAGTATTTTTCATACTCATAGAAACTAATATTGAACCTGAAAGAGATAACCATTGAGTTCACACAATTATTATATTGGTTTAGTTAATAACATTTACTGCTGTAAACTCCACCTACGTATTGAGTCTTTTCTTGTTGAAAATATTTGATTTTAAGATTACAGTTTTTATCGGTTCTTGTCCCACCAGTACCCACAGTATAGGAGCCTTTTCAGGTTTGCCTACAAGTGTATTACTGTATAATTATTGTCTCAACACAAATACGTTTGTGGCACACACCTGCTATACAGTGCATAATGATGTCATTCGAGTATCCGACACTGATGTTTCCAAAATAGGAACTGGCAGTTTAAATCCACTATGCACAGTCCTTCCACCTTCTAACAAAAGTGCGGCAATTCCAGTGGTTGCAAATGCCAGCGCTATTTGACCTTGTGCTTGTACAAAACTCATCAATAAATTATATAGCTAAGTTTTTCCGGATCCACCAGGTCTATCCAGATAGAAATAACACTCTTTGACCATGTCATCATCTAGGGCATTTTTGATTGCAATTGCTTACAATTGTAATGTATTTCTTTCTTCTGTTCTTTCTCTTTGTAGTTGAATGTCATAGTCTTCAAAGTTTATGTCGTCTATGAGACCTGGATCTGGCAGATTAAAACTTGCACAATTTAATCCATGAGTAAAAAATACCTCTTGGATTTCAATTAATGCTTTTAATTGTGCAATAGGCTTATTGCATCGTTGCAAAAAATTCTTCAGCCATATTTGTTTTATATTTGTCCCACAAAGCTAATGTATTTGGAGCATTTGAGAAGATGCAAATTAATGCAAATTGTTCCCTCATCTGCCGTGGCATTTGACATAGTGCTGCTTCTTCTAGACATCTTTCCCATTCTGTATCATCGGCTACAAAGTCTCTGTGTCGCACAGCTAAATTAAATGATTCATAAACTATGTCATTAACAGTTCTTAACTGTTCAAAACTTTTGTGCACCATAGTTACATAGTTACATAGTTACATAGTAATTAAGGTTGAAAAAAGACTTTCAGTCCATCAAGTTCAACCTGTTAAGATCTCCTCTGATCTGCAATATGTGGATTAGTTATTAATTAAATTATTGATTAAATAATTATTAATAGTATAGTATTGGAGAATGAATAAAGAGTTAGTCCATCAAGTTCAACCTTTTTAGATCTCTATTGATCTTTTTAATTTGGACTATTTATTATTATTGTTAATTGTTAATTATTGTTAATTGATCCAGAGGAAGGCAAACATAAAAAAAAAAACCATTGAAACTTTGCCAATTGTCTCATAAGGGGAAAAAAAAAGCAAAATTCCTTCCTGACCCCAGAAACTGGCGATCAAATTTCTCCCTGGATCAATATTCCTTGCTTGTTATCTAGGATAGCCTTGAATGCCCTCTTTATTCAGAAATATATCTAACCCCTTTTGAAGTTGTCTATCGAATTCGCTGTCACCACCTCCTTTGGTAGAGAATTCCACAGTTTAACCACCCTAACTGTGAAGAACCCTTTTCTTTGTTTAAGGTGAAATCTTTTTTCCTCTAACCTCAACGGATGTCCTCTTGTCAGTTGAAAATCTCTTGCTACAAAAAGTTCACTTGACAAAGCCTTATATTGACCCTGGATGTATTTAAATAACGTAATCATATCTCCTCTTAGACGCCTTTTTTCTAGCGAAAATAAGTTTAATTTTGCTAGTCTTTCTTCATAACTTAGCCCCTCCATTCCCCTTATTAGTTTTGTAGCCCTTCTCTGTACTTTTTCCAGCTCTAAAATGTCTTTTTTGTGAGGTGGTGCCCAAAATTGTACTCCATATTCCAAATGAGGGCGTACTAGAGATTTGTATAGTGGCAGAATTATATCTTCTTCCCTGGCTTCTATACCCTTCCTAATACATGCTAATATTTTATTTGCCTTTGCAGCAGCTGCTTGGCTTTGAGCACTGTTACCTAGGTGGTTGTCCACTAGTACTCCCAAATCCCTTTCAATATCTGATACCCCTAGATTTGCTCCATTAAGATTATAGATTGCTTGGCTATTGTTCCTTCCCAAATGCATAACCTTACATTTATTTGTATTAAATCTCATCTGCCATTTAGCCGCCCATTTCTCTAATTTATGCAAATCCTTTTGTAGGGAAAGTACATCATTATCTGATTTTATTACCTTGCACAACTTAGTGTCATCAGCAAAAATGGAGACACTACATTCGAGTCCTACTTCAATGTCATTAATAAATATGTTAAAAAGGAGAGGACCCAATACTGAGCCCTGAGGAACCCCACTTATCACATTAGACCAATCGGAGTATGTTCCATTTACAACAACCCTTTGCTTCCTGTCTTTTAGCCAGCTCTCGATCCATGAGCAGATATTTACTGCAATTCCTGTATCCCTTAGTTTGCTCACTAGTCTTCCATGTGGCACTGTATCAAATGCCTTTGAAAAATCTAAAAAGACTACATCCACTGAGTTGCCCTGATCCAAGTTCCTACTAACCTCCTCATAAAAACTAATTAGATTGGTCTGACACGACCTTTCCTTCATAAATCCATGTTGACTGCTACCTATGATCCTGTTCAAATAGACATATTCTTGTATTCTGTCCCTTATTAACCCTTCTAAAAGCTTCCCAACTACAGAAGTGAGGCTCACTGGTCTATAATTCCCCGGATTTGCTCTAGATCCCTTCTTAAATATAGGTATCACCTCTGCTTTTCTCCAGTCATCTGGTAGAGACCCTGTAGTGAGCGAGTCTTTAAAGATTAAATATAATGGTTTGGCTATTACAGAACCCAGCTCCCTCAGTACCCTTGGATGTATTCCATCAGGACCTGGGGCTTTATTAACATTTATTTTCTCCAACCTCTTTTGTATTTCTTCCTGCGTTAACCAATTATTTAGTGAAGGTAGTGTAGCCCCATTATGTTGCAGTGTCCCAACCACTGGTACCTCCCTTGTGTAAACCGACGAAAAGAACCTATTTAGCTCATCTGCCTTTTCCTGGTCACTAATTATCAGATGGCCTGTGTCACATTGTAATGGTCCTATCGATTCCTTCCTGGCCTTCTTCCCATTAATATATTTATAAAATATTTTAGGGTTAGTCTTACTTTCCATTGCAACTGACTTCTCATTTTCTATTTTAGCCAGTCTAATAGCCCTTTTGCAAGCCTTGTTGATTTCCTTATAGTCACATAAAGATGCCTCTGTTCCCTCCTTCTTGTATAATTTAAATGCATATTTCTTTTTCCTCATCATGATCTTTAAGTCATTGTTAAGCCACATGGGATGTGATTTACTCCTATTTATTTTATTTCCACATGGTACATGCTGATGAGTATGTTTATTTAGTAAGGATTTGAATGTTGTCCATTTATTTTCAGTATTCTTCCCTGTAAGTTCTTTGTCCCAGTCTATATGTTGTATTGCTGCCCGTAGCCCATTAAAGTTAGCCCTTTTAAAATTTAGAGTTTTTGTTGGCCCCTTACAACTCTGTTTTTTGTATTCAATCTCAAATGAGACTGTGTTGTGATCACTGTTCCCCAAGGGTTCCCTTATTTTACATTTGATATTATATCAATATTACTTGTGATGACTAAATCCAAGATGGCCCCATTTCTAGTAGGTTCTTGTATTACCTGGGCTAGATAATGATCCCTGAGTGTACTCAAGAACCTGCTCCCCTTAGCTGAGCTGCTGGTCTCGTTTATCCAGTTTATATCAGGGTAATTAAAGTCTCCCATTATTAGAACTTGCCCATGCTTAGCTGCATTTCCAATCTGTAACAATAATTGTATTTCCTCACTTTCAGCTATATTTGGGGGGTTTATAGCATACTCCCACCAATATGCATTTAGAATTAGCTCCTCCACTATTTAGCTCAACCCACAAGGATTTAATGATGCCGTTAGTGCCAGCATAAATATCTTCTCTAACTATAGGCTTAAATTCAGGCTTAACATAAAGACAGATCCCTCCTCCTCTTTTACCATTTCCCCTATCTTTCCTAAATAGGTTATAACCATCCAGATTAACAGTCCAGTCATGAGATTCATCCCACCATGTTTCCGTAATGCCTATTAAGCCCCATTTTTCTTGTACTGCTAATATTTCTAGCTCATCCATTTTCCCAGGCAAACTTCTTGCGTTTGCAATCATACATTTTATGTTGCTATGGCTCTGCTGATGTGAAGTGCCTGCCACTGTATTTGAGGCCCCTATTAATATCTCCCTACTTTCTATTGTAACCCTCCCCCTTCTCCTCCCCCATGGGTAAATAATTCATCCCTTTCCCTCTCTACCCTATTTACCCCAATACTTCTATATAGTCCCTCCCCCCACCTACAAGTTTAAAAACTCCCCCAGCCGTTCTACCATCCTATTCCCTAGCACAAAAGCGCCCTCATCATTAAGGTGCAATCCATCCCGGCTATAGAGATTGTACCCAAGTGAGAAGTCAGCCCAGTGCTCTAAAAACCCAAAACCCTCTGCACTGCACCACTTTTTTAGCCACGCATTAACCTCCCTAAGCTCCTTCTGCCTCCCTGGGCTAGCACGTGGCACTGGTAGTATCTCAGAAAATACTACCTTGGAGGTCCTTGCTTTAAGCTTATTCCCTAATTCTCTAAAATCATTCTTTAGGACGCTCCATCTTCCACTAACTTTGTCATTGGTACCAATGTGTACCAAGACCGCCGGTTCATTACCAGCCCCTCCCAATAATTTATCCACCCGATCCACAACATGCCGAACCCGAGCACCCGGGAGACAGCAAACTGTTCGATTGCTGGGATCTGGGTGACAAATTACCCTGTCTACCTTCCTAATAATAGAGTCCCCTACCACCAAAACATGTCTGTTGTTCTGCCTATTCTGCCCTCCCTCTTCTCCAGTAGAGCTGTTCGCCCGGCTGTTAGAGGGAACAGCTCTATCTGGCATTGCCATTCCTGAATGGACATCGCCAACAGTTTCACTCAATCTGGCAAATCTGTTGGTGTTTGACAACTCAGAACTGGCCTGCCTCCTCCTGTTCCCCCTGCTTCCCCTTGTAACTGTAACCCAGCTACCTCCCTGGCCATCCTCACTAGCCCCAGCTCCTCCCTCCATACTAGGCCCAGCTAAACTGTGCTCCGTGAGCACCAATTCCCTTTCCAGTGGAGCAATATCACTAAGTGCTGCAATTCTCCTCTCCAGATCTTCAATTTGAGCTTCCAAAGAGGCAACATGCTCACACCTGTCACAGAGGTATGGACCCTGGATCATATGTTCCAGTAGTGCATACATTTGACAGGATGTACACTGAATAAGGTTGCCACTGGACTGACTCATAATTATTATTATTGTCTACGAAATTTCAGTGGGAAAAATAAAGAATATAATATAATATATTTATATAAAGTTTTCCTCCTTTGCACTATAAATCTGCCCTCCCTTTTCTTTGAAGGCCCTCCTTTTATTTAAACTCCTAGGCTTTTACTAGAATTGCACTTGATACTGAAAATGTTCGCAAGCTCACAAGTTCCCCTTCTCCGGTTTCTATTAACTTCTGCCTTCTCGCCTGGGCACAATTAGTGCACTCTGCAATTTATCAGCCTTTACTTGTAAGGTAAATCCACTTATCCACCAGGAACATTTAGAAGTAGTAATCGTAAGCAGAAACGTTCAAGGTCTCTTGGACTTCCAGTGTAAATTCTTGGGATTATTTTATATCCACGTCTTTTTCTTTTTCACCATAATCCATTAACGAAAATATAATGGTATGGAATGTCAATTTATAACAATTCCCTTGCCTCTAAGTCAGTACAATTTAATTGAAAGCATGCAGTTAGTGTAGTTTGGCGATGCTCACTTTGTGCCAAAGCATTTGTTTCATTTCCAGCATGGAAATACACTAAATGTCTTTGTGGCAAATGTACTGCTAATCTATATACTGCATGCGATCTATCATGCATTTCAAATTTTAGAAGACGCCACATTGCTTCTGGCGCACTAACATAGCGAGCATCTACATGAGATGCAAGTTCATCATGTACTAACTCACTTTGTTTGTTATTTTCAGCACTTTTGACCACTACAGTAGCTGCATCATAGCCTTTGTAAATATATTTGTAGACATTTTTAATGGATTTTATAGAAGTGCAAGCTTCCGCATTAATGTGTGCATTATACTTCATGAGCATTGTATGGTACCACATATCTGTTGTCTGCCTTTTTGCCGCGAATAAAGGCAGTTTGTCCTTCTCTTCTTCTATATAATGGATATCCATTACAATTAGCATACGTTTTGTCTCTATAATCTTTTGGAAATTCTTTTGTACATTTCTTATTTTTCATACATGGTGACTGTGGATTAATATCTCCACACGGTCCGTGAATCATACAATGAGTTACATTCTCATATAGTCTACCATGTATTTCTGGATCTGCTAGTTCAGCAGTAATCACTGAATCCACTTTGTCACCAGTATCTAATTTATATTTTTCTTATAGGATTATAAGAATATGTGCATGTGGAAGTCCTCTTTTTTTAAATTCGATGGTATAAACATAAGCCAGACATTTGGCCAAATAACTTTTGGTTTGGAGTAATGGGTATGTCACATATTAATTCATTTAATTTGATTTTAAAGACTCTCGCCACTAAATCTGGTCTCTTGGAAGCAGTTTGGCCAATTAGCAAATTGTGTGTAATTTCTGGCCATCGTGGATTACGTGTAAATGTAATAAATAAATCTGGTTTGCCAAATTTGATTACAATAGCCATGGCATCATTGTATCTTCCTGGCACATTGCAAGGAGATCCCTGGAAAAAAGATGGTAAAATGATGGCGCTGCCAGCTGTCATGTCTCTGGTTGTAGCCACCTCAGCGACATTATCCATCAATCCACAATACTGTTCTAAACGTAGTTTATCCTGTTGATATTTGAAGAAGTTTAATAAATTGGCCTCAACTTGCAAATATGAATCAATGATCCATTGTTGTGTTAGTTTTCCGCCACATAAAATGGGATTGAATCCAACTCGAATGGCAATTTGAAACACTTTAAATTCAAGAATGGAAATATTATTTCTCCCACATACTTTTGTATTTGGGTAACTCTGAAGGGTTAATTTGGGTTGCCAACCTGCTTCCCCATGTGGAAAAAATATGGTATATCTCATTGGATCCAAATTGGTACTTAAGATACTTATATTAATGAAAGGTTGCTCCTTATTTCTGGGATATATTCTAATATTTCAATAAAATGGGGGTTCTCCTTCGTCATTTTGAAAGACCATTGCAATCTCATTTGATGTTGGCAAGTTATAACGGCGTTTATCAGTATGTCTGTCTCTTTTAAGCACCATATTGACTTTTGGGATTGTCAATTGATCTATTTCTGCATGAATTTGTTGTTCCTTTTCTACTTCTGCCAATTTTTTATAGGCTTGAGTGTATGGGATTTGAGCAATAATTTTATCAGCTCTATAAACAAAAGGGGTAAGCATTTTTTTATTTTCTGGAAGCTGCATACGTTGCTCAACAGCTTCCCTTGTATCTAGGACATATAGTTGAGCAAATTTTCTTTGCTCTCCTTCCTCTCGATGTAAATGTGAAGTACAATGGTAAATTTGTCCTTGTACTTTAAAGCAGTCCTGGCACATTATCAGCTAATGTTGCCCCCATAAATGCAAAGGATATGGCACTATTGTAGGATCTTATGTTTTTTATTTTTTATTTTGATAGTTGGGGAAAGTAGTCTCAGTTATAATCCTTTGTAAATATGGTGGGAATTGTTGTCTTTGTGGAAGTCTTACCTTGCCTTTTTGACAGCAACTAATGGACTCGCCATCTCTGGGTCTTTCCTGTTGGAAATGATAAGCCCCACAAAACTGACAGACAATATTCATATTACCACAATTATGAACCTCTACTGCTAAAGACTTAAGTAAAGGACAATTGTGAGAACATATATTAATGTGACTGTGTAAATCATCATTAGAAATGTTATCTGATTGTTCAGCAGGTAAATGCTTTTGTTTTTTAGTTGCCTTCTTGGGGTAGATGTTAGTTCATCAGCCGCTAATCTTATGCTTGCAAGTCTTTTGCGTTCTTTTTGTTGTTGAATTTCCTTCTGCTCCGGCGTCTGATGCTCTGCCCATGTTTTTTGACGTTCTCTAGTTTGAAGCCTTTTCTTTTCCTGTTTATTTATTTTTTTGAACTGCATTTTTTTTTCTACTATCCTGTTTTGTGTATACCACTGTTTCCATTATGAGGTTAGCTTTATGAGGTTGGAGTTAGCAACGGAGGGCCTCATTCAATAGCAATTTTTCCAATTGATTAAGGATCTATATAAGCAGCGAATATATATTTTTTCACTTAGTTTTTAGCTAGTGAAGACCTTACTTTTGGATAGAAGTTCAGTAACTATAACGTTCTGTAAAATAAATATGCTATGTGCTTATATAAATCTTTATTCAATTGGCCAAATTGCAATTGAATGAGACCCTTAGTTAGGTTGCAGTGTATTATGTGAAAGTGGCACATGAGCGATTATAGTTCCTTGTATTTTCTATTTGTTTTATATTATTTTTTGTGCGCTACTGTTGTCATTACGCGTTTAGGGTATGGAGTTGGGCTTAAACGTTTGTGCAGAAAAAAAGTGTATATATCTTTAAATTGTGTATATGTTAACATTATTTTGTTTTTGTATTTTGTGTGCAACACTGTTGGCATTAGGGGTTAGGGTAGGCCTTCTTTTGTTGTTGCTGCTCTCCTGTTTTGCATGTGGTAATGTTGTTATTATGGTTTTCCGGTTATGGGGTTACACTTATAGTGTTAGTTAGGTTGCAGTAAGTTTCCACAAAGTCAGACACAAAACAGTATCGGTCCTTGTATTTGATATGTGTAAATAGCAGTATTTTATTTGTAGTTTAACGTGTAATACTTTCCTTGAAATCTGTTGTGTGGAAATTGCTGTAGCGATGCAGAGAGTCTTCAGGCAGTGTCTGTTGAGACTGAAAGAGAGAGATGCAGATGTTGCATCAAAATGTAATTCAATTTATTTGTACTAAGAGCATGGAAAACAGGATATATAGTTTGATTTTGTATGTATTCAGCGAGGTTTAGGTTACGGTGTGAGGCTTAGAGAGTGGTGCATATTTAAGAGGATAGATGGTTGCATGTGTTATGTTTTAAGAACATTTGTCGTACTATCCTGTATTGTGTACGCCACTGTTTTCATTAGAGGTTTAGGTTCTGGGTTTAGGCTTATAGGTTAGGGCACAGAAAACAGGATTTATTGTTGAATTTTGTATGAGTTAACACTATTTGTTGTCCTATCCTGTTTTATATACACCATTGTTGTCATTATAAGTTTAGGTTATGGTTTAGACTTAGAGGTTGAGTTCAGAGAAAACAGGATTCGTTCTTCCATTTTGTATGTGTTTTCAATCTTTGTTGTACTATCCTGTATTGTGTACACCACTTTTGTCATTAGAGGTTTTTTTTCTGGGTTTAGGCTTATAGATTAGGGCACACAAAACAGGAATTATTCTTCAATTTTGTACGTGTTAACAATATGTGTTGTAGTTTCCTGTTTTGTGTACTTCACAGTTGTCATTAGAGGTTTAGTTTATCGGTTAGGCTTAGAGGTTGGTGCAGAGAAAACATGATTGATTGTTACATTTTGTATGCATTAACAATGTTTGTTGTACTATCCTGTTTTGTGTACGCAACTGTTGACATTATATGTTTAGGTTCTGGTGTTAGCCTTATAGGTTAGGGCAGAACAAACCTGATTTGTAATTCCATTTTGTATGTGTTAACAATATGTTTTGTACTATCCTTTTTTGTGTACGCCACTGTCATTAGAGGTTTAGGTTATGGGTTAGGCTTAGAGGTTCGTGCAGAGAAAACAGGATTCATTCTTCCATTTTATATATGTTAACAACATTTGTTGAAATATCCTCTTTTGTGTGCACCATTATTGGCATTAGGTGCTTCTGTGTTTTTGTTTTTGTTTTTTATTTTGACATTGGCTCACACTAAACAGGATAGATGTTTTTTTTTTACTTATTATACCTTTGTTGAATTATTAGTTGTGTATAAATGACAGAGGGTCCCCTGCTGCCAATCATCCTGCGACAGTCTTCAGGCAGTGTCTGTTGAAAAAGAGAAAGAGAAATGTGTTTTTGTTGTATTTTATATTTCTTTTTTTTTAATAAGAGCATATTATTTTGGTGAAGCAAATGTATTTTTGCATATTGTTCTCTCTTTGTCGTATGTAAGATGCTATAGATTTGACAGTCTGTGTGACATCGCACAGCGCTGCAAATTATTCAGTGATGCTGCTGAGGCCGAGTCTGCTGGAAATGTGGAAAAAAAGGGAAATATTGCATAAATATATATGTGTCTATATTTTTTTGTTTAAAGCATAAATTATGTATTAAAATAGATATGAATAAAAGCTATGTTATTTTTTAATTTATCCTATTTTTTTTTTAAATTGAGATTATTTTAGGGCACGTACACATATATCTGTGTTTGAGATGTTACTGTACATGAATACGGTTGTTGTTGGCAATATTTTAAATCAAATTTTTTTTTATTTTTTTATTATGGATTTATTAATGAATTAATGTATTATAGCTTATCTATTTGGTGTAATTTGCAGATTGTAAACTTCTAAAGTGATAAAGAAGTTGCGTCAGAAGTAACGGCAGCAGCGACATGTCCAGTCGCACTGTTCATCACCTCAGGAGAAATGGAGAAATTTCTGGAAAGTGTGCAGTATTTATAGACTTGGAGCTGAAGTAGAAACAGTTAGAACGCAACACGCATGCGCTATTTGCTTTCCAGCCGCCATTTTGCGGAAAGTAGTTACTTGTTGCATGTGAAATGGTGGCGATTTTGTGTGCGGTACATCCCGCATAATGTGTGTTACGTGCCGCATGAAGTGTTCTTGAGTGTTGATTCCCTTTTGCGAGTATGTGTTGTAATTTTACATCCTTAGCCTCGTTTTTGTTTTTTTTCGCTGGCCATTTTTTCTCTCACTTAGGGGATTTTCGAGTGTGTAAACTTTTAAAATTGTAGTAAAATCGAGGTGTAACGTGACTTCCAGACGTCCTGGATGTCCCCCCTTGCTGTGGGTGTTTTATTTTATTTTTGTGTTTATTTTGTGTTTTTTTTATGTTTTCCGCTGTGCGCGGGTTGTCCGTTAAGGTCGTATTTTTACGAGTCCGTGATGGATTTTTTTTTAAGTCCTGCGGCTCATATTTATTTGTGTAAGTCCGTAGTTCATCTCTGCGTGTTTGGTGTTTTTTTTATCAAAGTGACGGTTCTGTGGGCATTTGTAAGTGGTTGTGAAGCGCCGTAGAGCCTCCACCTCCGCATTTGCGGTCTGAAAGTTGTAGGGGGTCGTAGGGAGGAGCGACTACGGCGCTCATCTCCATCAGCACAAGGAGCGCCTTCGACGCTCCTTGCCAGCAACTGTGGCCCTTGCTTTGCTAGCGTTAGCAACAACCCGTATTGCTGAGAACCATATGTGTGATAGATAGATACACACACATATATTTATGTATATATACAATGAATTGAACATTAGTGATTCCATTTGAATGTCTGAAAAATAAGTTAAGAAACATATTTCCTGCTCCAATTTCTCAGAAATACAGTTGATGCACACTGCACTCTGGGAAAACTGTGCGGGACATGCAAATGAGGCCATAAAGTACGCTCACTCTAATAATCCAATAACTATTTTATACATGGCTCCTTTTTAAGCTTATATACGCTCTATTTCATGTGTATATATATATATATATATATATATATATATATATATATATATATATATATATATATATATATATGTAGATATTTCTCCTACACACATCTCATACATAGCATTACATCCTTAATGCAATCTGTCAGTGTCATATATAAAATACAATTAGTGAGATGATTTCAACTCATTCCCTAGTAATGTATCTCATGCTGTAACAGAGATCATTATTGCCAGCACTTCTTAAGATTTTTCAGCTCTTGCCCATTACCAAGATGGCAATCTGTAGTCCTCACAGATTTTCTCTTCCTAGTTACAATAGGCGTAGTCTAAGGAAGAAACCGGAAGTGAACGAGGAAGACGGCCTAAGTTATAACGAGCTGTGGGGAACGTCTAGAGATGTAAGTTTGTGTGAAATAAATGAATAGATAGGCAGATAAGGGCAATATGTGTCTGTCTGTGGGGGGGTTATATACTTATATGAGTGGGGAGTAAGGAGTGTATGTAGGACTATACAGGAGCTGAGGATTATGGCATATGTAAATGAGACTATACATTAACACATACTGATACTAGAGAGATACACACCCCTCCCCCCACACTACATATCACTCATTCCATGCAGTATATAGTTATATTCCCAGGATAGATACAATATGTATATGGGGGCTATATATATCTATGTATACAGAGCCTGAGGATCATGGGAAATATCTACCTGTATATATCTATCTATCTATCCCTCTATCTATCTATCTATCTATCTATCTATCTATCTATCTATCTATCTATCTATGTGTCTGTGTCTCTCTCTCTCTCTGTGCACCCTGTGTCTCTCTCTCTCTCTGTGCACCCTGTGTGTGTCTCTCTCTGTGCACCCTGTGTCTCTCTCTCTCTCTCTCTGTGCACCCCCTCTCTCTCTCTCTCTGTGCACCCTGTGTGTCTCTCTCTCTGTGCACCCTGTGTGTCTTTCTCTCTGTGCACCCTGTGTCTCTCTCTCTGTGCACCCTGTGTCTCTCTCTGTGTGCACCCTGTGTGTGTCTCTCTCTGTGCACCCTGTGTGTCTCTCTCTCTCTGTGCACCCTGTGTGTGTCTCTCTCTGTGCACCCTGTGTGTGTGTCTCTCTCTCTCTCTCTCTGTGCACCCTCTCTCTCTCTCTCTGTGCACCCTGTGTGTGTCTCTCTCTGTGCACC
Organism: Discoglossus pictus; assembly: GCA_027410445.1. Lineage (NCBI taxonomy): Eukaryota > Metazoa > Chordata > Amphibia > Anura > Alytidae > Discoglossus > Discoglossus pictus. The sequence continues at coordinate 2,259,731 of JAPZIH010000238.1, read as the reverse complement.
CTGTGTGTGTCTCTCTCTCTCTCTCTCTCTGTGCACCCTCTCTCTCTCTCTCTGTGCACCCTGTGTGTCTTTCTCTCTGTGCACCCTGTGTCTTTCTCTCTGTGCACCCTGTGTCTCTCTCTCTGTGCACCCTGTGTCTCTCTCTCTGTGCACCCTGTGTCTCTCTCTGCACCCTGTGTCTCTCTCTCTGTGCACCCTGTGTCTCTCTCTCTGTGCACCCTGTGTCTCTCTCTCTCTGTGCACCCTGTGTCTCTCTCTCTCTGTGCACCCTGTGTCTCTCTCTCTGTGCACCCTGTGTCTCTCTCTCTTTGCACCCTGTGTCACTCGCTGTGCACCCTGTCTCTCTCTTTATGCACCATGTGTGTCTTTTTCTGTGCACCCTGTGTCTCTCTCTCTTTGCACCCTGTGTCTCTCTCTCTGTGCACCCTGTGTCTCTCTCTCTGGCCACCCCGTGTGTCTCTCTCTGTGCACACTGTGTGTCTCTCTCTCTCTGTGCACCCTGTGTGTTTCTCTCTCTCTCTCTCTGTGCACCCTGTGTGTCTCTCTCTGTGCACCGCGTGTCTCTCTGTGCACCTGTGTGTCTCTCTCTCTGTGCACCCTGTCTCTATCTCTCTGTGCACCCTGTGTGTCTCTCTCTCTGTGCACCCTGTCTCTCTCTCTCTCTGTGCACCCTGTGTGTCTCTCTCTCTGTGCACCCTGTGTCTCTCTCTGTGCACCCTGTGTCTCTCTCTCTGTGCACCCTGTGTGTCTCTCTCTCTGTGCACCCTGTGTCTCTCTCTCTGTGTGCCCTGTGTCTCTCTCTCTCTCTCTCTCTCTTTGCACCCTGTGTCTCTCTCTCTGTGCACCCTGTGTCTCTCTCTCTCTTTTCACCCTGTCTCTCTCTCTCTCTGTGCACCCTGTGTGTCTCTCTCTCTCTGTGCACCCTGTGTGTCTCTCTCTCTCTGTGCACCCTGTGTGTCTCTCTCTCTCTGTGCACCCTGTGTCTCTCTCTGGGCACCCTGTGTCTCTCTCTGGGCACCCTGTGTCCCTCTCTGTGCACCCTGTGTGTCTCTCTCTGTGCACCCTGTGTCTCTCTCTCTCTCTGTGCACCCTGTCTCTCTCTCTCTGTGCACCCTGTGTGTCTCTCTCTCTCTCTCTCTCTCTCTCTCTGTGCACCCTGTGTGTCTCTCTCTCTCTGTGCACTGTGTCTCTCTCTCTCTCTGTGCACCCTGTGTCTCTCTCTCAGGGCACCGTGTGTGTCTCTCTCTCTGTGCACCCTGTGTCTCTCTCTCTCTGTGCACCCTGTGTGTCTCTCTCTCTGTGCACCCTGTGTGTCTCTCTCTCTCTGTGCACCCTGTGTCTCTCTCTCTGTGCACCCTGTGTCTCTCTCTCTCTGTGCACCCTGTGTCTCTCTCTCTGTGCACCCTGTGTCTCTCTCTCTCTGTGCACCCCGGTCTCTCTCTCTCTGTGCACCCTGTGTCTCTCTCTCTCTGTGCACCCTGTGTGTCTCTCTCTCTCTCTGTGCACCCTGTGTCTCTCTCTCTCTGTGCACCCTGTGTGTCTCTCTCTCTGTGCACCCTGTGTCTCTCTCTGTGCACCCTGTGTGTCTCTCTCTCTGTGCACCCTGCGTCTCTTTCTCTCTCTCTCTCTGCACCCTGTGTGTCTCTCTCTCTGTGCACCCTGTGTGTCTCTCTCTCTCTGTGCACCCTGTGTCTCTCTCTCTGTGCACCCTGTGTGTCTCTCTCTCTCTGTGCGCCCTGTGTCTCTCTCTCTGTGCACCCTGTGTCTCTCTCTCTCTCTGTGCACCCTGTCTCTCTCTCTCTCTCTCTCTCTGTCTGTGCACCCTGTCTCTCTCTCTCTGTGCACCCTGTCTCTCTCTCTCTCTCTCTCTCTCTGTGCACCCTGTCTCTCTCTCTCTCTCTCTCTCTCTCTGTGCACCCTGTGTCTCTCTCTCTGTGCACCTGGTGTGTCTCTTTCTCTGTTTACCCTGTGTGTGTGTGTCTCTCTCTTTCTCTGTGCACCCTGTGTGTGTGTCTCTCCCTCTGCACCCCATGTGTGTCTCTCTCTGCACCCCATGTGTGTCTCTCTCTGTGCACCCTGTGTCTCTCTCTGTGCACCCAGTGTCTCTCTCTCTCTGTGCACCATGTGTCTCTCTCTCTGTGCACCCTGTGTGTCTCTCTCTTTGTGTAGCCTGTGTCTCTCTCTCTTTTTGCACCCTGTGTCTCTCTCTTTCTGTGTACCCCTGTGTCTCTCTCTGTGCACCCTGTGTGTCTCTCTCTGTGCACCCTGTGTCTCTCTCTCTGTGCACCCTGTGTCTCTCTCTCTCTGTGCACCCTGTGTCTCTCTCTCTCTCTGTGCACCCTGTGTCTCTCTCTCTGTGCACCCTGTGTCTCTCTCTCTCTGTACACCCCGTGTCTCTCTCTCTCTGTGCACCATGTCTCTCTCTGTGCAACCTGTGTCTCTCTCTTTCTGTACACCCTGTGTGTATCTCTCTCTTTGCACCCTGTGTGTCTCTCTCTCTGTGCGCCCTGTGTATCTCTCTCTTTGCACCCTGTGTGTCTCTCTCTCTGTGCACCCTGTCTCTCTCTGTGCACCCTGTCTCTCTCTGTGCACCCTGTCTCTCTCTGTGCACCCTGTGTATCTCTCT